>VXAA01000384.1:1363323-1445097 GCA_013399115.1 Anseranas semipalmata
GCTGCTCTGCGGTGGAGCCCGGGGGTGGCGGAGCAGCCCCGCAAACCGTAGCTGGCTGCCGCCAGCCCTGGCTGCAGCATCCACAAGGACGTGCCTGTCCCTCTCCTCCCCGCCCCATCCCGGCTCTGGGCACGGAGCAACTCTCCCAGCCACCGCGACAAGGGCAGCCACCCCTGTGGGTTGCAGGGGAAGGGATGGGGCCAGCTGGGGGCCGAGTGCTCCATAAGGTACGGCTAGGGAAGTGACTCTGTGCCGGGGTCCCCGTCTCTCTGTATGTCGCTGCCTCGTGGCCAATGATGCCGGTCTAGGAAAAACCAGCAGTGGTTTTCTGTTGCTGCTGCGTAGTGCAGAAGGGGTCAGCCAGGAGGTCACCGATGAAGAGTTTGATACCTAGGACGAGTGCCAAAGAGCCTTCAGAAGTGACCAAAGCAAAGGCGCAAGCGGGCCTGATTTGCAAAAGCAGGAGCTTGAGGCTGCCACTAAAGTCAGGAGGACTTGCAGAAACTCAGCATGTTACGAAACAAAATGCAGCTGAATAGCAACCCCCAAATAAATACAGTTTAACTTTCTTTCCACAACTAACTAGAAAATTAGAGTGGGATATCCAAAAGCACTGAGGACCAGGCTCTGTGTCCATTGAACTCACGGGGGCAGGAAAATAAAGAACAGCAGAATCCAGCTGGCACCGAACCCTCAAAATACATCTAACGAGACCCAGCTCCCATTTGCAGATTTATTGCCCTGGAGGTGGGAGCTGCTTTTCAGGTCAAGGGAAAGCTTTTCATTCATTTCCATACGCTTTAGGCATGGCAACAAATAGCAAGATGAAATTGCTAAGGCAAACAAAGCACGGTCTATACCTAATGCTTGCACTGCTTTAACTGAGCAAGGTAACTAATCAACATACTTTCCTCTCAGTATTAACAACTTAAGCAATTTTTAGGCTTTTGTGTCACAAGGCTACAGCTTCTGCATATGTAGCAACCCTTGGGGAAAAATAGAAAGTAATGGCAGAGTGCAGAGCTCACTTTGTTAATAATTTCTTCTCTCAGGAATGTAGCAAAGCCTAGGAAGAGAAGGAGCTGGTTTACATTTAGCTCGGCTCGTCACACAACTACCTTTTTTCTGATCGTTTTTGCTGAATCTCTCATAACTCTTTATAATATAATCACAGTACTTTCATGTATACATATTTAAACACACACACACACACACATTTCAGAGATTTCTAGGGTTAGAAGGCAGGTAAAACCACAACAAACGCAGACAGACTCTGTGGCCTTCACTGCGATGAGTGCGTTTTTCTATCTGTGAAGTTTCCTCCACCACTACAAATGCCGTCACCTTCGGGCTGGGCGAGTGCCAGGTGACCTGTCACAATAGAATTGTTTGAGCTCGGTAGAGCGTCTAGCAGCGAGAAGAAAAATGCGCTGCTCGAGAACTGCAGCAGGATGCGGCTCTCAGGCAGATCGCACTCGCCTCTGGGAAGCTGGGCTTTGGAGCAGGCACCAGGGCTCACACACCTACTCCTCGGAGAGTTGGATAGAGTTAGTCAAGGCCCTCAGGTGTCAAAGAATAATTTATTTCTTTTAGCTCATCAGTTTTGAGCCTTAATGGATATCTGTGCCCTTAGCTTTGATAAACCCTGGCTTTCTTCCTTACTGACCTTGCAGATTCAGCTCCTGCATCGTATTACAACGAGCACTCCTCTGAAATAAACAAGTCGTGTTCCTAGCTCTTGTCTATCGCCCCTTTGTTACTCCCTCCACAAACACTTCCTTAGATACGCACTCCCACCAGCAAATCTGCCTCTCATCAGCTGATAATTTTCAATATGCTGTTCCACATCCCACTGCATTTTCTATGACTCCGCTTTCCACCAGGTACAAACACAAGTCAACTTCAGAGGCTCCAGTTGTTCCTTCCTGCTTACAATGATCCTATGGCTGATGTTGTGAGCCTCAAAAGAGGTTTGAGCACCAGTGGGTTTGGGTGGCCTAGAGGAAGTGTTTGGACCATTTGCCCTGTTACATGAGAATGAAATTTAGCTTTGCCTTTACATCTTTCATTGTTTTCACTTGCTATGTCCTCCTCTCTCACCTCATCTCCATGCCCACCTGCAATCCTCTTTTGCTTACTTTTAAAGAGCACCATGATGAAAGAAACACAAATTCGGACAAATCACTAAGATGCTGATGGGAGGAGAGATGAGTGTGGACTTCTGATTTTGATTATTCCAATGTGTCTAATCCAAAGTCCGTTGAAATCAAGAAAAATACTTCCAGTGGTGACTTTGGATGAGGCTCCGAATAAGCTTGCCACTGGGCACATGGTGCTAGAGATGAGCGTAGGGCACGGCAAACATTCCACTCCCAGCAACGGGCACTTATTGATTGGCCCTGCAGTCCATGAGGAAATCCTGCACGTCATTTTGTGGGACTTGTAACAAAGACAACATTGAGTAGTTTAGGTTTTTCAAAGGGAAAAAAGATTACACCTTTTTCCTTTTTTTTTTTTTTTTTTTTCTTTGAGAGGTAATGTATCTCATCCTATTCACTGGAGAAAGCTGAATTCTAGTACAAGCATAGGGAGGAGAAGAAGGAAATACTGAGCAATTAATCATGGCTGTTCCTGGCCTTTGAAAGCTGACTTAGTGCTGACCAATCCAGCTATTTAAAAGGAAAAGATTTATTTATTTATTTATTTATTTATTTTGGAAAAGCTAACAATGCTTCATTTCCCTTTTTAAATGGGATTTAACTTATTATTGGGCCACATTGTCAACTGGTGTGTATTAGCATAACTGAGAGCTGCGTTACACTGCAGGCTGATGAGCTCCTGAGCCGGGGCTCACCATTCATGTTTTAAAACAGAAATCGGTGTACTTGGTGAAGGAGCAGTTTTCTTCTAGAAACAGAAGTAACTGGAAATGTCTTTTCCCCAAACCCTGTTTGTACCAGTCTGGTTTCATTGTTGCAGATTCTCACAGACAAGGTTCAAGTAGTTGTCTGCCTCACAAGCGGTGACAGCAAGCAAAGATGAAGCAGTGCAGCGGGAATACTGCACGTTCCGGCTGTATTTCAGGTTGGGTTCTGCTGCACTCTGCTGGTATACAACTTCAGCAGAACTTTTTCGATGGCGTAAAACCCAGGAACACGGTCGAGCTTTCCCCAGGTGCACATTTGTGTGCAGAAAAAGTCAGAACCGTATAAATGAACGTGTAACAGAACGAAACCTGCACTTTCAGGTGAATTAACTACCTGCACCCTAGCAGTAGTCATTCATTTTTCCCAATTGGGAAGTAATGGGAAGTTTTCCTGCATTTCAATAAATCCACAGGAAAATTATGCATCTTCCCCTAAGTCTTTAGGGCAATATTTTAAACTCTTTGACTACTCAGCCATATTACTGGTACAGCAGCAGTATAAAAGAATAAAGGCAAAGTCTTACTGTACATATCTCTAAAACAGAAAGAGGAGAATTGTTTTTATACATTTTTATACATTATAGTTTTTCATGTGCTTTTAATATGACAGAGTTATTGTACCAGAGTTTACCAGCAGAATTCACAAGCAAAAGTATAGTTATCACAGCCTGTGTCGGTGCTAATAACTAAAATGTATATCCTAGACCATGATTACAGAAGGATGCTTCATGTAAGAAATTTTTAAAATTATTGCAAGATTTGCTATTTCTTACTCAAAACCTACCAAATAACCGGGAGGTGCACATACAAAGGCACTACAGAGCGCTGCTAGGGCACTTTGTAATCCTCCATTGATCACTTCCATCTTCCACATTTCTCAGTTGCGTATTCTCACTAGAAATCCCAGGCTGCAAATCTCCAAATGCTTTCGCAGTCACCAGCCTGTCAGAGACTGGAAGACTAGTGTGGAGTGGGTTGAGAACTGAAGGCTCTGATCACATCACAGCTATGGCGTTTGTCACGAGTTACTTATTTGTTGTAATTACTCTCTACCCCAAGGAGAGGAACTCTGTTTCTCGGTTGCAATACAGTTTTACCAGATAAAGTAGTTTTGTTTTTCGTCTAAGCCAGCTATTTGGAAGATGTGCCAACTGTTCCTTTGGTTCCTTCCCCTCTCTTGGAAATTATAGCTCAGAGTGGAACTGCACACATGCCAGTTGATTGATCTGCCCTCCAGAGGTAAACCTATTTCCTCCAGTTACTCTAAGAAAAGTATACTTCAGAACAGCTGATCTGTCAAAATAGCGTTACCATTCACCGATTTTTTAAAACAGGAACAGAAGCCTTCCATGCATATTTAAGTATCTTTTAAAAGACAAGGTACTAAGATTAACTTCACCACGCTTTAGATGCAAATTCAAGTTATTTCCCCCCTCCGTGTTAGTATTTTTGGTTCAGTCTGGTTCTCATTCACATCCTTAGACACCTCACCGCTTACCTCAAAGGATTCAGATGAGCTGTCAATGCTGCAGGCATGAGGGAGTTGCTGTTTGGTGCAGCCCAGCGCTGCTCCTGCCTCTGTTCCCCACGTGCACGCATGGACGGGCACCTCTCAGAGCTCAGGGCTGCCTGAGCTCCACGGTGTTGACCCTGCAGGTGACCCACGTTGTTAGGTGAGAAATTTCTGTTCTCTATTTATTAGGCACAGCCATCTCTTATGAACAATTTGTTCTTGCAGAGAGCAAGAAAGCTATCACAATTTATGTGGCCTAGGGATGCTCAGTAGCAGTTGTTTCGGCTTCGGATATCGTTGGTTAGTGATTAAAGCACAGGGCCCGCACCCAGAATATCCGGATTCAGGTGCAAGTATCACACACTAGATAAATATAACCTTTGTCAAGTACCTCAATTACCTTCATCTACAGAAGAAAGAAATGAGATTAAAGCAACTCTTAGTTTGCATTCCACAGCTGCAGGTGCAGGACAAGTACCCCCTATCTTCGGAAGGATATTTTTATGTATGTTAGAGCACAGCAGTCTCCACTGCCTCAGGTTGGTGACCTAGAAATTGATACATGCAACATTTACTTAGCCTCCAAGAGGACGTTGCACATGATTGTCCCCTCCAGGTTTGCGGAAGGCTTGGCCGAAGGTGCCATGTAGTCCCAGAGTATTCGTATCGCATTCACGCCAGCAAGAGGAGAAAGCGATCTCAGACCAGAGGGCAGATGAAACATTCCCACGCTTGGCTGTGCTCTCGAGGCCAGAGGTAACACCATGCTGTGGGTGTGCTGAGCTGTGCGTGTTGCCGGAGCTGCATTAAGCCGCAGAGGGGAGAGCGGGACTGAGCCCTCCCTGCTCAGCAGCGCTGGTGCTAAACTGCCAACGCGACAGCTGAATATACAACCCGGACATGTTCCGTGAATATTTGAGCATTTCAGCCAAACATTTGCTTTTCCGGAGAGCGTTCACCTAAGTGACACTCAAGTATGTGAAAAGCCCTCAAGAAACAAACTAAGGTATGCGAAGCCAATTAAACCGGAATTCACCGCTGACTTCTAACAGCCGTTCTCCCCAGAGAAGCATTTGTTTTATTTGCTCAGCTGTATGGAAACGTGTATTGGTTGCCTAACCTTTTGAAGGATTTCCTACAGGTTTTTGCCATTAAAAACATGTTCGTGAGATATGGCACCCATTTTTGCAATTCTTGATAACATCCATCTTTTATTATACCAACAAGAGTAGCAGAGACAGAAAGGCCAACAGTAGCAAATGGTTTTAAGATGCCTCTTGATGAATTCATGAAGGGGATTATATGATGTAGCTGGTGGTGGTCACAAGAGACTAGACCAGATAAATCTCTTGTGACCCGTCAAGTCCCTTCAAGTCTGATTTTCCTAACAGGTTTTCCTTATTTAAAAAAAAACAGAGAGGAAAAAAGAAAAAGAAAAAGAAAAAGAAAGAGAAAAAGAAAGAGAAAAAGAAAGAGAAAAAGAAAAAGAAAGAGAAAAAGAAAGAGAAAAAGAAAGAGAAAAAGAAAGAGAAAAAGAAAAAGAAAGAGAAAAAGAAAGAGAAAAAGAAAGAGAAAAAGAAAGAGAAAAAGAAAAAGAAAAAGAAAAAAAAGAAAAAGGCCCAGATGGCTCTCTGCTGTGGTGGAGGCTTGTCAGTTTAGCTCATTTTAGGGTTGAGCACATCAAGAAAGAGACAGTGGAAAAAACCCTCAAGGTGCCAGGAATGCACTGAGTGTAATTTAAAATGTTCTAGACCACTTTTGTAACGCAACAGTAGGGCCATCTGCATGCCTCCAATTTTCAATATTAGCAAGGTATTTTTAAATCATTGCATTGTCTAGTTCCTTTTTTCTTAATTAACTGTTCTAAACGGTACAAAATGCTCCTGGAGCAACTTCTAGACTCTAAAGATCATTTTCTGAGCCTGGTAAACAATAACTGGTGTGCATTTCTGACAGGTTGACAAATAATAATGCAAGGGAGCTGCAGGCACCACAAGACCAGGGTTAGCTATGGTAGTACCCCAATTCCCAGATTAGTGCCCGGGGCACTTAATGTTACAGTATCAAGCCAGCTGATAGATGGTAGCATGTGACAGAAGAACCTCCAGCACCTCTGGTCCTCTTGGAGGCCTCAGTAACTCCGCTGCCTTTTTGTTTCTTGGGAGTTTGGGGTCTCCTCCCGGTCCCACCTTGCCTCACCCAGCCCCAGCTTTCTGCTCTCTTCTTATTTCCCGAATGCCGTGAGGGATCCCACCCTCCCAGGAGGGAGAGATGCAAGGAAAGGATTTACAGCCAGGATATGGTTTACGTGGTCAAAGCACAGCAGGGACTTGAATCAAAATCCAGTTTCCTTGAGACATGGTCCCCGCACACAGCCTGCCTCTGTTTTACAGCTGTATCAAAAGCAGAGTCAGGGAAGCCGAAGGGAGATTCGGTGATGGAAACAAAGCCGCATCACTCAATCCTATCTTCATTTCTCCAGACCATTTTGAGCAGCAGTATCAGCAAGCAGTGGGGAGCCTGACAGCCCCGTTCAGGACAGGGGTCTCAGTGTGCTGGTACAGGCAGAGGAGGGATTACACACCATGGGGCACCTGTAACACGAGGGGCAATCAGGGAAAGAGTAGCAAGACAGGACCACGGTGCAGATGGAGATGGAGAGCTGACTGGGCTCCTGGCTACACCAGCACCATCAGTGTTTCCTTCTCCTTTGCCTGGTCCATTCACTAAGAGGCCACAAGAGGTTACCCATCAGTAGCAGAACCCCCTATAAAACACCATAAAGGCTTCTCCAAATTAACTGCTTCTCCAGTAGTACAATTATCCAGTCTTGATTTCAAGAACTGCCAGTGGAGCAGAATGTGACAATATATGCTTTTTAATTGAACACTGAAATCCAGTAAGTTATTCGTGGTGGATGCAACCATTTGTCTGCAAAGTTATTAAATTGCTACTTAGATTGATGAGAAGCTCTGCTGCTGTCCTACTGTGATTTTCCCCCTGTCACTCCTATTTCTTTATGGAATAATACACTTCTATTTCTTTATGCAATAATATTTACCTTCCTCTGTACCATTCATATGCTTCAGAGCTCTATTCTTTCCCAGTCAGGTTCTTGTTACATTTCTGTTCCTTCCTTGCCCCCAGAAAGTCTTTTCTTGCACTTAAGAGATTATGAACAAAGCTTTTAGAAGATTCCCCAGCCTGGCAGGTGACGAGATAAAACACTGATCCAGTGGCCAGGACAGATTCTGTGATGCTGGGAGATTAGACCTTCAAGTACAGAATGTGGGACTCCAGAGCTGTTTACAGATTCAGTTTCTTTATCTTCTTTTCAAGGTCTAGCGCATTTTTGCAGTGGCATCTCCAAGAGATGTGTTGCACACACAGATGTACAACACGAAGAACACTTCCATTCATGCCCGCAACCAGAATCTCTTTCTCAAAACAATCTACTTTCCAGAAGTCAGAGAGCCTTCAAAATTTAATCAAGTTTTCTGCTATCGTCAAGTTAGTGTTTCAGAGACAAAAAGCTGAGCAAAACATTAATGACTGCTATCTACTCACTGCAGTCTTTGAGACAAGCACTCATTCTGCAGCACTTACATCAAAAATAAAAGCAAATCACTGTTAGTGATATCGCAAGGCAGAGCCCAGACTTTCTCATTTAGCCAGAAAGCCTAAAAAAAGGCACTCTTTTCAAGTGTGTTAGAAATAGAAGCCTATTTTAGAAGAGACATGAAGTTATCAGTGCAAATTAATAGCGCCAGATGGGGGGTTAAATTACTGCCTCATAGCTCAAGTCATGAGACAGAACGAAAGTGGTAGACTATAAAAAGGGCATCGCCAGAAGTGATGAGAGCCCACTGCGAGGTGGGATTTGTGAACGCCGCACTCGTGCTTGTAAGCAGTTGCTTAGATGAATGCGCTTATGGGCCAGGGAGACAGGAACAAAAGTCACAGTCGTTCTGAAGATCTTGTCTCGTGGTTTACTACTTTGCTCAAGACAAGCTGCCCAGCAGCACAAGCTACAATTAAATGTCATGGAGCTTTGTCTCCTGGGCTGGCTTACGGCCACCAGGACAGAGGAGTCAACTAAATGGGGCTGTTCAGCTGGGATGGCACAAAGCAAGGCTGCTACCAGAGTGACAGGGAGCTTCATCAGAAAAATTCCGCTGAAAATTCATCAGAAAAATTCCAGGCTTAAGGGTTTTGTTACTGCAAAATGACAGTTCCTACATTAAGAAAGCAATCCTTTAATACTGGCATTTCTCAAAACATTTCAGTTTTGTTTCACTTGGGTAGGAAGAATGTTTCTTCCCATCCCATCCCATCCCATCCCTTCCCATCCCATCCCATCCCCACTTTCAGTGGGTAAAGAGAAAGATCTGGAAGTTATTTCGCTAACTACAAATAGGGCAAGGAAAAAACTGAGGAAGGATTACAGAAAAACATTCTGATACCGAGTCCTCAGCACAAAAAAGACATTCCAAAAAAAACAAATAAGAACATTTTTGCAGTCTTTTAGATGAGCATTTGGAATAGCAGTGTCCTGTTGCATAAAGGCCTACAGGAATGTGCCAGAAACACTTGTGCAGACTATTAGCAACCAGAGGGCCGAGAACCTGCCATGGGCAGGTCCTATCAGCCAGAAATAGCCCTTCTTCAGCTGACAGACCATGCCTGTAATAAGACATCCTGCAGAGCTGAAAGAACCAGAACAATAGGTACAAGAAAAGGGAATTGTTTCAGAGGCAGGACACTTCCCCTTTCAACTGAGCATTTAGGCCCAGAGGCTTAGCTGGGGTAGATCAGCACAGCACCGCTGCCATCAGGAGAGCAAACCTGATCGGCACTACGTGCAGATCCTGACAACAACGGACTTAAAAACACACTTTAGGAGGAAGAGGAAGGTCTTTCTGGCAGTAATTAAGCACTTTTTAACTCTCTGGACACAATAACAAAGGGGCCTATTCAAAAAGCAAACCTCTCAAGTGCAAACGCATTAATAATGCATAGCTGCATTACGCAGAAGAGAAGCTGTGGAGCTGCTCCTCCTTTCCAAGGCAAGAGCAGCGTGAACTGGAGCACACTGTGCAGGATGGAGGTTCAGGAAGCATTGAACACCATTGCTCACGTGCTCTAAGAAAACAGGGGCTGCGCTTGTTGTCTTCTGCAGGCCATTATGTACAACCCCTGCCTAAATCTCAGGGTTTATAATAATTTCATTCACTGACTGAGAAACTAGGCAGAAAGCTACATACACACAAGCATACAGAGAATTCTACAAGGCAGGAATATAGCCTGTTCTCATCTAGTTGTGCTCACTAGGAATTTTGCTATGAATCATCGTGTGTCTAAAGGAGAACTTGCTCAGGTCCTCTCTCCAAAATGGCAGAGCAGAACTGACTCACCTCTACTGAATCAGTTCTTTCAGTCCAAGGCAGGAGTAAAGCTGAGAAAAATGTCTCATCAGCACCTCAGCAATCACATGGCTGAGATACTCTTAATGCTGAAGAAGCAAAAGAATTTGCAGCAAATCAATTATACAGTGAAATCCCCATTATCTTTCTGAGTTTGGGATTGCTCACAACACACACACACACAGATTCACAGAATTGTAGGGGTTGGAAGGGACCTCCAGAGATCATCGGGTCCAACCCCCCTGCCACAGCAGGTTCCCTAGAGCAGGCTGCACAGGTAGGCGTCTAGACAGGTCTTGAATATCTCCAGAGAAGGAGACTCCACAACCTCCCTGGGCAGGCTGTTCCAGTGCTCTGTCACCCTCACTGTGAAGAAGTTCTTTCGCATATTGGTGCGGAACTTCCTGTGCTCCATTTTGTGGCCGATTTTTCTTGACTTCCTTCTCGTTTGAAATAATTTGCTGAATCATTTCAGAGAAAATCATTTCTAGATCTTCAGACTGCTCTTTGCACACATTAGGAGCTCCACCTGTGCTGTGCTTCAATTTCATACGCAGAGCACAGAGGGCTTTCTGCTCCCTTACTGAGTGTGCAAAGGCTACAGATGTGGCTAAAGTCAAAAGCTTGCATTTCCGACCAGAATTTGCTCTTTATGAATATCCTTAATTAAACATTTAAAAAACTGATGTTTTTGCAAGTATTATTTCCAGTAATTTCATCCACAAGATTTTTTATAGGAGTCTGAAAAGAGGCATGTGAGACAATATTATTTTGAGGCACCAGGAGGATGCTATTAAAAATGCAGAACTGCAGTTGTAGGTATGTTGGTCACATTTTCTCAGCTGAGCTATCATCTTCAGCTATGCAGAAATAGCAACCGTCACTAGCAACAGTCACAAGAGATGCAGCCCCCAGAGAATCACACTGAGCATATCCAGGACAGTGATTCAGCTTGTCTGGATTATAACTTCCCTTATAGAAGCTTTAACGTTGTTAAAAGGCCTCCTAAAGGAAGATGACAGGCTATTCAGGTCTGCCATGAGTAAAATAGAGCAAGAAATGGCAACTGCAGGTCGGCTAATACAATATGATACAGTTATATGAAAAATTCTAAGTTGCTGGGGATGCTGGAAGAAGAGCATTCAATCTGAATTTTAGAAAATCACTTTCTCTGCTGCCATATGTTGTAATATGGGGAAGAACTATGAAACTGGCTTTGAACCAGTGAGGTATAACAAGTTTTTGTTGCCTGGTTGACAATTCTCATTTCCACAAACTCATGCCCAACAGTCCCAGATGGGACATAGCACACAGGTGCATGAGATCCAAAAAGTGCACCTCTCAAGCCAGAGGTGAACCAAGACAGAGATTCGGGATCCACTATTTAAAATTTCTTATCAGAATTGTCAGGACCTGTCTCTCTTCAAAGGAAGAGAAGATGTGTGCATGTGGACTTGTAACGGTCAGCAGCAATCTGGCATTCTTTGAGCAAATTAAACACACTGCAGGACTGCCAAATACAGATGGACCGAAGGGAAATGTCCAGATGTAACTGCAGATGTCATAGGAAATTAAGCCATTCACTTGTGTTTGTGATTCAAGAAGTTCTCTTTCTAGGTCAGATGACAGTTTAGTTGGCCATTACTGCAAACATCTCTGACTGTTCTTGAAGTTTTCTGCCTAGAACTCGCAAAAAAGCAAAAAATAAGCACCATTTTTAGGAAAAGCACATTCTAAAACCATGTGAAGAATTAACTTTTTATAAAGGTTAACAATGAACTAAGGAAGTAAGATGTTAAAGGATGAGGTTTTCTAATACTTAATAATAAAAGATAAATTGAAGAAAAGAAATCGCCTCTGTGAAAAGCGATACTGCCAGTTTTGCATATGTGAAAAAGTAAGCATTTGTTCTTGCAGATACAATTATTGCTTGTGATTAATTAGATTTTTGAGTAAACTACCAGTCCAGTTTACTTATCTGTACTGTTGTTGTCCTGTGGCATTATATCTTGGTATGGGTGTTATCTATAGGTCACTGAGACACAAGCAAATATGATGCAGAAAATTTGTTTGCTTAATAAATCAGACCAGCAAAGAATATAGAAACATTCTTCAACTGGTGCTGTTGAAATTAACTTATTTCAGAATTCATGTACCTCACTCTGTATGTGCCTCCATTACTGCTTAAACTAGTTGACATTTCTGAAATGAGGACATTTCAATTATATGTTAAAATTTGAAAGCTCGGAATACGAAAATTGGGGGAAATACAGTATTTTAAATGAGATTTTTTATCCATTTTCTACCTATTCCAATACCAAAGAGAACACAGCTTCCCTCCAGAGGTAACATTACCTATTGCATTTATTTTAGTAGCTGGTTAAAAAGCATGGGTGCAGAAGGTACGATAAGGTTGTCAGATCCCTAGCCACTCAAAATGCATATTTGCTTCGCCAGTACATAGAAAAGGAACCATTTTTGTCAAAGCTTCAAAAAGGTTAAGAATAATTTTTAGAAACAAATACTTGTGCTTTATTTAATTTTCTGCAAAGCTTCCATTTATGTAAGAAATTAAGAGTTTTAATCTTCTTAGTAAGCTTTTTGATCATTATTTGATGAGTTTATAAAATCAGTGTATTGCACGTTTCTAAGGAAATGGAAAACTTTTTTCTGTTTCTTCACTTACTTGTGTCTATCTGTGTGTCTGGCATGAGCCTAGTTTAACTCCCATTGAAGAGTCCATACTGATGAATGACATCGGTACTGTTTTTTAGTCCAACCCCCCTAAAGCATTTCGACTGATTATAGACTGCAGAGCCAAGAAATACTGCTACACGATCAGAACAGGAAAGAGCAGAGGACAAAGTTTTGTTGCTTGTGCTTCGGAGATGTTAAAAAAGCTTTTCTAGTCTCGTTCATAACTTCGGTGATGGAAATGTAGTCGAAGTGGGAAATGTTTACATCTCATTTTTGGACAATATCAAGCAGATGAAGACTGATGGGACTTCCCATGGCTGAGCCATTTCTGGAGATGACACATTAGATGTCTGGGATAATATGGAAGCTGTGCTTGGCAGCCTTTAATACGTGTTCCTGTCTCTTCTGGAAATAGCATTAAGCATAGAGATACATGGCCTTGAACCTTTAATAGGCTGAAATAGTGAATGCTGTGCCACGTTTCAAAAGGGAACAGATTTTCTTAAAAAAAACAAGCAGCTGCAGAAATCATATTTTAGTACTGATGGTCCTACTGAATTATTTATTTTACTTGTATCAAGATACATATTTGTAATTGATCCCTCGCGGTGCCTCCTGGGCACCTGCTCAGGTCTTAGGCTCTCAGAGGAGAAAAGCACCCCCTGCGATGGCTGCAAAAGGGCCCATCAAGGGTCTGAGGCTACGTATTAGTCAGGAAAGATTGCCAAGGTGCTTGCAGGGAGGTGATTTGGGGAATGCCTTAAAGGCTCGTATTTTATGATCTTCTTCTGTCTAGTTTTTTAACTGATTGTGGTTTGAGATTGTCCTTGCTCCAGGAGTGGATAACTACTGAGGGTCAGAGGACAGGTTTCTTCCTTTCTTTCCTGAGTCTCTGCAAGAAGCTGTTCATGCCATGAATTTCCATGGATTTGCCCGTAGACCTTTAGTGGGTGGCTGATGCTGCTCCTCAGTGGTTGTGGTCTTTATGTCTGGAAGAGCTAAGGCAGTAAGTCCTAGTGGTCAGACCTCTACCCCAAGGCAGGGGGAAGAGGAGAGTGTATTTAATGACTCACTGCTTTTCCTCTGAAGTGCGTATAAGTGACACAACGTTGGTTTTGGAGTTGGCTCTGGGTTTGGCAACTTCTTGGGCAGGGATGCCTAGGGCTCTACTGATCATTCCACGTGCTGGCTCAGGACGCAGACTGTCTTGACAGCCCATCTCCATGTCTTGCCATTACTCCATTTGCTAACCAAGGTCAAGTGGTAATAAGCAGTGGAAAGAAGGAGCCTTCTCAGCAGCCCAAATGTGGCACGTGCCTTACCTTGTCAGGCATCGCTGGCTCAATTACGTTAATTTGCTCCCGACCTAATGCTCCCAGCTCTGCGGTTCAGTCTATTTAGTAATTCTAGGAATGAGCCTTTGGATGAATTTTGTTGTTACACTGGGATACAATAAGGTGAAGATATATGGCTTCTACTCCGTTCTCCATATCTGTGCTATAAAAGATAGCGTTTGTTGTGCTTGTGTTATTTGTGAGCTTGTATTAGTGCTTAGCTTAAGGCCTAGTGACATGCCCTGGAAATACAATAGCCTCTTTCAGCTTTAGGGTACATTTAAAATTCTTGTTCCTGTTTTAAGACAGAGGAGGTTTGTGGCAGGAAAGCTTGCCAAAGACTAGGATTCCTGTTGCATCAGAAATTTCACTAAACATGCCTAAAATAACTAGGAGAAATTTCCTAGTGGATGACCTCATTCCTGACATTAATCAACTTCTAACCAAAGACTGATGGGTTGGTCTAATGTTCTCCTTCTCAGAGACTTTTGTGCATTCCTCAGAAGAAGATGACATGGGTTCTGATGGAGACAGGTGACTGGATTGGACGGACTCGTATTGTGATGCAGCATAGGAAGTGCCACGTTTCAGTAGCAGAGAACTTTCTTTTACCAAAGGGGGAAATTACTTTGCTGAACAGGGGAGATCTCTGCTTTCAAAGAATGCTTATTAAATATGGATAAATATTGATCATTTTCATTATGAATAAATACCTATACTTAGGCAAGGAAGTCAATATGAGCTACTAAGATGTTAGATTTATGAGCTAAAATCTGCTACCGCTGGGTTCATAAGAAAGACTTTGTTGCTTCAGCAGAAGTGAGATCAACTCCTCCGAGAAAAGGTCTGCAGGAGTTTCTTTTTCACCTTAGCTTGACAGGGGAAGGAACTTTATTGTTTTTCATTAAAACAGGAGTGCCTTGTTCCAGCCTCTTAAGCCAAGTCCTCAGAAGAGATCTGCTGATTTTAAATGCTTCCCTCAATGAACCCAGCGATGGTTTAGTTCACTCAGCCCAAGGCACAAGAGTACAGAGTGCTTCCTTGCAAGCTGGCTTTGCTTTCCTAAATACAGTTTTCATCTAAAATTAATTTTCCACATTTGCCAGTATCAGCCACAGCTATAGCTGTTTCCATATGCCAGGACAAAGTTTTAAATCATGGCCTCTATTTTTGGGGTGCCTAAAACTCTGAGACTGAAGCTCAGTCTGCTTCACAGACTGCTGCCAGATGTCTACCGGGCATCGATGATGGTTTGTGTTCTTCTAGGGCCTGCCTGAAGTTTCCGACAGAGATTACCCTCAACGTCTAATGAAACCTGAGAATGTAATTAGTCCTTTTTGTGAGTCTGCTCTCCTGCGTTACTTAACCTGGATTCTAGGCAGCTTCATGGCGAGAGGAATGGGGGATGTAGGGAAAAGGGAGGAAAATAAATAATTTGTCAGCCTGTCGCTCCTCTCTGCATCTGGGCTTTGAACAGAAGCAGGGCAGAACACAAAACCTCACCAACAGCTGCACAGCTCCTCTCCCGAGGAGACGGGGGCTGCCAAACCTGCCCCCTCTCCCTGCCCACTGCCTGCTGCACCCTCTGCCCCTGGGACAGGCGCTGGGGCTTTCGCCGCCCAGCGAGGCCGTCTGGGTCCTGCAGGGCTCCAGCGCCGGCTCCTGCAGCAGTCTGCACACGCTGCGGCAGCCGAGAGCAAATCCCCAAGGCAGAAGGCTTCATTGCATCAAATATTAAGATGGATACTGCAGTATGCCCTCCCTGCTTTACTCCTGCCTGTGTTTAACACAAAGTAAACCTCCTTCTCAGCCTCTTCACTGCAACCTTGGAAGCAGCACTTGCAGCGAGGATTTGTGGGTCTGGCTGCGAGCAGTGGGAGAGGGGGAAAGGCATCCAGCTGCTGGTGGGGCTGCTCTGAAGCAGAGGAACCCAGAGGGCAGCTCGGAAACTGCCTGTGATTACAAAGTTGATTAAACCAGACTGCAACGGCCTCCAGCACAGCCCCTGGGCCCCGGCACCCTTCAGGGTGAGCCTCTACATGGTCTGTATTCATCCCCCAGCCCGACACAGCAGCTCCCAGCAAAGGGGGGTCAAGAAACCCAGCAAATGCACCATGATTAATCGATACCTGAGCCTGAGCTAGCAGTGAGAATGGGTAGGTGCTGCAGACAGCGTGAAGGCTGACGAAGGGTTTGCAATGTATCCCTCTGAGGAGGAGGGTGCTCCTTTTTCTCTGGCATTCATCCAGGTCCAAGAGTATAATAAACTCCCCAAATAGATTATTTTTCTTTAAAAATAGAGCATGCCCCTCCCACAAGCTCCTTAAATAAATCTCCCGCTCCTGTTCTTCTCTTGAGTTCAAGGTCACCTGGAAGCGCAGCTCCTTCACCAGCACGTAGGTGGTTCATCACACGAGGGAGGAGAGCAGAGGCCTGAGGGCTGTGACCACGCTTGCTGATTTTGCCCATTGTATGTCTTATCCGGGGCACTTCAGATAACAGTTTGGCCATCAGTCACTGGCCTCCATGCTTACAGGGGCTGAAATACACTTAGAAAGTTGTCTGAAGGCATTAACTGTTTTAAGTGACATAAATATTATTTTTTCCTCAGCAATGGATTTTTTTTTCATTTGCTTGGACTAAAGACTTTTAGTCTACCAGATGGGTCCAGGCTAGGCGTCCTCAAGATGTGCTGTTTAGATATATTTTCAAAGCTTAAGAGGGTAACTTCGTTTAAAGCTGTGGTCTTCAATTTCCCCGGGGGTTAAGTGTGCAGGCAGCAGCTGCCCTACATGATCTCTTACACTGCATGGATTTTCTGCAGTGTATCATTGAGGTTTCACAAAGGAAGGAGTCATCTCCCTCTCTGTATTCCCTTATTGAGAAATAAGTGTCAGCCCTGTGAAAGCAGTTCAGTCTGAAATATTTGAACTGAGAAACGTTGCTTACAGAAATCAAATTCTGTATCTAACGTGAAATTGTTCCCACATTACTCCTAGGTCCAGGATGAAGACTTGCTGATTCTTCATCCAGAAATTTACATTAAATAAAACACAAGAAAACAGTGATTGCTTTAGATTTAAATTGGATTACATTCAAGTGGAGTTCATGCCCCGTCCTACTGTTTTTACTCACAGGAGTAGCATCTAAAAATATATAGTAAATGAGGTCAATATTCTTGATTAGAACTTATTTTAGTGAAGAATGATTTCATTAGCAAGTATTGTTCGTGTCTTCAAAATATTCCTGTTTTTAAAAATCCTCCACCGTATCTTTGCAGAAGGCTTTTTGGCTGATACTGAAAGACGAGAGCATTTCTACCAGAACCTGAAAAGATGGCTCTCTTCGAGTGGGTCTCGGAGGAGAGACACACACTGTATCCTGAGCAGCTCCAGCCAGACACTCGAGTGCACCATCTGCTTGTGATGCCTTGCGTTGAATGCTGGCCTGGCCACTTAGAAGTGGAAAAGCACCTTGTAGGGCAGAGTTTTCTTATTTTGCAATGTCTGATCTCTCAGACTTCACACCAATTCCTAACTCCCCATTTGGAGACGTAGCTAGAAGTCACTTACTTACTGCTGCCGAATGTGCCTTTTGGGAGGACGTCTGCTGCCATCCCTTTTGTTTAGACATTTCCTCTGTGTCACAGACTGTGCTGGGCCAGATGTGCTCAGCGTTATGAATTGTACACCCCCAGCTCAGTCTCACCTTGGGCTTTGCCCTGTGGTCCTTGTCATGCTGCAGCTTTGTAAGCAACGGTGCCTCTTGCTCCCAGGCTGCTGGGGGCTGAGTCTGGGTGAGTCATCTCTGCAATGCTCTGGAGGAAGCGCTGCTGACAGTCGCCTGTCCTTGGGAAAAGCTCTGCTCTCATTCAGAAGGCTGGAAAAGCAGACCATCTCAGCTGAAGCTCAGAACTTCTCTGGATTTATGCTCAGGTGAATGAGCGCAGGTGTGCCTAAATAAATGTGAATCTTATGAAGGTAGAGGTTGGAAGGCAAATCCCATTCTTCTGATGTAAAACAACTACTGGTTTAATGTTTAGCAAAATCAGATCAGCTGTCACTATTCATCTCTTGCAAGGGGTATTTTATTCCTTCATTTTGGCATGGTTATTTAAAAGCCTCTGGTCTTAAAGGCCCAAAGTCACCCCATGTAGCTCCCAGTGCCAGCAGAAAAGGGGTTGGGGATTTAAATGAAAAAGAATTGGAGCTTTCATTGCCCTGCAGTGAAGCAAAATCCCTCTGCCCTCAGCAGAGTAGCACACACTCTGCTCCCCAGCTTGAAATCTGGAGCTGTAGGATATTGACAGTGAGACTGTGGGGATATCCAAGCACAATGCAGGGGAAATCCTCTATTTGCTGAATTCTGTGACCGGGCAGTGATTGCTCTCACATGCCAACTATTATTGTTTTGCTGAGTTTATTCCTGCCATTGCTGTTGGTTGTACGTGAGCTGTTCTCATCCCAGCTCACCGCTGTGGTTCATCGTCTGTCAGCTGAGCGAGTGGGTTAGTTTTGTCTCAACAAATGCCGTAGCCAAAGAAACCGCTTGGCTATGCTGTGTGTACACCTCCCCATGTGATCCCCACTCTGCGTAGCTCCAGGTGTGCTTTCACGCCTTAGATGAATGTAAGGCAGTCTGGTTTTCTTTTCTTTCTTTCTTCCTTTCTTTCTTTCTTTCTTTCTTTCTTTCTTTCTTTCTTTCTTTCTTTCTTTCTTTCTTTCTTTCTTTCTTTCTTTCTTTCTTTCTTTTTTGAGTGCTGTTTTCCCCAGTAAAAACACTTGTGTGCTACAATGGTGAATGTAGCTGGGTCCCCTTTTACCGCCAGCAGTAGTTGTACCTGCGTACCTCAGAGATCTGTGCTTTGAATATAAAGGGTTTCAGCAGGAATCCCCACGTATCTCTATGCTGCAAAGTAGTTAGCACATCAGCTTCCCGACAGCCAGGCTGCTGGGGCCAAGAACCAGTCAATTGTCATTTATTTTATTTACACAATCAAATTTAATCCCGTGGTTTATTGCTCAGCAGAGCCCTGTAAGTCTCATGCAACTCCTTAGGACCCACTCAGCTCACACCTTTCCCAAGCCTTTCCCCTACAGATTGTATCACTGCCTATTTCAACATATCCATCTCCCTTAATGAGAATATGAACTTCAGCAGTGAAAAGGGGGAGTTCTGCAAAATATTTTTAATCTTTGACCTTTCAGGGCCATCAGCTGTGGGCTTAATAGATTCAACCAATAATGATGCAACCATGAGACCCGGGGAAGGGGCAACATTCCCACATGGGATTGGAAAACTTTCTACTCCTAAATACAGATTGAAAAGAAAAGGTTAGAAACCAAAACAGAGCATCTTACATGCCTTTGCAGGCTTTAATTCCTCCGCAAACATGTGCAAACTGAACAAAAAGAACTAGCTAAATAAAAATCCCCACACAGAGAGAAAGATTTTGATCCTCTGTTAAAACAGTTTGAGCGGAAAGGATTTTGCAGCCTCTCCGTTAATCTGCTGATCACGTGGCTGAAAGCGATGCCCTTGAGGCACAATCTAGCCTGTTGTGGAGTTGATTGGTCAACAAAAAAAGAAAGGGGAAAAAAAAGGATAGAAGTTGTGCTCCTGTATTAGCACCGCTAAATCCTCGCCTGCAAGTCTGGGTTATCTTCAGCTCACTGGAGGAGCGTGCTGGATTTTTTCATCAGACTGCGAAGGCTGAAATGGACTTCAGAGGAAAGAGAGGTTTCTAAATCAGCCTCATGAGCCTGTAATAAGTAATGAGGAGTTCTCATAGCCTGCATCAGGGAAAACCAGTGTGTGCGTGTGCCCTTGGCCTCTTCGAATTTATATTACTGATTCTTGGGAAATGAGTAGCAACCAGGAATTAGTTGTAGGTGTGAATCAGAAAGCAGCAGTGGCTTTTGAAAATGAGTGAATAAGTTTTGCATATCCATGGGGTGCTATTATGCATTCCTGGGGCTAATGTAATTTGTTGCTTAGCCTAGAAATGTCAGATGCTTTCAATATTTGACTTGTACAACTGTAAGTGCATTGTAAGTATACGTTTAAAGCAGTCGTTCCCAATTTATTGTTTTTGGTATAAGCATTCACCAGCAACGCACAGTGGATATGATACTAGGATCTTCCCATTTAATCTCCCAGTGATGCCCAGTGAAGGGAGCAGCAGCTCCTCTCCCGTGTCTGAATGGCATCTGCAAAACTGCAGCCTTTGGGAGGGGGTCTGTGCTGGTCAAGGGTCCAGCTTTGCTTCAGGGAGATGAGCTGTCTAATGGTAGCAGAATTTTTTGTCCTTGTGACACTATAATAGAGCCTTAAAATAACAATAAATAGATCTGTAAAAGGTTTATTGGTTTAAAATTGGGTTCCCAGGCCTATTTACCATATAAACTGGTTTTAAAAAAGATACTGTGTTGTGTCCTCCTGTTGTGCCAGCTGCATTGGTCATACTCACGTGCTATCTATGCATCATCTCTATGTAAATAGAGAGCAAGAGTTGTTAAACACTAAGTAGGGTCCTTTCTTTCTGTAATGTGGCTGTAGCTACTACTTTTTCTTTCTTGAGGGGGAGTAAGTTTTCAAATCTCTTGGACTTTCTTCAGTTTTAACTTGTACTTCCACAGTTTAAGTCCCCAGTGGGGACTACTGCACTGAGCAGAGGAGAGCAGAGCCGGGGGTAGGGCTGGGCCGCCCTGGGTGTGGCAGAAGGTGAATCCTGAGCCAAGAGCATAGCTGTTGGTCTGCAAAGCTTAAGACATCCTCAGGGTAGTTCAGAGCGCCCTGGGAAAGACCAGTCCCCCTTTTTTGTTTGTCCAGTATTACAGCTCTGTTGCCCTAGAGAAAATCAACTGGCAATACTGGGGAGGTACAGATGATCTCCTGAACTGCTTTTCTTTGAATCCACCCTAGCTTTAAAAAATCACCCTTCTCCAGTTAAACGTCCCATTCTACAGATAACATCATCAGTCCGGCTTCATAATGCTTATATTTCGTCAGCTGCTTATTTGGCTCCGACGACTTAGTGAAAGAAGATTTAGTCTTTCTGCTAAAAATATATCAGGTCTTTGGTTGAAACATGGCCACCCATTTACCACCAGGGAGAAATGAAGGGAAGGAATGAATATTATAAACACAATGAATTGCTTTGTTTGCCACAAGTATATGCCTATAGGGGAAAGCTGTCTATTTACATTCCTAATACCCTTATGATAGTACCACACGGAATTGTACTCCCCTATTAAAATGCTTATATGTAGCTGCCTTTCAGTCATTTCTGTTAAAGTTAAAGCCACATCTGCATCTCAGTCCCCACCCGAAGACACTGCAAGCCGGCGAAACCCACCCACAAAAGGCACAGCGAGCCCACAGCCCTTTGGCCCAGCAGCCAACTATTTCACTGCCAATCTTTTTAACAGAAATATTGAGTTATGGTTCTTTTTCCACAAAATTTCTTTCCATATTTTCCCAGCTACCAAAATCACCAGCCATTCCACGCTAAGCTTGAAAAAACTAGTTTCACTCACAGCTTGTCTCACCCAGTCCTGAAAGCATCAAGGTTTGTAAAGAAGGAATAACAATGTGACTGTTTTAATGACTGAGTTATTCATTGTTCCATTCAATTAGTCTAAAAAATCACTTTTTAATTAAATAAAATTACCACAAAATTTCCCCCTGACTTGCAGACTTCCACAAAATACAGCAGAATTTATTGCTACTTCTCAACAGAGGCCAGAACAAATGTGCTCTCTTCTCTTCCTGTAATACTCACGGGCTTCCTTTCTATCATGCATTTAGCCTAAAATTTCTTTTTCCAGTTGTCTGTCTGCTTTCTTGGATCTTTATAAGAAATGTGAGGATGATCTCTACTGTCTTACATTTTCTGCCATTGATTCGATCTGCACATAATGTAGGCGTGTGTAACTCTTCCACCATGGTGGTATTTTGCATGGACTTTGCAAAGTCAGGGAAGACTTAGAAAGGGTTGAGGCAATGAAGAGTGAAGCCTTTTGAACAACCGCTCATGTTCAGTGCTCTCTTGCAGAAGCTCAGCTTGCTTTCTTCATTGCCACCGAGTCTGCTCCTCTTGACTTATGAAGATACAGAGGGAGACACAAACCCACAGCAGCCAGCTGGTTGCCACCACACTGATCTGTAAGACATCCCCACTGGCAGGACTGAGAGAAAAGAATGAGCAGGTGGGGCTGAGTTACTATAATGTTCTCATGCCACATTACATGTTACATAGAAGTGCTCCTGACTCACAGACGCTAACGGCAGCATGGGGGTAGTTAACAGGCACAGACACAGTTCATCTTCTGTATTACAGTGACTTTATAAGGTTGAATCAGATTGCTGTGGCCTCTGTGGGAGATGAGAACAAGCAGGCTGTTTCTCACTGCCCACCACCATCCCACGCTACGACCAACCCCTTTCCTTGGGCCGACTGAAAGCAGGTGTCTCGTGCCACCTGCCAAACCTCAGCACTTAGCAGGCGTGGTCTGTAAACAACTCTTAAAATATCGAGGAAAAGGAGCAATAGCACTTTGGTGCAGATGGGTGCTGGACACTTTTGGTGCTACAAGACAAGGGTGGATGCCGGTCCCGCTCAGCTTCCCAGGAAATGTGTGCCTGCCTTTGTCCCACACTGATTTCCCTGTCACTGCCCAGGTTTGATTCCAGCCCTCACACCGAAAGCTCATTTTGGTTTGGGATGCTCAGCAGAGGTGATAATTAACTTAAACCAGGAGCTACAGAAGAGGCTTGGACGTGTAGCTGGAGGCAGGGGGCTGGACCAGGAGCTCTGTGTGCTCTTGAGAAGACTGTGCAGAGGGAACAGTGTCATTCTTTCCAGAAACCCAGGAAGGAAAAATACAACAGGCCTCATGCAGCCTGGTGGGAACTCCCCTTACGCTCCCCAGGAAAATCTAGCACAGAATTTTCCTACTTGTGACTGTTTCCTGAATCTTTCAATAAACGTCTTGCAATAATTCAATTCTATACATTTATATATATTCCATCTGTCTTTCTGTCTACCTACCTGTCTATCTACCTACCTATCTAACTGACATCTCTCGAAGAGAAACAGAAAGGGACAGGTAACATCTCAGGTAAATCTGGCTCGAAAGCATTTAAAACTCCAAACGCTCCAGCGTGATGTTTGCCCACAGATCCACATGCACACGCTCCACTGGTCACCCTCCGCACACTGCTGGGATCTACCAGCACGTGGCCAGCTGGTAGCCCCACCTGCAAGCCTGACCCCGCTCACGGCAGCGGTGAAACTTCCTCCAACTTGAAATGGGGCGTGACTGTCACCCCTAGCTTCTAAAATTGGCCATTAATCAGATTTAGTGGCTTAGGAGCAGCATAAAGAAATCCAGGTTGGACTATAATCAAAGGGAAGAGAGGCTGGCTGCTTGTCATTGCATTGCTGCAGTGATGGTGAGTATTTTGAGGAGCACCTGAGCAAATTTAGGGTGTGAGATTCACTGAAAATCATGCCACAGTTGGAAATCATATCGTGCAGCTGAGCAGATTCCTTCTGTTTTTCTCCCAGATTCTGGCCACAGAATGTAAATAGCTTTGTCAGGAATCAAGACGTTTTCTTTAATCCTCTCTACTAATACCTGGATTTCTTGTCCTGAGCCACCAGCAAGATCCAGCTGTGTAATGGCAAGTGAGGTTGGAGGATATTTTGGAGCAGGGATCTCCTGGCGGCAAGGGGAAGCACCGAGCCCTTCCAGCAACGTTCGTGTCCTCATTTAAAACCCTGTGAAATGCTGGCCACCCATTTCCAGAGATGACTAATTCAGACTGGAACCAGCAACTGCTAGGATGGTCAGGGCAACAAACGGTCCATCTACAAAGGAAGGACTAACAGGGTCTGGCCTTTCATGTCATAAGAAATGTTGAGCAAGGTTATTACTGCTGTTTCTATACTTGAGAAAGAGACCAGGGAAGGAGAGGAACTATTGAAGCCACAGGACAAGACAGGCACAGGAATAAGCTGCTATTTGCTGGCTGTGAATTAGTTTGGGCCAGAAGTGAAATGTTTTCTAGACACGGGAGAAGTGAGGGTCTGTAACAGCCCCCTAGCAGGACCAGTGGCAACACAATAAAGTTAGGGAATCCCAGGACATGGACTGCTACATTATGAATGAAGTCACTATGGGAGCAGGGAATTAGACTCACTGCAGCCTGTTCAGTCCAGGTCTCTGGTCGGTGTCCTCTGCACTGCCAGCAGCTCCTTGCAGACGTGATGCCCACTCCTGGTATGAGGGTTTCTTTCTTCACCCTCCACCACTCTGGCTGGTTGCTCTCCCAGACCGAAAGAAATTTTTGCCTGTGATGTTTTTCTGTGGCTGTTGGAAAGGAAAAAAAAAAGAAAAGAAAAAGAAAATGTGTGGGTACATAGCTCTGGAAATGACTGCAGAGAGATAACACCTCACAAGGTTTATTTTCTAAAGTGGTTTTGTTAGCAGTAGAATGGATAAAAAGTCAAGTTATTATTTCTCTGAAGTGAAATTGTTACAAAATGGCTGCTCTGTGCTTTTTTATTTTATTTTTTTCAGCGCAGGAGCCTGATAAAGCGACATGCACATGTTGGAGTTGTATAAAACAGCAGTGCTGTCTGACAACTGACAGGACAACAATGCCTTGCTTTGTGTGGGGAGAGGGTGGCTCCAGGCATTTCTTTTATGACCTCCTGTTATTCCCCGAGATCTCAACGGCAACTTTTTCCACCTGCCATTGCCGCTGGCTGCAGCGCCTGGGGGCAGTGTGGGATGTGTTGCTCAGAACCTCCCTACCTGCAGAAACCCAAGGCACGGAGCGTTGTGTCAACACGACTCGTCTGCCGTGCTGCAACTGCGTGTACGCGCGATCACGCTCACTTAGCCACCAACCATCGGGGTTTGCCAGGGATAGAGGTGCCCATGTTTGCCGGAAAAAGTAATTCCCCTGGTGGCACGTTTCTGTCGCGTAGCTGCATTCACACTGAGAGATCATTTTATTGAGCTTTTTGTCATTATAGCAACACAAGCCCCTAGGAAACTGCTTTCCAGTTATTTTTTCCAATGCATTCAGCAACTAGTCAGGAATCATAATTTTGTCTAATTATACTCCAACATCTTCATTTTGGCCTTTGACTGGGGAGTTCTCGTTCGAGCTCTGACACAGAGATGCAGCATGAGAATACGCCATCAGGCTCACAGCATTTATCCAAAATCCACACACATCCCCAGTCCGAGTGCCAGCCCATGCCCTGAAACACCTGCAATTCAATAGGCAAAAAAATAAAGACACAGCAGGAAGGATTTTATCTGCATCGTGTAGATGGGAGACATTCAGTTGTTAAACACGGACGAGCAGTCCCATCAGAGGTATCCAAGACATCTGCATGAGGCTGACAGATACAGCCAGCAGCAGGAAACCAAATACCTAGAGCATCTGCCATAGCTCCAGAGACATGTCTTTAGGCAGCGCAAGCAAGCCCTGAGAGTAAAATAAGTTGTCTAAGACAGTGACAAACCAGGAATTGCCTGCTTCTCCTGAATTCAAATGTGCAAGATCTCAGTGCCCATCTTTTCCAAAGTCACTCCCTGTCAAGCCCTCACCAGCAGGCTTTATTCTCTATTGAATATGCAGCAAAAACCAGAGAGGAATCCACTATCACCGTACTGTCAGCCTGGGCGGCGGAGCCGTGCCAAAGGCTTGCAAGCAAGCCGCTGTGCGAGAGCAGCAGGAGGGACGTGGGGACCTTAACGTCCCCTGCAGAGACACGGAGGCTGCTTTGTGACTCAATCAGCGACACGGATGTGGCAAAGGTGTTTCTTTGGGAATGGTAACTGCGGGAAGTCTCGGGGTAACTTATATCCAGGCAATAGGCTGTGCTGTGGAAGGGATGCAAAAAGCAGTCTTTCCTCAAGATTTTATTTCAGAGCTATTTAAAATTTAAATCTAAATAACAAATTTGAGGAATTTTTCCTTGCTGTGTTTTATACCATAGCATAAAATCTCTAAATAGGATTTTTCATTGCAAAATTAGCTGATCTGTTCTTCAAGTGCTTTCAGATCAATTAAAATACAATAAGAGCAAATGCAGGAAATATTTCTGTTCCAGACAGTATTAATTGCGGTGAGCTTGGGGTGAAATGGAGATGACAGAAGTTGAAACCCAGAAGAATTAGAGCTTGTAAGGGACATTTCCGAGAGCCCATGATCTATAAAAGCTATGCTCCCAGCTCAAATAATTTCTCCCCACCTGTTGTTTGTCAGACCGACTGAGGGCTTTTTGTTGGAATCTGCCTTTCAACACTGTGTCCTCAACATAGTTTCAGGGGGAACCTGCTGGTGTCAGCAACATGCACAGGTATTGGTATCTAGGCGTCTTTTTGCAGCATATTCTCACTTTTGGTGTAATTTCATTTCCTACTGGTGTTAGCAGGCACTTTCTGGTCTCGACTGAGCTTTGTGGTTAATGCTGGGGCATTTCTTATAACCAAGCGGCAGAGAGCCCATCTAGGGCAGCTGGAGAAGTGGTGAAAGACATGGCAGGGTGCTGGGCAGCTGAGCAGGGAAAAGGATGGGCGCCTCGAGAGGGGGTCCTATAAAGCCCCAAAGCTGCCTTGCTCCTGGCCACGTCCCGTGGCTGAACCTGCCTTGCGTGGCATCCAGGGATTCACCTGAGCAGCTGCAGGGCAGCCCTGGGGGGAATGGATGACCCCTTTCATCCACAGCTGAACTTCTTTTCCCCCTTCGGCAGCGTGTGTTTCTCCTTCTGCCAACGACCAGCTTAAAAATGAAGGGGAATGGCTGTAATTCAAGCATCCAGCTCTAAATAACTCAACATCCTTCCCAAGATGCTTGATGACCAACATCTCTCCTCGGGTGTTCTGCAGCTCTGCTAATGCCACACCGCTGTGGTGATGTTCCTTCAATCTTACAAGAAAGAAGCAAAAAGTGGGGTATTGACTGACTCTGACTTTTTTAGCAGAATACGCCAATGCAGTCATCCTCTGGCTACAAATATCCATGGGAAGAATAGATGTGTCCTTTAATAACGGGGAGAGTGCTTAAAAAAGAACACTTTATTGCAGTGTTGCCTTCACCACAGTAAATTGCAGCATTTTCATTTTCCTGTATTTATTGCATTGAAGTGTTTATATCACTGTGAAGCAAATATTTGCTTTCAAAGGTCACTCATTGTCTCTCTCTTCCTCTGGGGATATATGTAGGTCTCTCTTAGACTTCACTATAATTCCATAAGGATATACAATGTTCTCGCTATGAGATTCTTCATTGCACCTGAGCACTACTAAAACAGCAGATGCAGAATTCAAAGTGTAATAGGCAACGTGTTTCCATTAGCCAGTCTCTCTTTGTATTTTTCTTTGACCCTCAGTCTCCTGTTGTGCTTCTCTACCAGCACTGGCATAACATGCAGGACTGGCTCACAGGGAATCTGATGTAAGCCACCCCGCTCCCTGAAGTTACCTGCTTTGTCTGGAAGACACAGAGCGCAGCTTGGTACATGATGTTTTTTTGAACAACATTTGGATTTTTGTCTTCTTTTAAGAGAGCAATATGTATGTTTGTATGTGAACCCAGAGGGTTTCCCTTTTCTGAAATGGAGAGACCAAGATCCTTGTGAAATTTTGAGATTGTATTTGCATATACAATTACTGCGAGTATAAACACAAATTGACTGTGTGTGTGCAAGTGGTTGTAACTTCTGTAGCAACTTTTTAATCAAAGTTTAAGATCTCAACACCTTAACATAATACATCACGACTTTGTTTTGCTGACCTGCCATCTCCGCAGTGACTGTAGACAAAATAAAATGTAGTTTATTGAAAGTAAAGAGCACATTTTGGAGAGGTTGTGCCCCAGTCATACCGGGGATTCTTAAGACCATTATAGGCTTTTGACACTTGGTTCAAATCAGCCTGAATGAGAACAGAACACAAAATATCACAAGGAATTTATTCCCCGAGGTCCTCAATAGTGTCTTTGGTCAGTTCCCATTTTACTAAAACAGCAGCAGGTTTTAGTGGGCCCAAAGACAGCCTACAACTTCACGCTTTTAAAAGCCCATCTAGCAATCAGCGAGCGCAACTCCGCTACTGTTCACCTTTTCCTGGCCATTCCTGTTATCCTGCGGTTTCAATGTTCTAATATACCAAGGGGACTAAATACACAGGCCCCAGATTTTTTCTAAGAAACATCACAGAGGGAAAACCTAGTTTGTACTGTAGCGATGTAATTCCCTTTAGAACACACCAATATGCTCTCTATGGGATTTTATAGATAACAGAGTTTGTTGCTGGAATTTCACGAAATTGGAATGGAATTTCAGCCTATACTGGGCTTTTCAAGGAAAATCTTATCTCTAATCTGTCCTAGTCCACCTTCAGAACTGCAAAATCTACAAAATATTTAAACCCTATTCCCAGCCACCTGCAACATGTATGCAGTTTATCATACTGTCTGCAAATGAGTAACCTTTATTGATTCTTGTGCAGGCTTTTCTATTAAGTAAAGTTGAATCAGCACTGCTGCAGGGTACTTTTGTTTATGACTAAAACTTGATGTAAAACGACTTGTCTGGAAGAATGCTTTTTGCTATTCTTCAATCCATTCTAAGTGCTTTACAAATACCAAACAAGCTCAATAAAACTGTCAAGTTCAATCACTTGCTACAAAACATCTCTCTGGCTACAACCTCTGACATTTTTTTGGTTTGATGCAAAATAGGATGCATCTGTCACTAAGATGTCAACTGATGCTTCTAATTAACCAAAAAGGATAACTCTAAAGAAAAGTCAAAAAGTTTCACCCCTTTGTTGCTTTTTTGCATCACCCCACACTACTGCTGGCTCGTGATCAAAAATTAATAAGTAAAAGATCAAAAGTCAGGCTGGAATCTACTTGAGAATTGAGTTTTCTGCACCATTTTTATTATCTGTGGTGACTGACAAGCAGACTGTATTATTAGTTGTTGTCAGCAGAAGCACTCATCTCACCTTCGCTCTCTTAAAAGTCTGTAATCATTGAACTCACATGGGATATGCTTAGAGCCTGAACCAAATCCCCTGTTTACAGCCAGGAAAATGCTGCCAGATAGACATAAAACAGAACCAGTTTTCTGCTCCTCACAGGAGATGTATACACCAATTAGATCAGTCCCAAAGTCATATCTAAATTTTTGTGATTTTTGTCAAAGATCGGTGCTGTTCTTCTGCCAGCACAAGCATAGTGAGGGATCCAGGCAGAGGAGAATATTTTACTGCCATGCCAGGAACATGCAAATGCTGAGTTTTGCCTTGATCTGGGAAAAAACACTACTCACGAAGCAGTGACCACTCCAGTGCCAGCCTGTGCCACGTGGGATGGGAGTTTGGACAGCGGTCCTTTATCAAAATAACTTATTTTTATCCCAGCCAAGCCGGCTTCATTTCCTGATCAGGAGCAGCGTCTTCTTGAAGCTGCATGATGTGCCACACAAGGCAATGCAAGTGCAGCAATGGGGTGAGAAAGTTGGGGGGGCCTTGAGAGTGAACCCACACCTTCATGTTCCCCTCAGGAGGAGACCGATTCCTGATTTGATTTTTCCTCCCAATCCTCAGTGTGACAATTTGGTAAAGCTTATTTACGGCTGTTTGTGAGCATCCTTGAAGTGCCTGATATCAGTCTGAATATTAGCCATGAGATTAAGCTCTGCGTTTGCATCATCCGGGGCTGCAGATGAGTTGCTTAAGCTTGGTCCTTCACACCACTGCATGCTGGCAGAACAGGGTGGGCTTCTTCTCCAGCATGTATTTGGGCTCCCAGACATTGTGTGACCCATCACGGAATGTCAGCCTCCCCCTGACGAGGATGTAGCGATGCGCTCAGTGATGAAAGCAGGGTGTTGTGCCAGTAGCTTCAGGGCTGGCTCTCCGAGATGGATTTCTTCTTGCAGCTTCAAAGAGGAAAAGCAACCACGAGTGAGGGCACGGCTAATGTGAAAGCATGAAGGTCACATATTCCTTTGTAGATGAGAAAAACAGCAAATTTGCCGCTGAAGCTGCAGAAGAAATGCAAGGAGCTGTCTGCTTTCCTTACACCCTTCTAAGCAAACAGGGTGCGATCCAGGAAATATCCCTGCCACCCAGCTGTACCTGTTCAGCTCATACTCCTGTCATCCTGTTGGAGAGTGCTGTCAAAGCAAGGAGGGGATTCACATCAGATAGAAAATAATTTGTGTTTAAACAGAGTTATTATTGTTAAAATTTTAAAGCCAAACTCTGCCCTGACTTATCTTGTTTTATAAAGGCTGCACATATCACAAAGACAGGACAGAAAATAGCCCCTGGGATTTTGCTTTCCTACATCAGCTTTACTGAAAGGGGCTGCTTTTGTCCTCTTTCTGTAATTGAGTATGATGGCATGTGCTTTATGGCTGTTTATTTTCAGTCCCCCACAACTTCCCCACCTCCTCTGCACCTGGGATTAGGTTTTTCTGCAACGAACAAATCTAACATTCAGTAAGCAGTAATTTGCAATGTGCCATGCTTGAATCGAGCAGAGAAATAAGCCGGTGTTGTTGTTATAAAGACCTGACAGATGGTAGGAGGACCCGCCTTTCTTAATCAAGCCATGCTCAGTAATCAGAGCTAGCTCGAATTTATAACAAAAAAGAAACCCTAACCAAATGAAGATTAGTGGGCTGCTTCCTGATCTCTGGTCGGGACGAGCTCAGCGGTGTTGTTCGGCATCGAGAGGGATAACCAAGCTCAGAACCTGACTCGCCCTGGGGAGAAGCTGACAATACCACATAGGTCCTGTGGTCTTTGCACCTGAAATGAAGCATTCGCCCAGGTAGACAATTTCACCCGCTCCAGCTGTAAATGTTGTTTCAGAGTCTGAACTAGAGCATCCTGGACAAGTCGTTAGCCGATAAAAATCTGCAAAGTTTCATTGTCTTTAATTTCATTAGAGATACATTAGCTGAGTGTCCAGCCCTCCAAAAGACGCAGTTGAAATATAGGATGTGAGTGGCATAGGCTTGACCTTGACCTCCTTCACATTAAGGCTTTTAATTCTAGGAAAGAATAAGTGGGTCTGAAGCCCACTTCTGGAACTAAACAGCGCCTCCTGAATCTCCAGATGTGATGAGTATAGCTTTTAAATTGTTAAGGAAAAAGGAAGGATTCATTTTTCCTCAGTGAACATGATAAGAATACATCCTCATTCCTCAAGAGCGATTAATAGCACAGGAGTAAAGCACCACCTTGAAAAACCCTGTACGATATAGGAATGACTATCCAGAATGAAAGAGTTTGGGTGAGGGCACTCGTAATGAAAGCACTTCTGGGGGACTGACATTTAAGCAGATCTCAATGCTTCAGGGAGCCTAACCACGCTGTTTCTTTCCCTTTTCGCTGTCTTCCAGGCTCGCAGGCAGCTGAGCACAAATCCTTGATCTGCAGCTTCCACAAACACACCCACAGCTAAAATGGCGGAAGACGCGGACATGCGCAATGAGTTGGAAGAAATGCAGCGGCGTGCCGACCAACTTGCTGATGAAGTGAGACCGATAGCTAAACAGCAAACCTGGGGCTGGGTTTGGGAGAGAGGCACGGCCACAAACAGGAGCTGATCTGGCAAAGGATTTCTAGGACTGATTCTGTTTTCTGTCAGCTTTACACTGAGAGCAGAATTGGAAAAGAAATGAACCGGGGTACTATTTAATGTCATGTTTAGTCCAGGTTATGTAGTCTAGATTAAGATATTTATTGATTGTGAGTGTGGTTTAGGTACTAGGATGCGCATCAGTTTGACTGACCTTAGAGCAAAAAGCAGCAATATAATATTGGCTGAGGATTCCTTCAATCTGCCAAACCTAAGCAATATTAAATGTCACCGATTAGGTGTCCGAAAAGCCTCGGCTGAAAATCACCGACGGTATTTCTGAAGCGGAACACCCACTGCTCCCAGCACCACCGCTGCCCCGTGCGGGCGTTAGAGCCCACGGCTGCCCCGGGGTGCGGTGCCAACGATGAAGGGATCACCGTCATCTGCTGATGGCCTGATTTTAGGGGAAGGCAAAGAGCACAGGAGAAACATACTGTCAGCATAAGCCTGCACGTGAGTGATTGAAACTGTGTCTTGCCAAATCTAAGCGGCTTTTCCTGTTTTTTTCAGTCCCTTGAGAGCACCCGTCGAATGCTGCAGCTTGTTGAAGAGGTAAGGACCTGCTTTTTATTTGTGCTTCTGTTGTGAGCAAAAGTGACGGAGAGTCTGACACAGCGGGAGGTTCTTTTTTTGTTTTCCTCACGTTGCGAGGGCATGGCCATGGCTTTACGTGCCGCTCCGTCCCTCCTTCTCCTTCCCCAGGCACCAGGGCCACCCGAGACGCTGTGCCTCAGTTGCCAAGTGTCAAACTGCAGGCCAGCTGCTGAGGCACGATGTTCTGCCCATATCTGAGTATCCGCTGAGACAGGCTACTCGAGATAAGCCAAGGAAACAGCTGAAGGTGACCTGGAGGGAGGGACAAACAGCTGAGTTTGCTGCAGAGCTCCCAGAGCCTCGTGCCGGCACCACTCTGGTGTCCTTGCCATACTGCTGCGAGTGGGGAAGGTGAGGAAGGCCCCCTGCCTCTGTGCCCTGTCCTCTCTCAATACCTCCCTCTACATAACCACTTGCAGCTATTTATAGGGCGTCAGCCACCACAGCCTTTAAGTGCCACTTTATGCATCTCCGAAACATTTATTAGGGTTTCAAGGCTTGTGAGATGTCCTAGATCGACAGCTCTGGAGAAGGAAGTTCTCTTTTTCCACGGTGCTGGGGAAGGGGACTGGGGCTCAGCACTCACAGCTCACACAGCTTACCTCTACCTGCAGGGGTCACCCCCAGAAGGGAAAAAGCGATTTGCCCTCATTACACCCTCTTCCTAACGAAGGGGTTTACAAGTCAGACGCTACCAAACTCAGTTCGGGTTAGAGCGATCAGGCACCAGGTGGTGGAAAACTTTGCTCCTGCCTGACAGGCCGTGTTATTCTCAGACACCACGTGAGCTGTGGCTCTGGAGCTGGTGACATTTTTAATCAGGGTCATCAGTACTGCCAGTCCTGGTACTGCTGACAACCGGAGGAGTCTCCAGCAGAGACAACGGGCAGAACACGACATCGGGTCCCGCGTTCAGGAACAAGCACAAGCTCAGCCGTAGGCTTCACGGCCTTGAAATCAATCAGGACTGTGGAGATCAATGGAGTCCAGTGGAGACAAAATTAAATTTCTGTGTACAGATAGATGAGCAGATGGGTCATTGAGCATAGCCAGCATCGCTTCTCCTCCACAAACACTTCAGATCTGGGCCCCTTGCAGCCAAAGCACACTCTTGTCTTGCGAGCAATCTGCCCCTTTTCTCTGCTCGACCCCCTGGCCGTGCCACTTCCAACCATCACTTCATGTCCCCTCCCTGCTGGATGCAGCTCCTGCTTTAAATCAGTCCATCCATACACACACAAGGGCCTTACACGTGTACCTCCACAAACACAAGGCGGGAGAGCCCACCGCCCCAAAACGCCTGTGATCTAAATAGACAACGCAGATGATGAGTGGGAAGAAAAAGAGGCACAGGAAAGGGAAGCGATTTGCCCAGGGCCAAGCCATCGGTAAATATCAGCCACGTCTCTCCCGAGCTGTATTTGTGTGACCTATGCACTGCTTGAGTTTTCCTAACATATTGAATGAGCATATTGTGAATGCCACTGGAATTTTAGTATTAAATCACAGCAAATGGCAAAGTGGGAGGAGAACTGGGACTGCTGAATTTACCAATGAATTTATGTAGGACTCTAGTGCTTCTGGGAAGAGCTGGGCATCTCTCTGGACCTGGCTTTTATTCAGATGCTACAATATCTTCCTGTGCAAATACACAATTTTCTAAAACTAGCCCTGAGTAGTCAGGGGAATTCTTTTACAATGAGCTGAATATTATTTTCACTAATGTGACTACAAAAGACCTTTAAAATTCTTCTGTGCTCTGAACAGCTGGTTGATTACTCTGACCCCATTTCCTAGGTACTTTTCAAAGAATGCAGCATTTAGGGAGTAAAAGATTTCAGACTGAAAAGACAAGTGGCAAGTGTCTTTGAAATTGAACTCGCACTGCTCTGATTTAATAGACAAAAAAAAAAAAAAGAAATCCAATTAGACTCACTTGCTTAGCAGAACCTGTCTAGTGGGTAGAGATAGAAAATATTCTTCTTCAATGAAAGAATGCTTTTTACTATATTCTCTTGATAAAGCAAATCCATTACTCCTTATCCAGGAATAGCAAGCCTCCATGTTTAAGCATTATTCCTATATACTTATAGATGGATTCCTGTCATGGTTGGCTCCACTCTGCTAGATACTGGGAAAATTCAGAACAGACTGACTTGGCTCCACCCTAGAGACAGGGGAGTGCTGTCTGCTCAGGGAAGCCCTATAGGAGTACAGTGCTGAAATGAGTTCATAACATTAGGGACAAAAGTGATGTCCACAAAGTGCCCCTGCTCTCCTTGGCCAGGAAGACTCGGCTGAGCTTGAAGACTAAGCCCTGGTGCTGCTCCCAGGGAATGTCAGTGAGGAAAACAGAGCAGTTCTCCTTGCTGAAGGACCAAACCTGTTACTGCTGCTTATTTTCATAACCCCGCTTTGCAAGGAGCTGAGTGTTTCAGTCCTAGCACAACAGGGGAAGCAAGAAGAAGAGGTGAGCGGCCACTGTAAAGTGGCCACTGCTTTGCCCGAGGGCAGCGACCTACTGGGATGGTGGATTACAGAAATCAGTTTGCTCTGTGGTGCTCGGCATACCCATGCAACACACAGCTATGTCCACCTTAACCAACGGCCATTGGAACTACTCAGTTACTCACTGCTATAAATACCTGCATTTTATTATGTTGCTGTGCAATGTTTGGACCAAAACATAAAATAAAAATGAACTTAAGCAGGAGAAGTAAGACTAAAACACAGTTTGTAGCTGACCTTTGCATTATTTTCTTGTTCAAGCTTTTTACCTCTGAGCCAACTTTATGAAACGCAGAATAACACAGTAGGAGAAAAGCCAGGAGTCCACTATCATATTCTAGTGGAACCACCATAGCCTCTAAAAAAATTGATCATTGTAGGGTGGAAAAAAAAACATGGTTTCTAGCTCTGACGCAGCAAGGGAAAAAATATCAACAAGATCACTAGTGCAGAAAGCCCAGCAAGAAAGCACTTAGCAACGAGCACAGACAAAAGGGTTGTTTTGTACATTCAAATCCAGACAGGACTATTTTCTCCTCTTCTATGCTGCAGGGTTAGAGTCAAGTTTACTAACACATCAAAGCTGAAATGGAAAGTTATGGAAGTTTGATAACATCACGATGCTGCTCGGAACAGGACACTGAACATACAGTATGCCATTTTACTAACTTCCCTCATTTGTGATTGGGAAGTTAAGTTTCCTGCCACATTATTACCATAGTCAAATGTTCCTTAATTATAGACTAAAGAATAAAAAAAATCTATTAATTTAGAGTTTGATCCAAAGCTTGTCAAAGCTGATTTGAAAAATCCCTTTGACAACATTAGCTATTGGAATGGTTTTACTCTAACAAGTGTTTTAATCTGAGTAATTCCACAGAAATACGTCTCTGGCACAGGGGAAGGTGATTCATAATTCTGGTGTCAGCGCTTACTACGCAGGATCCAGCCCTGTCCAGCAGGGTCTATCAGCTGGACAGAGCTGGAAGCAGGGTCATTGCGCTAGATGAAACCCAGGGACACGGGATTCCAAGGGGGGTTATACGCAGATTCGTATCGGCTGAGGATCTGGGCCCCAGGGTGAATTAACAGGCTCTGGGAAGTTACATGGCTCTTTCATCAAGCACAGAGAGACATTACAGCGTTAACAGGGTGACAGGGAACCTGGAGCTGGAGTTGACGAAATGCATTACTACGGATGACTGAAAATGTTTCTTTGACCACATTTTTGTCTTCAGGGTGTTGACACGTCTCCTTAGTGTCTCTGGGAACTGCTAGCAGTCTCAGCCTGTCCTGCTATATAATTGCTTGTGTTAATTTATTCAAAACAAACTCTATAATCCATATTGATTAAAGCAAAATTCTTCATTGAACTAGAAGTTCATGTGTTCTTCACATAACTGAGAGTGTGTATCTGTTTTTCAGGCTATCTCCTGAAACGCAGAGAAAGGGATTTCTAGAATTTGGGTTCTCTATCTGATACATCATTCCCTTCTATCGTTACGAAAATCAAACCTTGGGCTTACCCACAGTTGGAGTAGCTGCCTTTTGCAGTGGGCACGGACAGGACGCAACACACTGTATTTCTGGAGGGATTGGTGGGCCCTTTGAGAAGTCATCCCAACCCCCTTCCTTGGGAAATTCAGTGACATAACAGTAATAAGGAGAAATGATACAGCAATGCATTTCCCCTCCAAAGTGCCGGGCAAATTTCAATGAATGTCTTGTAGATGAATTTCATGGGCTTTGAGCGAGACCCTAATACAAAAAAGTTTTATAAAGCTGTTACAGAAGATTGAGGATAATGTATATTAAAGACTGCAACAGGGATCCAAATTATGCTGTTAAACTGGCTTCACTGAAGCACAGTGACTTAGGATGATGCATCTAAAAGTTGAGTTAAGCCCAGAGTTTTAAAATTGTAAATGCTGGCTTTCTGATCAGTAGCTTAGCCTGTGGTACAGGGGAGAACCTGGGCGTGTGCTTCACAGAGAGCATGTTAAAGTTGAACCCAAACCAGTTCTCCTTGTTGGTTTGCCTTTATCCAAACACTAGAGCTTAGTGTTACCAAAAGGTCGAAGGACACCGACTTTCATAAACTTTATGGGGTCTGCATTCATGGTGCTATTTCCCCAGAGTAATTAATTTTTAAAAGTCAAAAGCGATGGCCTTCTGCTGTGAGGGGTCATCTTGTGTGCAAAGTTTGTCAGGTCTGCACACCCCTCTGCTTTGCAGAAGAGCTGGCAACACACGTCAGCCTCCATGGAAATGGAAGTCTGGGAGGACGCGCAGGCCGACCTGCTCGCTCCTAGAGTCAGGGCTGAGTACGTTCGAGGGCTGCGTGGGAAAGATTGTTTTACCATCTGCGGTGTACCTGTTTTATGGGTAAACAGGAACTCCAAAGCTGTCAGTTTAATGCCTCAACAAAAGCAAGTCATGCTGTGCCATTTTCTTCTAAAGAACAGGAGCATGACTTGTTTGCTGTACTGTGGCAAAATCCAGCAGTCCCAATTCTCCTCTCAGGTGCAGCAGGAAGACAGAGTCAACAGTAAACCTCAGGAGAGAAGGCTGTTGAGAGCCGGATTAAAGTGGCATGTACTACACAAACTCTGTAGGGTCCTGTCGAAGATGTACTTCTCGTCTCTCTGGTCCCAACTACCCCAAGCACCCCATGTTTTGAGAATCCTTATTTTGCTTCAAACTAGATGGAGGGTTGTCTGTGCAAGGATTGGAGGGTCTTAACAAATTCCTCCATTGCACAGGAAGACAGAAATGTCCTAATCCTGGGGAAAATGTACCATTAGCACACATTTCCATAACACCAGACCTCGCTTCTTCTGCCCATTCACGGCTTCCCACATAGGATCTTGTTGACGTTGGTACAGCACCCATCCGATGCCGTGACAGTGGCTCATCTGGGAACCTGTTATTGAGGTTTTATGATCGGTTGTTGTAAAACATACTCTTCTGGGCTGGCAACTTGCAAACACAGCTTTCGTCACCTCCTGCTACACGCTCTCTAAGCAACCCGTTAAAGTGTGTCTGCTGACACCTGCTCCCACTCAGACCAAAGGCAGTTTCTGTGGTAGTTCCAGTGCAGGGAACGCCAACATGTTCTGTGTTTGGGAAATCTCTCCTGTGAGCCTCAAATACACTTGTTTGGCACCTTTCTTCCTCTCTATTCCTTTAAATGAAGAAGGTTTGAGGTTTCTAAAGATGGCTCAGTCTGTTGTCGCTGAGGGTCAGATGTTCAGAGTGTTCCTCTCCTGCTCAGACGTCTGGATGATGAGCGCATTTGCCAAATAGTTCTGTTTGGTTTTGAGCTATCTAAAAGATCGGTCACAATGGAAATAATTAACATTTAGGAAAGTCTGAATCTGTTTTAAATGCACAAATGTGATTTTATATATTTTTTTCAAATTGGCTGCACACAGTTATTTTTTTGTGAAAAAGATGACAATTAATGCTTAATCAAAACTTGGAACAGGAGGAGATTGTCACTTGATGTCTGAATCACCTCTTGTCTTTGTCAGTGAGCATCTTTTTATTAGCTTCAATGGGCTTTGGATTAGATCTCAGATGCAGACAAGTTTATTCAGTGCATACCCTTTAATATTTTCACATTAGTATTACTGCTGTGGCAGGCTGAGCCACAGGTCACTTTCTTAGAGTATTGCCTGATAAAATGAAACGGCACTGATGGTCAGGTAAGGTGAAGAAAATTGCACCTCTTTTGCTCTGCGCAAGGATTTAATATGAAATACAAACCATGAGGTCCAATTGCTGCGATCCTCTCTCAGCATATGTCTTATTCAGGTCACTGGACATCTTAACTGCATAAAGGCAGTTTGCTCAGACCTCAAAAACTACAGAAATATAAGGCCAGAGGGTTAACGAGCATCAAACATTTTTCAGCCTGGCTATGTATGACTCATTGAAAGCCAACACCACCAGCTGCAGGTTTTCTAAATCCAGTATTTCGAAGGGCGCCACGTCAGACCGCACCATATTTACTCAAACCCTAGAGGACTCAGGATGTAAGCAGCCTCCTTGAGTTTGCACGATGTATGTGTTGTTAAAATACATATAAATCATTCTGGGTAAGTCACCCCTGGGTACCAAGAGCACGGAGAGAGCACCATAATGAGCCACCGAACATCTAGCTGGCTGGGACTCCAGCAAGTGCAGTACGAGCTTGAAGGGACAGAGAGCAGCAGCACGCCTGGCAGACGGCTGACCCAAGGGCAGGGGGGCCAGCAGAGCGCCGGGACAGGCAGGAGGCTTCTCCGCTCCACCTGGCAGCTCACGCAGGGATTAGAAAAGGGGGAGCGAAGCAGGCTGCGCACATCTGATGTTCTTCCCAGTTTCTACAGGGACGTGGCCATTAAAGACAAGAACGGGAGTGCAGAGGGGGGCAGACGAGAGCGCAACAAGCGGCATCTCGCATCCCTCTTGAGCTGAGCAGGGTCCTCTTGAAGCGAAGCAGAGAAGCACCAGCTGCACCAGGGGAGGAAGGATAATATGAAGCCCTTAACGTGCCTCAAGGAGGCGGAGGATGGGCTGAAAAAACAGGAGGGACAGTCAGGACACGAGGTGTCTCTTCCTCATGTTCCTGTGTAACTGTGGGCGAGCAACTGCATGTCCCCTGGCCCCTGCAAAATTGCCACCACCATCTTTACCTGCTTCACAGGGACATGGGTGGCTTCATGTTCATGGAAGCTGCTAAATTACTGCTGCACATGTCCGGGTAACTCCCCTGGCAGGCTGGCAGGCCACAGAGGACTTAGTTCATCTGTTATTGAAATGCAACAGTCAGGATATCGTTCGGGCCATTAATTATTCACAGACGTTATCACTGCTCTAAGCAGAACGGAGCCAGTTTCCCCTTTGTAATTAAAAAGGAGCGAATCTAATCTGTGATACAGGTTCGTATCACAGCACCCAGAAACCTGAGACACCTGATCGCGTCCCAGAGCGGTGATAGTGCATGCAAAACCTGTATCTGTGAAAGGTGCCCTGCTGCTGCTTCAGGAGGGAGCTCGGACGCGCTCAGCTTTGCCTAAGCCCTGCTCCCAAAGGCGATGATAAGACTCCCATTAACGTCCGCAGGAGCCAAGATAGGATCAGCACGGAGGGGTTTTAAAATCCTGCCTTCAAGCTCTATCCAAAGTCCATTGATGGACACTAAAGGTGCCTGTTGGCTGAATTAAAACTTGGCTCAAAACCTTATCTATTAGATCTCCGAGCCAAAAAATATGATTTAATCCTATTAAATGTTAGCCAGCCTTAAAATGGATTTCCGAAGTAGGTAAGCTTTCTGACTTCTGTGTCTGCTATGTACAAATCACTATGGCTTATTACCAGACATATTTGTGTGTCATCTATTTCTCCTGTGGGATGAACATACACCTGCAGCATCAACACACTTCTTCCCTTCTCCTGCTTCAGAGAACATGGAAACAAACCCTCTTTTTACAAGTGGCTCTCTCATAAAGTGATTATTTTAATCTCAAGGCCTGGGACTTTGTGTTTTCTGCAGAAGTTCAGTCTCCCTGGGAATCCCAAAGGGCTGATGGCAGAACTGAGAGTACACAGTTCCCTTACAGTGTCCAGTCACGCAGGGGCTTTGGATCGTGCCACCAGCCCCTTATGACCTTGTCATTCCTTTCACTGTTTTTCTTTTGCCTTCCTATGTCCCGTACCGAGGACTGAGAGTTCCCTCACTGATCTTTCTCTCTCTCTTTCTTCTCCCCCTCTCTCTCCTTACCTTGCTACCACTATTGGGATGTAGAGTAAAGATGCTGGTATCAGGACTTTGGTTATGTTGGATGAGCAAGGAGGTAAGTTCAGATTGCTTCAGTAAGGACGTAAACCGTTCTCAAAGTACTGTACTAATTGTGTGCAATCCTGAAAACCAGGGCCATAAAACACGTGTGGTTGTGCATGAGAACCCAAGAATCTCTTTGCCTTTAGCTTCGCTGTCTGATAAAGGAACGTACAATAACTGCGTAAAAGTCTGTACTTTTGATTCGTTTCCCATTAATATCAAAGAGAGCTGCAGGCTGAACTCATCAAAATCATTGTTTTTTCAGCAAACATTGGGTCAAGATCCAGGTACATGGTGATGGGAAGATTTGCCTCCATAAATATAAAATCCAACATTATTTAAGCAGGTGCTATGTAATTTTCTCAGTTGTTTAGCTGCAAGTGAAAGGCATGCAATATATGCATCCCAAGAGAAGCTAAAAGGGTTTAGCTTGTGCAAAATTCAGTTGGTTTTAGTGCAGAAATGTCAGTGAGGATAACAGAAGCTTAACATTAAAAGCTACAGTACAATCGGCTCATTACAAGTGACCATATACAAGCCTTTAAACTTAGACAAGTCCCTGCCTGTGGATGACAGTGACAAAGACAGAGCTAGATATATTCGGTGCCTCCCAGGAAATTACATTTTTGCCCTTCATAATATTACAAAGCAGCGGGTAGCTTCCCCTTCCCCCCAAAATAAGCTAATGATTGCTGCAGACCCACAGCAGCAGCAGAACAGAGTCTCCAAAGAGAAGTTAATCAACAGAGCGTGAATTTCTGCCACTCTGTATCAAACCAGCCCCCCAAAAGCCCGCGTTATTATTTAGTATGTGGCACGATATGAAACTGTATTAGGAAAGGTTTTCTACAGAGGTGATGCTCTATTGCTCAGCAAGCCCAAACAACGCTTATAGGCAACGTTACGGCGTTATTGGGAAATGGACTGCATAACCTGACGAGCCCTTTTCATCTATTACATCCCTGCTCCCCTGGCGCTAAAATGAATGAAAAGTAATAACGGGACTTAAACAGAAAGTATTTTCTTCTGTTTGCTTTTATGTATACGTATTATTGCTTCTTGTATTTTATTTTTTCCTTTTAAGGAAAGGAATTTAAACTAACCAATATTTTTTCTCATCAATTGTCTTGACAAGAAAAATATTACAGATGTTATCTATGAATATTTTTTATTTCCTGAATAATGGCAGTAAAAGAACTATCACTGAATACAGAAAAACAGATTATTTATATTGAAACAGATACAGCACCTGTGTAAATAATGTGTTTTGTTTCAGAAGTGAATTATACACTTGAAATAACTCACAAATATTGTCAGAGGAAGGCCGTAAATATCCAGGTGTATCCAGCAATGTAATTCACAGGCAGATCAGCAGAAACTTCAGCAGTGCCTCTAACTTCCCTTGTGTTTAGCCTTGGGAAAGTGTGTTTCTTTTCTCTAACGTTGTTTTTCCACAGATCGCTGGGGGGAGGGTATTTTATTTTTAACCCTTAATTTTTTTATTTTTTATTTTTTATTTTTTACTTTGGTGTTCTATTTGATTACTATTGGCAAACCCCTGTACACTCAAGTTATCCCGCCAAGTCATGCTAGGGAGGGCTGTCCATGTGAGCAAGGCGCTGAGGCTGGACCCACTGACCTCTCTGGAAACTCATATGGACAGTGAGAAGTGGAATGTGTGTTGTACGGGCAGAGATGCAGGCAGCTGACACTTACAGGAAGGAATCAGACAAGCCTCCTTAAACTGTTTATGGTCATGCCTTAAGTGGTTCAGTAAATTAAGCTTGTGGTTATAACAGTATGGGTTTCTCAAGAAAAACAGCCTAACAATGCTACAAACCCTGGGAATATTGTAATCGCTCTACTATGTTAAATGTTTAATTATGCTTTGTCCATTTTAGCCATATATAGCTGTATAATTCCTTATTTATTTATTTTTATTTTATTTTAGCGATAAAGGACTTCTATTATTGGGCAAAATACACTAATGATTACCTTGAACCCTCTGTAATTAGTGCAATGTGTGCAACTCATGGATGTCTCAACAGATTATCAGATTAAGGAAATCATTTGCTAACACTGCCATGTGATCTCCTTCCAGCTGACTGCACAAGTCACTTAAGATTATTAGGTGTTAAATAGACAAAAAGCATGACATTGATCTTGCCAGTGGGCGGCAAGCAGAATATCTAATCGTTGCAGTTGCTCGAAGCTCTGTTTCTAGATTTCTTTACAAAACTGTTTGCTTTGAAGTTGAACATACGTCACAAGAAAAATTTTGAGCTAACTTCAGTCTCAGTAGCACAAAGCAGAACTCGGTGTTTGACATCATAAGCAGAGGTCTTTGGGATCATAAAAGGAAATAAGTCAACGTAATTCTACACAAGTAGGTACTTACGAAGTAAAGGCAGTCTGGCTAGCTCCTGTTGCCTAACAGTTCGGTGCAGCAGACCGCAGCGTCTATTTTGACCCTGCAGGAATGCAGAGCTTCACAAGAGCTTTCACTACTCCTGTTTCCCAGAGGATGGGGCTGCCAAGAAAACTAGAGACCTCCTCCAGTACCCCGTGAAGTCACTGGGAGTCTGAGTGGGCTTTTGGAGCAGTCCCTCTGCAAAACAAAGAGCTACTGCCTTTTGGGCTGGGTATTCTCACCCAAACCAGTTCCGTGCAGTCCGTCCCTGGAGGAACCCACAGGAAGGAGCTGAGGTTAGGTTCTCTTGGATGAGTTTTCCATCAGTAAGAAAGTCTTTCCCAGAGCCTACCTGCATCCATAATGCTCACTTTTTTTTTTTTTTAAACCTGGCCTTGAGTCCAACTCCTCTATTTCATTACTTAAATATACATATAACATTTTAAACTAAAACATTGACATTCTACACTGAAAAAGTCATGCTGCAAAGGATTATTGAGGAGTAACATTTGCTGTCCTTTTTTAAATGTCTTTAAAACATGCTAGCTTAGAAAAATGTTAACATTTGGATGCATGTTGGTAAAAAGCAGAGTGTAGAAATGAAACTGATAGTACACAGTGGGGATATGAAGATAAACCTGGACTGCAAAACTGGTGGTGGTCCCAGAACAGCAGCTTTCTTCTTCCAATGGGGGGGAATATCCTTCACAGAAACTCCCATCACCCTGGGAGCATCGGCAGGCAGAGCAGCCTGGACCTGGACCTTCAAGGATGGTTTTTTCGTGTGGTGATATCCTCACACAGCTTATTACAAAGGAAGTTTTGTCTTGTACTCAAAGGGAGGCAAGGGGAGGAACATTTCCAATAACAGTAAGCCACGCACAGCCCTAGTAACAGTAACCCAAGCACAGCTTTCTTCCCTCCGTGTGTATGCCCAGCAATGCCCTTCAGAGCTGAGCTAGGTCGAGACTCGGGATTTCTGAAAAGGCTGTCCTAGAAATGTACTTCGCTCCGCTATGATTCTCCTTTATGGAAAATGGGATCACCAGCTATCATCGGAAATAGTTAATCTGCTGATTCTCTTTCAGCCTCAGCCCTCTTGTATGCAATTATGATTACAATGTACTCTTAAATGTCCGTTGTTTTTTTTTTTTAATTAAAATCGTCCTTGGTGGAAATTGCTTCAATGAACAATACACCAGGCAAAGGAGCAAGTTCCCTTCTCCAAAGGCATGTAACTGCCATTCAAGAAGCCCAGGCCCCAATACTGGATACTAGTTGAGGAATATTTCTTACAAATTGCAGATGGGGTGCCGAGGTGGAGCACACCACACTCGCCCCGTCCTGGTCTCGCATCCAACGTTGTGCTAAGATGCTTTTGCAGCTGTGTTTGCTCAAGAGAGGACAGGAGGAGCTCAGGATTGCCCTTGCCACAGCTGCCCCCTCCCAGCCGCTTCCCTGGATCAGCCACAGAGCGGGGATTTGCCCAGTTGTTACAGAAGATCCCTGGCAAAGGGCCACAACGCTACCATAAAACTAACAGAGCAAGCTTGGGGTCCTTCAGTCGCCTGTGGTGTGAATACAGAAAAAAATAGCCTTGCATATACCCTAAGACATGCTGTCAGTTCGCTGTAAGAGCTCGAAGCGGATACGTGGCCGCTATATTTGAATCAAAGTGACATTCTCAGACACGAAATGCTATCAATATGCAAAAGGGGCTACTAATTAGCAGAGCTTCCTGAGGAAAAAAAAGAAGGCAATTTGAATGAACGTATCTCTAGTGTGTATTCTGCTTCCAGACTGAGACAATGCCAGTTATCTTATATACCATATATAAGTATATGCTATATATGTATGTAAACATACTTATAGTATATTTAAAGAACACTGCAACAAACTATAAAAAGTGTTTAAGCTCTGACCTTGAAATGCTTCTATAAATTAGAGATAAAGGACATGATCTCTGCTGGTGTGAAGTTGCACAGGCCCATGGCAATATATGCCAGCAGATTGTCTTTCCTAAAACCTTTAATACAATACACAAAGTTGGACTAGGGAAAATCTTTGAAAACAGTAAGTTAAGCTTTTGATAGCCATCTAATTTCTTACCAGCAATGATTCTTTCTAGGCCAGATTTTAATACCATTTATACCAGAACAAATTCAGCGTGACCCCATTAAGTTAATTCCTCTATAATATTTATGCCTCAATAACTGTGGTTAGACTCACGAATCTATTTACTTGCCTGTGGGAGCAGGTCTTTGACAGGTATAAATTGGTGTTGCCCCATGAAGCCAGCGTAGCTGCGCTGATTTAAACCAGTTAACGATCCTGCCCACTCTATTAATGACTAGCAAATGGTTTTAGGAGCTGTCTAGACTTCTGGGCTACAAAGATGACATGGGTTTTTTACACTGATGAGGCTTCCTTTAATGGAAGATAAATTAGTTGTAGGTCCCTTTTCTCTTCAGAAGTACCATAAGCATCACAGACAAATCCTGAAGCAGGATAAATTAAGCCAGATTCCTGGAGAGAGCTAAAACTTAAACGAAAGTCTTTAAGTCATGTCAAATCTACTCCTCAATTAACACTCATCTACTCAGGCAGAATAGGAAACATGGAAAGAAGGTCCAAAAGGCCCTACTACATACCTGGCGTCAGAGACACGAGCAAGGAAGCCAGGACTGAAAGCCAAGCAGGGGTACCCGATCTAGAACTGATCCCTGCGGTCTTACGTGGCATCTTCTATTGCCCAGCCAAGGTTAGAGAAATGCAGGCAGCAAAGTTGGTGGAAGAAAGGTCAGTACCTCTCGTCCCTCCCAGTGTCAAAATATACATGTGGAAACAGCCTTCTTTTAACTGAGAGCCTTGAAAACCAGCCGGGCTCTGCAAACACAGTTCTCGCAAGCAGAAGGAGGGAATCTGCGATGGAAATGTAGCAATTCCCATCGTGCTGTGTAAGCCAGCACAAAAGCCAGCTCACGCTCCCACAGCCGCTTCCCAGAGCAAGAGTGAGCATTGCCCAACTACGCAGGAGCAGGCAGGACTCTGAGCTAGTGAGGAGCAGGAGCACAGAGAGGAATATCACCTTCTACCATGTACTCACTTTTCTGATGAGATTCATGACCTGTGGATACAAACGTGAACCAAAGCTTCTGCTCAAGTCTCCAAACCAAAACGCAAAATTACCATGTGCATTAAAACAATACAACCCCGTAGTTTTGGTTCTTTGCTCAGCAGTTTATCCATCTAGCAAAACGTGTGCAATGTATCTCTCAGGTTTCCTTATCAGTTTCCCGATCCTTTGGTCACATTACATGTGCTCCTTTTGGAGGACACTGCCAGGTAACTCTAATCCTCCTTGGGTTTGGGATCCAAAATGCCTGTGGTATCAGGAGACAGGCACATCCAGCTGAGGAGAACGAGAACTGACAGCTGAAGAGCAGATGCAGCTGGCAATACTGACATGGCACCTCTCCTTCTCCAAGCCCAGCATCATGCAAGGATGAAACAAACAGCACAAGTCCAGTATTTGAATTATTTCAGCTTGAATAATTTAGGACGGGATTTTCAAGGCTCTCTAGGGGTGAGAGGCCCACCTCCCATTAAAATTAATTAATTTTAATGGGAATTGGGCATCCAAATCCCCTGGACAGCTTTGAAAATGTAAGCCTCAATTGTTAGTAGAAACCCAAGTAAGAAATTAGGCCTATTCACATTCCCAAAGAAGTCAAGAGGAGTTTCACACTGATGTTAATATGCACATGATTTTTCTTCTAAAATGCCTCCCTCCCCCCCCCTTTCTTTTTTTTATCTTGGCAGGGCTCAATTAACATCAGGGATGACATTAGGTTTCTCCTATAACCAGTGCTGTCTTAGTTCCTTTCCTCTCAAGTCTAATTCTGTGTTTATATTTTCCCTACTTGATAGGGAATAGGAATGTAATTGTATTTTACTGGGATTGCTTTACTTAGACTCCTTAGGTATAGTTAAATTTTCTACTGGATTGAAATGCCACTCCAACTAACTTTCTCATCCCATGTAATACTTCAATTACAATATACATTCAATTATTCTGAACTATCGACTCACTAAGAAAACCCTACATCATTGTCTGCCTCAGGTGGAAATGAGCCAAATCCTGTCTGATGCCAGCAGAGAGAGGCAGTGCCTGTACAAGGCTGGTTACTGGGCTTGATGCTTCAGTCACTTGCCCTGGAGCAAATCCGAAGTGACCCCACTGAAAAACCTTAGTCTTCACCTAATATTTGTTTTCATAAGATTGCCTGGGGTCAGAGACAGCGTACGTCAGAGCCAGTGGTCCTCTTTCAGTGAGCATCAGGCTCCTGTGGTGGCTGTAATTCCTCTGCGTTTGCTGGGGTTACGCCTGATTTGCAGCATCCGTGTGAGGAGGAAAATCAGCCCCGGCGCCACACTCAGATTAGAGATTAACCTCCAGCGCCAGTCAGAGCAGCAGGTCTCAGTTTCCTCAGCCTCTGGAAAAAGGAGTACTTGGACATGGCTCTTACCAGCTCGCACATCTCTGGTCCCGTCACCACCAGCTCTCCCACTCAGCCACCCCCTGACCAAAGCAGTTACACTGCCACACCCCACCTAGTTCCAAGGCATTTAGAAGCGTAAGTAACTGTGGTATTTTCCATGGAAGGATACCTTTTCTCTTGTATTAACATGCATAAATGCAAAATAATAACACTTTATCTTTCTTTCTCTTGGATGTCATTGGTGTCTTAGTAAGTGGATGTATTGTATTATGTTACTGGACCTTAAAGTTTATAACCCTTCCTTTCTACATCATTACATCTTGTTTAAATTAATATATTTCGAACATCTTCCTCCTTTGTTTTACTCTTTCCATATTAGTAAAAAACATCTGCAGCATCCAGTACGGCTTACATCCTTTTAACAATGCATCAGCTTAGATTAATGCATTGTAATGTCATTATTGATTCAGTTCTACATGGTCTCATTTTTCAAGTTCTGTTGAAGACAAAACAAACAAACAAAAATACAATTCATTCCACACTGTCATCCCTTTGTCCTGACCAGAACAACTCGATCGTGTTGAAGAAGGCATGAACCATATCAACCAAGACATGAAGGAGGCCGAGAAAAATTTAAAAGATTTAGGGAAATGCTGTGGCCTTTTCATATGTCCTTGTAACAAGTAGGTACTGGGTACCGGCTCTGCTATGTGGTGTCCAGTTTTTTGTCACAGTGAATGTCTGAAGTTTTTGTCTTTTTTTTCTTTGTCCTTTTCCATCTGCTTCATTCTGTGGGGATAAAATACTTGTGTTTAATCAGAACAACTGGAACGCATCGAAGAGGGAATGGACCAAATCAATAAGGACATGAAAGAAGCAGAAAAGAATTTGACGGACCTAGGAAAATTCTGTGGTCTTTGTGTCTGTCCATGTAACAAGTAGGTGCTGCCTGCCTCATCTCTTTGAGCACTTAAGGCTGATCCCAAAGGCCTTGTGAAGCTCATCCTTGCTAGGCACATGGACAGGATGAGCATGTGGCATGCAGAAAGAACGATTCTGGTTCAAATGCATTCATCTCATAGCATAGACAACTGACTGGAAATTACTGTAGATGCATTAAAATCAGGCATACTGCAGTGAAAGCTTCACTGTTGACACCTTTTAATGGTAAAAGTTTCAACATTTTACACAAAGTGTACTAAGTGGTTCCATTTTCCAGAGAACAAAACCACTGGGGCTACTTTATTCCTGGAGGCCCTAAATTTTAAAACATATTTTCAGAAACAAGTTTAATAAACAACAACAACAACAAAATTATAGCTCAAAAATGCAGAAGAGGCAATAATAAACATTACTCAAAATTATGGATGAAAACCATACTTCTAGTTGTTCAGCCGAAATTGTCCTTGCCGAGAGCCTGAACGAGACATGACGTTTCACGATTGGAACCCAACTTGAAACGGTTTTCATCCTGCCATAGACAACTAAATTTGGGAAACCCCAAATACGTCATGCCAAATTTCTGTCATTGGGTAGCACGTACACTAAGCGGAAATGTTGAAATGCATCGAATTTGCTTGCATGCCATCACTCTTGAACGAAACCGTCCTCCAAGTAATGCAAAGCTTGTTTTCAATGCCAAATGAAAATGTGATGTGGTGTTATGCGGGTGTAGGAAACGGGACAAAGTGGACCGACCAGAAGTCCTCGTGGAACAGCAAATCCAGCATGCAATGAGCCAGCAACCAGCTAGGTTACAGCCAGACCATTTATAAACGGTTGGCCAGAGACTGTGCAGGAAACAAGGCAGAGTGCAGTGGTTCTGCAGTAGCACCCTCCCTTTCTGCGTGGCACAGATACTGTGTTCACAGCCAACACTACCACGACTATCAAGACCAAATGAAAGAGAGCTGTCGTGGAGCTCAGCAGGAATTTGGCCTGGAATAGGAAGGGCAGGACTGGGTTTCTGTCTTACCAAGCACCATTTATTTTGAAGTAAATTCCCTTGGGACACGATGCAGACACTGCCTTAGATTTAAAAATCGATTTTGCTCCTGTGTACCCAGCCACAAATACTTTGCTGGGATAAACATTTTGCCCAGAATATGCATACTATTGCCTTGATATGCAGGGTGGGAGAGAGGCGAGGAGGAATGGAAAGAGCTACACACACACGCAGCCCTCGTCAGTGAGCCTGCCTGCAAGCAGTATGAGCTCTGACACAGGCTGCAGCCCTGCCCTCCTCCTGACCCAGAGCAGGAGGCTGACCCAGTGCAGAAGAGGAGCAGGTACAAGAGTGTGCAGCAGGAACCTAGGCACTCCCACACTCTAAAAGTTGTTGCAGCTTAAAGAGGAGCAAGCCAAGACAGTTGGCTGCTTCTCCTGGAGAAATCTAGCATATGCCTAAGTCAAAAGTTCTTCCCTGAATCACAAAAAAATCCCCATGTATTTTGCAGGAATCTTCTTCTTCTTTTTTTTTTTTTTTTTTTTTTTNTTTTAAGAGCAGATTTAATATTCTGTACTGTAGGAAAGGCTGCTCTGAGCTGACAGCCAGACCTGTGGTGTGGATGGGGTTAGTACCTGACACGTGGCCTTGAAGCATTTACCTCTTCACAGGGATGGCAGCATCATGAAATCAATAGGTGCAAGAACCGAAAAATCCCGCATGCATTCGACATTCATTTTTAGAGGTGTCTCCTCCCTGCTTTAAGGCAGTATTCTGACCCTTGCAGACTGGAGCCAGATTACATAAACTAGCATTACTGATCAGTGAACGTGTTTAGAAACAAGTTCACATGGATGAACAATGCTTTTAGACTGTTCCTTGAATCACTGTGCCAGGAACCAACTGGTACAAATAAGATGATATTCTGACAAGTGGAGTGTAGGAGGGAGAGAAGTCCTTACAGTTCTGGGCATCAGTATCACCATGATTCCCTAATGTTCTTTCTGGCCAGTCGTAAATTAAATGCATATATTTAAAAAAGATTAACCATTACACACATAATTATGCTCTGCTACTTGTAAATACGACTTAGTGAGCCATACCACAATGTAAAGCTTGACCCTACATTCTTAAAAGACCCAGAACACCCACAGCATGAAACTTCATCCAGAGTACAGCCAAAAGGACAAATGCTACTGACCAGGAGCAGGCCCAGGCTCCACCTGTTTTAATTGGAAGTCCCCAGGAAAATAGAGATTAAGCTCTGGGTGTACAAAATCGTTCACTTCAAACACAGAGACTGTCTCACTCTGAGTTGTACGGGTCTAAAGAGCAGACAACTACACTCATTGCTAGAAATGCCAAAGCCAACATATAGTTTCAGAGAACTAAGAAAAAGCAAGCCAAGCATCCTCTTTTTAACTCTTCAAAAATTTTAATAGGAAGTAAGCAACAAAACAGATGACTATTTGGGAAAGATCCTCTTTACATCCATATTTTAATTCCACATCGAAGCATGCAACACATCTTCAGGCTCAACAGATGCTGAGCTGCTTCAGGGGGCATGGAGAGAACATAACACCGGAGACGGGTTTGTTGTGTCCTTCCCCAAAGCCCCCAGAAGCATGCTAAGTATCTCCCCCCAAATCCAAGCCACAGGGCTGTTTATATGACTGATTGGAGCTGAATGAAGAACAGGGAAACCATAGGGATTGGCAGTTCCCAACAGCTTTGTTGGAAACTGCTCCATTTCTCGAATAAAATCAAGAATTTGTAAGTACAGACCCCAAACACTCACACCCTCTCCCGTCACAGTGTTCGATCTTGTCTGACAACCCCAATGACAGCAACCCGAAATACGCTGCACATGCTAATCTGCCACTGAAGGTATGCCTGGATTTTAATTTTCTGTCCACGGCAGCTCAGTCAAAAATGGCTCTCTGAAAGCTAATATAACTGTCATAAATAACAACTACAGCGACATGCTAGGCTATTTTAAAGTCCTGCGGTTTAAAGCTCCTGAAGGAAGTGATGATCCATTTTTGCCTGTGTCTTGCTTATTGTGAAGGCTGTTACTGCTGATGCATTAAGAGTATGATGAACTATTGGGGCAACTGTGCTTAGTGAGAATGCTTTACTTCTTATTCATGCCTGTAGCTGGTGCATGAAGAAAATGTAGAGAAATTTCCCTTTCTGATGCTAGATTGCTTGTATCTTTTCTTTTCTCCTGCACTCATTTCACTTCTGCCTATTTTACTTTTTGTCTCTGTGGACAAAGGTTTGTACATCAACTGTCGATGTATGATTACTATTTTCAAGTACCGATATATTATTTGAAAATCTAATGAACCCTATGAATTTTATGATAAAATCATCCCCAAGCCACCTTGGAAAAAATTAGTGGCTTTAAATGCCTATTATGCCACATATATGTTAATGACAGCAAAAGCCCAATCTTCTGCATGGTAAAATGTTAAAATCTAGCCAAATCCATTTTTCTCTAAGGGTGTGTTGCTGTGATGTGATGTACACACTATACTTGGCAGTTTTGTTTTTATGTCTGTCTGCCAGTACGTTCTCTGTGTTTGATGTCACAACGTATGTGTCACTGAAATGAAACAATGTTTTCTAGTTATCTGTTTTTCTTCTCTTCTTCTTTTTTCTTTCTTTTTTTTTTTTTTATCTTTTTTTGTTTTGTTTTGTTTTTCTTTCTGGAAACTAAGTCAACATCGAAAAACCTGTGTGAAGTGTTGTAGACTTGACAATTGCAATTCACCCTATTGGAAACAAAACCTCTGACCATCACTGTTGTGGCAGTAAAGTTAAAATATATACATATATATCTCCTTTTATTCAGGGTTATGATATATCGGTATACAATCAATGACCCTCTATCTGAAAACTCATTTGCTTGATTCAGCTTTTAGCTTGGAGAAGTAAGGAGTTTTGCGTTTGTCCTTGTCCACTTGATGCTTTGTTACTCATCATCTTTTTTGCATAGGCTTAAATCAAGTGATGCTTACAAAAAAGCCTGGGGCAATAATCAGGACGGTGTCGTAGCCAGCCAGCCTGCACGTGTCGTAGATGAACGGGAGCAGATGGCCATCAGTGGTGGCTTTATCCGCAGGTGAGCCTGTTTATCCACTGTTTTCTCTCTATTTTCCTTGTCACTGGTATATTTAGATTTCTTCCATATGGTCATGAGTTCTGTGATGCTCGTTAACTCCTTCAGCGATGCTGGGTAACGCGATGGAGCCAGCGTTTTCCACTGGGTTCTGGGTACTTAGATGTAGGTCAGCACCAATTAGGACAGGCGCTAAGGACCTGCTGCACCCACTGACTCCCCCCAGCCCTGCTGGCACTTGGGCTAGTGCAAAGGATGGTTATGTTGCCAAAAGTCCTGGATGTCAGAGTTTCAGCCCTAAGGATCAGAAGATGCTTGAAAAATTGGTCCTAAGCCTTCCTGCTTGAGACTGACTAGATTTGGGTGATAATAAAAAAAAAATAATACCTACTTACATACTTCACAGCAGCAAGGTTAGGGTGCAGACTGTCATGGTTGGTCAGCACTGTCTGCTGCACTCCAGCTCCCCGGAGGGAACATGTACACTTGTCAAATACCTCAGGAATGAAGTGTCAGATAAATAGTGGTTTATTATTATTGTCTCAAGATATGTAGTGCTCATTATCTGTCCTTGTCAGAAAATGTACCAAAGCATCCAGCACCTACTCCTTTCTTTTCAAAAAGAAAAGAGCCTCAGCCAAGCACAGAACTTGAAGCACACTTTCTACTCACGGTATATAGTTTTTGAGAAAGCCGCTTTCCTGATCATGACTATCCAGAAAACCTCACTAAACAGGGAATGATGACCCATTCCTCAGCTGCTGTAAAATCACAACCATGGGGAAACACTGACACTTCAGTGACAACCCCTGTGCACTTAAATGAAAGCTAGTTTGAAACACACAGCTATATTAATGGCAACCAAGCTGTAAACTTTCAGCAACATATAGGGATCCCGCAATAAGTACATACTGATTACAGTGCTTATAGAGCATGTATTTAGATGACAAATGCTATCAACTGAATGGATAAAGGCATACCAGTAGGCAAAGCTTTGATCTCTGAAGATTAAGGACACTGGATTAATAAGTAATTATCTTTCCAAAAACTATTATCCACTTATTTTTTGGCTGCTGCGATAAAGAGAAATCAGTGCGATAGAAACAATGCTGTCATGTAATCTGGAGTGTGGGATGGAGCTGCCATTTAAGTTTGCTGGGTCTGCCATTCACTTAGGTTTTTTTATTTCTGGATGGCAGCCCCATCAAACTGAAGCATGCTAACAGAATAGAAGCAAAGAAAGTTCTGCCATGCCGTAATTCTTTCATGAATAGCTTGTAGCACCCCTTTGGCACCTCTGTGAACACAAATCACACAAGAGGCTCAAAGTAGTGATTTTCTGAGTGGGATCCATGGCCTTGTTTTTCCAAGTGCCAGTCACCACATGCCTGGAGCATTGAACTAGGTCCTGGCTCAAGTGCAAGTTTTTTCTTTTAAAAAACAAGCAGCTGTAAAAGATGGGGCTAGGAGGAGAGACGGAAGATCCTTACTAAAGGCAGCAAATCTGAGAGAATCTGATTCTATCATCTACTGAAAATATATTTAATGAAATAGAATGTTGGGTCAGGATTTTCACAGCAGAAGCTGTTCTTGCCCAATATTTCTGTGAGCCCCAAGTCTGCGAGGACTGGATGGTGTCCTGCGTCGTTCAACGCAGGGAGCTGGTACAGCTCCAATTCCACCATGCTCCAGCACTTCCACATACTCTAACCACACACAGGTCCAAGCGAGTCATGCCTTCATTCTTCCATGTCCTTTGAGAAGGACCATTGCTAGCAGAGAGGTGTAATAAGTTGAACAGAGAAGCTCAGACAGCAACACTTCTAGGAGCAGAAGGAATAAACAGTGACAAATCCAGACAATTAATCCCAGCATCCAAAAAATAAGCATGCAAAGGTTTCCAAGTTAGCTACTTATTAATCCCTTTTCTTCAAAGCCGAGCATAGCAGCATGCTCCACAGATGACAAGCGAAGGAGGATGCAGGGGAGGTTTTGGGTGAATCAGAGTTTCAGGGGAACTTCCTCTCTCTTTGCCTCAAATAATTGTTTTTTTGCTCCCAGGGTAACAAATGATGCCCGGGAAAATGAAATGGATGAAAACCTCGAGCAGGTCAGCGGCATCATTGGCAACTTACGTCACATGGCCCTGGACATGGGCAACGAGATCGACACACAGAATCGCCAGATTGACAGGATCATGGAGAAGGTAAGAATCGGCATTTCTAAGAGAACCCCAAAAGGGGCTGTGTTTTCCCTTCTGCAAGCACAGGCTGTGCAGAAGAAGGGCAGAAGATGTGTCTTCCAGCCTGTCCACACAGAGGTCATGCTGCAGTTGTTCTTCAGCTCGGAGGAGGACAGGGGACAGAAATAGCTGCTAGAGCTCCTTTCTCTTCTCCTTCCAAATCTCTGGGCCAAAGCAGAGCTTGCTGCTGTGGATCTTCAGTAACCTTCGGTGCAGGTTGGGTTGAACCTGCACAGTTGGGTTCGCAAGACAACAGCTGGCAAGGAGACCCTTTAGCACAAATAAAGGCTCCCTCTGCAAGGGCTTTGGGAAAGGAGAAGTACCCTGAGTTGTACAGAACTGTGGAGCTTGGACCCTGGCACTTCCAGGAGAGTTTTAAACTTTCCTGGACTTTCCTTCCCTCAGAAACTCCACAAGTGATTCAGAACGGGATCACTTGTTTAGAGGACCAGTCCCCAAAAGAGGATGGGGACGTATTAAGCAAGGCTTTGCTGTATGGTAATGGTGCGGCCAGGCTTGTCACGCTGCCTGCTCATAACCACATCAGGACAGATCCACCAAAAGTTTTGAAGTCCAAAAGCTCAGTCCTTCTATTGTGAAATCACCATTTGAAAAGGCAGAGAGCACGGTTCCGGTGCCAGACCTGCATTGCAGATTTCTGAAGCAGACAGCAGCACCCTCCAAACCCAGCTGGGAACTCACTGCCGTCCTCACATCCCAAGATCTGCAAGCCATCTGCATTCATACTGGCAGAGCTCCAGGCACAGGCACAGCCAGGCTGAAGCGACATAAGAGGCTAGATCTTCGTCTGGTGTACAAGCAATACAACACTTGACTTCAGCTGAGGTTTACACAACCTGAGGATCTAACCCAGGAACTTTCGTGTGCTGCTTAGAGTTAATGCTGACCTTAAACGGTAGAGCTTTTAGTCTTGAGCCTTCTGACATGCACAAACCTTCTTACATGCGCAGGATGTCCATGCCTGTTTTCCATGCCAGTTAATTATATCAGAGCCTAGCACACCCCCCAAAAAAAAGTTAAAGAAAATATTGCAGTCAGGGATTCACTCAGATAACTTTCCTTACCGGGGTTTGATACCAAAGAGAACTGGGTGAAGTATGTGTTGTCTTAAAGGCAGTAAACTCACCTCTGACAGAGACAGTCATACAACATAGAAGAGTACACGGCTTCGAGTCAGTCAAAAGTTTTGTTTTATAAAGCTGCATCTATAGTTTGCACGTATTGGGAAATGTACAGGATTACTGTGATGCCATTCTGCAGCATTTCATATTTCTGGGTAATATGAAATCGGGGGCTGGGGATTTACCATTGTTGTTCATATGAAAAGCACCAGAGAGCAGCCAACTAATCTACACTGCAACAAGGGACTGGAGGATTAGACAGCCCGTGTCGTGCCTAGGGTTAAGTAACAAGTCTAAGACACACATTATTTTTTCAGGGGAAGAACAAGGACATGCACTATTACATACTAGCAGCTATCCCACTCATGACATAACTGTGTCAGGAGACATGCCCCGTGGATGGAAATCAGCTGTGTGCTATCCATGCCCGCAGGATACTAACGCAAAATGCAGCAATCCCAACAGGGATTCTCCTATCAGCTCGTGCCTCTAAACATCCCGACATTGAAAGCACTGCCCGGGCCCTTTGTGCACATGAAGCCCATGGGCCCAACCTCCAGGCAGCGCACGCTGAGAGCAGCTGGCTAACGGAGGGACCGGCCCTCCACATCCGTGGGGTGCTCTTACCGAGTTAGCAGCGTTTCAGACAGCAGTGCAAAACCTGTGAGCTAATGCCATTCGTTACATCCAGCCTCGCAGGCAGGCCCGGTCAGGCAGAGCCCTTGGCTGAGAGCAGTGCCACGTTTCGGAAAGGGGGGCTTACAGTGTACGCAGAGGAGTCACCATGAAAGCAGCACAAAACCAAGACAGCCTTCAGTCTTAGGGAAAATCTGCCCAGTTCCTCAGAGTAAGGACACGTGGCCTGAACAGTAAAGCTGGGGTACATCGCAGAGCTAACCCAAATGCTTCTGAAGCGCTTATGTGAAACTGGATGCGTGCACCCAAAGCAGAGCGATCTCATAATGCAGAGAGGTAATCTGATCTATCCATGGTAATCGGGAGAGGCAATAAATAAAAAGCTTTATCCTTTCCTCAGATCAGAGAGAAAGGGACAAAAACTAAAATGATGATGTGATAAGGAGGTCAAAGGGGCCAGACATCATCACCAGCAGACACCCTGGCCCTAAAACGAGCTATTAATGGGAGGCTGGGAGGAAAGCAGAAGGGGCTGAAAACATTTTGTCTTGACCAGGTGGAAAGGTCTGGGCAAGGGCTCCCACTGATGGGATGAAACATCAGCCGCCGAAGTTAGGCTTTAGGATTCCCATTTAGAAACATTATGTTTCATCAATACTTAATATTCAATCAATATTCATGCATTTCATGACAAACTTAACTGCTTCCAAGCCATTAAGTTTTTTTTAGGTAGTCTTTTGGCAAAACCACATGAAGCTATACTGTGACAGACAAGGTCAAATTCATAGCTAAAATAAAGAAGTGTGGGTTCATAATGAGTAGTTATGCTGATTTACATTTGCTGAGGATCTGGCACATGCTGACGTACTAAAAATACACATCTACATAGCATTTGCCAGATCAATTATGGAGAAAAGCCCAAGATGCTTAAGAATGATTTATTCCACATCAGTATAACCATTTTTAAAGGGTTTTGAAATGTATGTGGGAAAGTTGCTTCACCATTCTGCCTTTGCAAATTGGAGATTTAAAATAAATCTGTACAATTTGGATACACCCCAGAGAAGTGGGAATAATCATCAAAGCTAAATAAAATGAAGACATCAAACCGCAGAAAAGAGTTTGCTGTTTGATGTCATGCTTTTAAAGCCGTGACACAACTCTCACCTTTCCCACAGGTCTGATTTCAAACCCTGAAAACATTTTCTCTCTAGTCCCTCTGCTAGCATAAGTCGGCATAGCAACAAGGGCTTGAATGGAGCTTTGCCAGCTTTTGTCAGCTACAACAATGTCTTTGTCTCCAAAACTAACTTCTGCAGAGCAACAGACAGCCACGGTTAAAGTCTCTGCCCATTGTCGTGACAGACTCCCTTCCCTTTCTTAATCCCTGTTTGTGCTGCTGCCAGATGAGAGAGGTTGCTGTTCTGCAACTACACCGGTGAACTTTTCGTTGAGGGAAAGGAGTAATGGCAGCACTCCTCCCTACTCCTTGCTTGCCACGTGTGCAGCCAGGAGATCCACGTGGAGTCCAGGTGCTCTGGATCTAAGTTTTACAGAGCACTGGAAGAGTTCCACTGGCGAAATCCACACGCACACCGTCTGTTTTCATGATGCCATCCATCACTGTTAATGGCGCAAGCAATCAGCACCAGCTCCGGATCTGGCGTGGCATTTAGGAGAGCTCAGTGACACTGACCACAATCACGAGAGCTCTACTTGAAGGCTACCTGAAGTGTCACAAAACCAGTCCAATCTGTAATTTCCAGTTGGGCCCCTAATACCACTATAACAACAGCCCTCTAGCATTTTCAAGGTTCCTTTTTTTTTTTTTTTCCCCAACGTAGCCAAAACTAGAGGAGCGTCCTCAAAGCATTGTACGTGTTCGCCCTCTGCCACATAATCATGTCTCCTTCCTTTGTGTTTCCCTAGGCCGATTCCAATAAAACCAGGATTGATGAAGCCAACCAGCGCGCAACAAAGATGCTCGGCAGCGGTTAAATGCAGAAAAGTGCATTTCCTTTTAACACTGTCCCAGAGGACAGCACCTTCATGCTTTTATCATGGTATTTACCTACTAGGTTTGCACACATGCACATATCAGCCCCATTGTAAATGTTGTCCTGTGTAGTTTGTCAGCTTTCCAAAAATGATACTTGTAATTATTTTTTTCTAGATATCTTTCTTTCCAAAGGTTGTACATAGTGCTGATTTGATGGCTATAGCTCACTATGATGTTTTTTGGGATTTTTCCTTTCCTTGTTTCTGTTCGGATTCCTTTCCTTTTTTCCTCTCCTCCTTTTTTTAAATGATGTTTGCTGAATGACAACAATGTTGGAATGCTAACCGTGCTGTTAACCTTTAAATATACAGTATTGTTCTTGTAAAACTGTGACATTCCACAGAGCTACTGCCATGCTCCTGTCTTTGGGTATCATGTTTAAGCACTTAAACCTGCCGTCTTCGGTTCTTCATTGCCATTATCTGTTGTTATGATTTCATGATTAGACAATGTGGAATTATATTACTATTACAAGCATTGCACTACAAAGTGATGTGATTTATGCATTTATGCATGAGGAATAAATAGACTTTTAGACTCCTACTTAAACAAGACTTTTCCCATGGCAGTAGCACACCAACAATGACAACAAAAGCATGCTCAGTATTCGGACTCTTTTGGGACTATGTTATACCAGCAAGTTTGCAGTCGTGCCACTTTTTTCTTGTTGATATATATAGTTATTAATCATGATCATTTTTTTTTTTTTTAATTACGAAAAAAGAGGGATTTGGCACTCACCATTTAGCCATTGCCAGCAAAACAAGCTTGGCTGAAAATATGTCAAAGACAAAAAGAAATAAGTGTAATATATTGGGGTTGTCTGCTGCTTTTGAAGACTATCTTTTGGAGGAAACGACTACCATATGAAATGGTGCAAAGAAATGTAATTTTTATAAGGCTCTCTCTTACTAGTCGCTATCCCCATGTGGTTTGTTATCGGTACAGTTCTCTGTTGCTTACCTAGAGCTATGCACACCAAATCGCTGAGATGTTTAGTAGCTGACTTAATTAAAAAATAATAAAAAAACCTAAATGAATGAACTCTAGATAAACTGTGAGATAAATATCATTTACAGCATGTAATATGAAATTCCTTATGTCTCCTGTCAGTTTGTGAAGTGATTGACATTTTGTAGCTAGTTTAAAAATTATTAAAAATTATAGATCTCAGAATCCATGCTTGCTTTATCCATTTGTTGCTCTACGTGTCAGCGAGACCCAGTTATTTGCCACTTCACTGGGAAAAGGAGAAGTGCAAAGAAGTTCAAAGACTCTTTCCAAACTGGTTCTGTATGAGAACTTTATGAGAGATTTCTGTTTGCCATACTGTATAAAAGGAAAAGTATCTGGTCTAAAATAGCATTTTACACTAAGCACAAAGCGAATATTATTTTCAATAACTTGGCTTGGATTGCCAAACACTGAATCAAAATATATTTTCTTGTTCAAGGGAAAGGAAAATGAAATAAATGACATAGTGCAAAGGATACAGTTCCTCAGTCAAAAAAATTAATTCCTGTAGTGGATCTAGCCACGTGCTAAGATACCTCTTTTCAGGGAATACTTTGAACTACAGAGCTTGTACAGTCTGCTAAGAATAATTTTCTCAAAGGCCTAACAACAACTAATGTTTACTGCCAATGAAAAGTGTTATCATATTTTCCCAGAGTTTTTTTTTCCCTATATGGACAAATTATAATTAACTCTACATGAGTGACAGTTCACTCACGCATCTCACATGGCCCTAAGTCAAAATATACAAAGAACATAAATGCTAGCATAATTAAAATCACATGATAATGTATACACAAGCTGTATTTTCTTTAGCAGCTTTTTATTTTTAGTGTCTACTAAAAATTCATTTACGTAAATATTTTCCCCCACTACTTCAAACCAGAGAGTAAACTTCAAGCAAATATTGTTGATCTGCTGGCCGCTTCCAATGCTATTCATTCAGGGATTCCAGTATTTGTGACAGCACCGTCGTTCTGCAGCGTCAAAGCCTGCAGAAAGGAGGGCAATAATCCTACTGGAGAATGTGTCAGCATAACACACAAATACCACATACAAGAGTATTTTGGAAGGGTAAGGAAAATGTAAGAAAGTAATGATGATGTGAATGGAGGTATCGTTCTCACCTGTGTGACAAGAAAGCACCCTATTTGAAGAAAATTAGACCTCCAAAGGTCATAATAGCTGGTCAAAAATATAAGCTGCTGCTGTGAAGGAAATCACTATGGTTCGACATCTGTTTTTGTCTTAAACAAAGATGAAAGACCAAGCTATGGGAGCTTTTTGCCAAATGAAGTTTAAAGCACAGAAATATTGAAATGTTACATCGCATTCATCTTTGTATCCTCCCCCCTCTACGCTGGGTCTCTGAGGAGATGGCTGAAAATGACTTCAGTGTAATATACTGCATTTCTCTGATGTTTTCGAAAATTGACTTTTGTAGGATTAATTTTTCTTGAAACAATTCGAAGAAATCTTCGATCTTTCACAGTTTGCTCCTAGAACAATCCACTTGTGCTCATTAAGTTTTTCACGCCCCAGATCGCTGATGGAGCAGCTGCCCATGGCACGGCGCAGGCAGAGAGCAGGGCTACCTGCCTGGGGAGCAAGGCTCACTGCGAGGAAGGAGACAGGCAGGGAGCTGGAATTACACCTCCCGTAAGATAAAGCCGTCACGCTGACTGTGGAAACAAAATGCACCCAAATTTTTCTGAAGGCAAAGCCTTCTTTTACCAGCAGGAAATTTCCCTTTGACCATGCTCTATTTTCCGACTGGTAATTTCTTTTGTTGTCGTGTGAGTGCCATCTGGAACGCCAGGTTTGAGAGAAGAACCATGAAGGTGCTTGAAGAAACAAAGCTTCATGAAAGATCACTTAAATTCTAAACTTGCAATGCAATTTCACGAAAAGTTGGTGCACAACACAGCCAAATTCTTGTGTTCATGTTCGTTTGAGGTGGTTTTAAGAAGTTTTTTTTCATATTCTCAAATGCCATAGCTGAATGAACTACCCAACTACATTACTTAAAATCTTGCTTAAATTAAAACTGAAGTCCAACTAAAATACAAACTTCTGTGCGCTCTGCAAGTCAACAATTAATGACTTCTTTCATATCACACATTCTCCTCTTTTCCTAGTCTAGGCTAGAAATAGAAATATCAAAATAATCCCCCAAAAGGATACATGAATGTTATTCCTCAACAGAACAAAATACATAAGTGGTGTGATATGACGTGCAAAAAAATTATCTTCATTAAATACCTGGCCTGATTTCAGCAGTGAGAAGCTAAGAAAACTGGAAAATCTAAATAACATCAAGGAGGCTTATCTGAAAGAAACCTTAGAGCCTCTAGGATGTTGATGCATCCCAACGATAGCATAAACTCACCAATTCTATACTCAGAAGAGCTGGTTACAGTTTTCCAGACTGAAACAAACACACAAAAAGAAGCCATAGGTCATACTCAGTACCTTGTGGTTTGATGGAGCGCATCTTATGAAAAGCACATGGACTTGATGTAAAGGTACTGAGCGAAAAGCAATGGATATTCCTTGAAGATTTGGTGGTATTACTGTATAGAACAAGAAACGACACCTCTAAAGAACAGTGAAGAGTATACATTTTTTCAAAGAAATGTAAATTTTATTAGCTTACGTGTTAAATATGATGCACCCTTTGTTTCCAAAGAAAACTAAGTATGTCACAGTTTGCATGACAACTGTAAAGCATGTCCTTACGGAGATGCCTGTGCCATATGACACACTTACTATGGATATAGAAATATAGGTGACCGTTACTCTCCAAAATACTCTGTGCACCACACCAGTAACTGATAACCTCCGCAGGCTTTGGATTTGGACCTAAATCTGGTAAGATTGCTCAAGACTTATTTGGGGGATCTGGAGGCAGACAGATCAATTCCCACACTTTTTTCCTCCCTTTCTTCTCCTACATGTACATAAGCACATATAAATCTTTTATTTTAAAGGCACTGAAAAGGGAAGAGCTGAGCACTTAGTAATAAGGAAAATTATGTGTCAGAGACAGCTTAAGTATATGCGCTGCTGCTGTGTGCGCCTGTGGGCGTAGGTGTGCAGGATGTGACTGCTGTCTTCTGAACCATTTTGTTGCCTTTCTAGAAAGAGATGGGGACAGTTAGTTTGGAAGTTAGTAGAACAAAGTATTTTTAAACCTGCAGATAGCTACAAAAAATGCAGAAATAGGAGATAACCCTGCTGAGAAGTTAGGGCATTGGGATGGTTTGATGGGGCGGGGGGTGTCTGGCTAATTTATTTTGCAAAGCACTTGCCAAGCAGTGTTGGATCCTCTGTGTAACAAGATTCAGAGAGATTATGTTTGTGTTGTAAAATACTAAGCATTTTTTGTTTAGTTTTGAATGTAATTTTGTAATTAAAAAAAAATCAAGATGGCATTGAAAGAAATCAGAAGAAATTATTAAGTGGGACCACTCTGACTTGCAGGCATTTGGGCTGCATGCTGAGATCACTGCTGCCTGTGCAAAAATTGCGTATAATGGGGTAAACGATTTGGGCTTCTAGGAGCCAAGCAGTCTGTAGCAGATGGAGGGGGTGCCCATTTTCGCTTGGTAGGCTTCACAAATGCTTGCTGAAAGTGAAAAGTAGCAACTAGGGTATCAGGGTTGTTGCTGCCTTGGTATAAACAAAAATAAAAATGCTGTGAGAATCTTTCCTGGGGGAGTCCCAGCCTCAAACTGCCTTTTCTCCCCATGGACCAGACTCCAGCTCCCTCTGCACTGCTTCTGCTCCAGCCTCCAGTGCGTCCTGCACCTCCGTCCCACCAACTCTCTCTCCTGTCCCCTTCTCCCCCGGCTTCTATCAGCTCTTCTCCCTCCCTCCCACATCCCCCAGCACCTACCCAATTGCTTTTTTCCTCCCTTTTTAAGTTGTGCTCAATTAGCCTTCCTTCTGTCCTGTCCCTCATTTTACTTGCTTCACATCCATCCACCTGCATGTTTGTTACCCCTGGGCTTTTAAGTCAGGCTGTCTCCTCCACGATTTCGGCAGGAGGAGCACCAAAGAAACAAGCAGCCTCCTGCTTTCCCCTCCACAGCTGAGCACCATACCAGTCCACCATCCCCTGGAGGGACACCTGTAAGTAAGTCTTGCTCGGTCCTGTCAGTGCCAGCAGGCAGCATGCAAGCTGCCAGGAGAATTTTTTGGATAGTCTACCCAAAAGGACCCAGAAAGTCTTTGTAGGTCGATGCAAACAAAGATGCTTGTGCAGCTGAGGACAGATGGGCAAGAACTGACACACAAATGCGGGTAGATATCACATAGCAAGGCAATAGCTGAGTCTGCTAATTTTATGTCTCTGATCCATGGCGCTAGTGGATACCAGTGCTTCTCCGTGAGACAGCTGGAGGATCTTCTGAAGGCAAAACAATTCGCCTTCAATTCCCCCAATTTCATACATGAAAAAATAAATTGTGGTAATTTTAAGCTGAAGCTTTCAAAACTGTGCTTTTAAAAAGCATGCAGAGGAAGTAGATTTCCCTCACCCCACCCGGGGGAGATCCCCAGTGCTGAGTTATTTCATCCCAAATCCGTAACAGCTCGAGTTGGCATAAGAAGGTTAAAATGAAATAGTATATCAGAAATGGTTTAGCAGACTTCGCTATAGGAAGTCCTAAGCTAATTTGCTAAGTGTTAACTTAAATATAGGCAGCTGGAAGTTCCACTTACAGCACAGTAGGTTTTCCATCTAAATACTGATCAAAAGTTCATTAAAAGGAACAAAATAGTTCTTATCCACATTAGTGGGGGGTTGATTAGAGCTCCAAAGCATAAATATGCATAAATCCCATTGCACTAAGGGTTTTCTTGGGTATCAGAACCAACAGTATGCAAAAGTGAGCAAAATATCTTTAAGAAAACACCTATTTTGACTTTACTGTACAGTACTCCCAGACTTGACTATATCAGCAATAAGCCCAGCTGATGACAGTATCTTACAAACCACTTTTGATGATCTGTAGGACACCTAAAAGCCTAGGTGGCCCTTCAAACAGCTGGGCCACGTTATAAACCCCATGAAACCACATGCTGACAAGTTTATTTGGAGGAAACAGCAGCTATAATTCTGATATTCAGCCTTAAGCTCTTATCTTAAAGCATATTTTCAGTGTCCACTGCACATTTCTGTTTCTTAAATTAGAACATGAGGAGAAACTAAGCAGAAACATAAGATTCAATGAACGGCTGCTCCTGCCGGGCTGTCCTTACAGCCTTACCCTCAGAAGTAACCCGTATTCACTGACTTGCTGGGCCTTGAGGTGAAAAAGAGAGAAAGCCTACTGGCCCTCAAACTAAAGTATAATTACATTTAACCCCCCCAAACATACAACAGAAGCGCTGGTAAGTCAGACAGCTGGAGAAAGGAAAGGGCTGGGGCCAGCGGAAGGTGCAGAGGACGAGAAGTCAAAGCTGCAAAGGGACACCACCGAACCCCCATGGGGAAGCAGAGCTGCCGCGGTGGATGCGAGGACACAGCAAGAAGCGTAGCCGCAGCCTCGCAGGGTGCAGGGCTCTGAGGTGACCTGAGTTAAGGACACAGGCAGCGAACAGTCAGAAAGGACTTGGTAGCACAGACCATGGCACACACATACAGCCACCTGAACGAGCCAAGACCTGACCAAGAGATGAGGGGCTCAGCTGGTACCAAGTTGGAAACCTATGGAAACCTATAGACTATATATATATTACTGCATTATGGAATTAGTCTAGAATAGTTCTTGTTATGCTTAGTAGCAAAAGTTAAATCAAGAAAAGCAATCTGGGGGAGAGAGAAAAGTTACCAAAGTATTAGAGTAACAATCCAAATATTTGCTTGCAATTCCCTTTAAAATACTTCTACGTAAAGGCAATCAGAAGAACTGGAGTAAACAGCCAAAAATAATTTCTGGAACGGCTCTGAAATGCAGAAAAATCTTTTGAATGGAGAGAAATTGTACTATGAGGGCGACAGGACTAGAGATTTTATGGTTGCTATGAAAACCTGACAGAAAACTAGGCAGAACATTTGTTCTGCTTTATTTCCAGTCTTCTGACAGTGACCACTAGCTAAGTACTCAATCCTGAGCCAATGCAGCAAACGGGCTAGTTTCAGTGTGGAGTCTGAAATTGGATTCCTCAATCTTAGTTTATTTAAATGGCAACTAACTACGACACACGACTTCAGTCAATGAAGTGACACAGGCAACTAAAATTAACCTGGAAAATAAAAAGGTGCGGGCCCACAGCAGCTCTGCAACACCTGCAGCATCTCCTCAAACAAAAATACTCAGAACTATTGTCACTGTTCCATGAATACCCTCCAGGATTAAAAATAAAGTTTACGTATTACACAACACCGTGATACAGTCATCTTTTCATCAAGTTAGTGATTCACAAACCACCCAAATCAACCTATCATAGAAGTTGCAAGAATTAAATATGATGGAAACGTACAAGTGAATGGTTGCATGATACACAAGGACACTGACTGGCTGCCAGTGAGTCACAGAAACAAAAAATGTTAATCACCGAGGCAAGGAAAAAAAGCAGAAGCAAGCTGAGGAAGGGAAGGCTCTCGCAGCAGCCCTGCCCATCCCTTCGCAAAGGAGCGGCTGACGAACTTCAGTTTCAGTTGAACACTTCCGAGAATACAAGAACTGCAAACGTCTTGGGTCTGGTACAGTCCTTGGGTTTTGCCCATCTCTTCCAGAATGTCCCTACAGATATTTCCCCCCCCCTCAGCAGTGGTACTTTCTGTAACATCTCATTCTATTTCAGTGACCAGCTACATTAAATCTATTTTTACACTAAAGAAATGAAGTCTTTTGAGCATTTTTTTTTCCCCTAAGCAATATTTTCCAAGGAATAATTTCCATTTTTCTATTAAAAACCACCATGCTGTTTAGGTAAGTTAAAACAAAGTCTAGTGATTTCAAAACTTGAAAGTACTACCTTTGGTTCTTGTTCTCTTGTCTAAGCTGGATTTCAGTACTGATAAATTCAAATATTTGGATTTGGGGCATAAAAAAGTCGTTTTTGTCAAAGCGTCCCTGCACTTTTCAACCACCTGTCCCTTTCAAGAAATGCCCAACACCTGCAAAGACATGTACTGCAGTATCTGATTTTCACAGCTGAGAGTAACTTTTGCAAAAAGGTTATTTTGCAGCTCCAAGGGTAAAGAAAATATGCTGTCAAGACAAACTACAGCTGTTTAAATCATTTCTCTGTGAAGCAATGGTTTCCCACAGGGAGAACTCCCAGAAGTGTATTTTTACATCTGCAAATGCCTTAGCTGCTCTTCTGCCCAGCACAGCATGGAGAAAACTGAGAAGATGAAGTCATGCTTCCACTGCTTGTGATTTGGGCTGTCTGTTGTTGTTTTTTGAACAAATACTTCAGAATAGGACAGAACATTTCTCCCCCCCAGTCACAAGCAGCCCCGCTAAAACCAGCGTGGCTGTGCGAGCGACACAGTTTGACACACAGCACACACACTGTGGCTGTCGGGGGGGCTCCGATGTTGACCCCCACATGCTACAGCACATCACGACCATGTGAATGCCAGGAGAAAGAAAACACTGAGAAAACACTCACCGATATTCTAGTTTTGCTCCGAGAGACTTGGATGCCTAGATAGGGGGCACCTTCAGGAGATCTCTATTGCTCTAGGCCAAATATTAGTCAAAAATGCACCAAATTTAACCTGGACTTGCTCCCGACAGCAGATAGTGTAGGGTGGTGATTGCCTTTGTTTTCAGAAACAGATTTACCTGGGCAAGTTGGGAAGTGGTTGTGCTTTCTTCCCAGGAGGCTCGCTCTGAAATTGCAGCCTGTGCCAGGGGCGAGTTGCCACCGCGCTATCCCTCCCGACGCGCACATCCAGAGCTGCGCGCTGCTTTACACCGGCCTCTGGAGACAAAATTGTGCCGTCATCTCCATCAGAGCAGTCGCAGAATAAAACCAGACCTAAACGTCTATATTTGCCAAAAATGGGAAACAAAGTCAAAAGCTTCATTTTTCTTTTCAGATAGGGCCAAGGTACACAGAGCCTTTACCAGTAACATAGGGCCATATTAATAGGTAGGTAGGAAAGAAAAAATCACTAAGAAATGAGTTAAGGCTAAATTAAAAGAAAAACCAGCTTTGAGTCTGCCTTATTTTCAGTGATCCTCGGGTCACTCTCAGGGAAACAAACGAGATCTCTGGATAGGCAATGGATTTGGCCACACAGGGATGCAAGGATGCACTGCACACCCCAATCCACACTCCCCCAGAGCTGTGCTTGTCAGTATTTGTTTTAAAAGTCCCTGATGCATGCTGGAGGCTCTGCCTGTCCTGGCACAGCAGCTCTCCGCCTTCAGCGCTTTCTGCTGCAGCCTTGCCCTGGAGGGCTGCGGTCAGCGGGGCCGGCTGCAAACTGGTGGCTCCGCGCAGCCTGGCTGAGCTCCTCCGAGCACCACGTGGCGCGCAGCGGACCGCTGGCCATTAAGGGCCGAGCTGCAAACGCTGAAGCGAGATCTGTTGATGCAGCTCTTCAGGGAAGTGCTGGATTAGCCCGGATTAGCAGCGGACAGTGTAGTTGCACATAATGAATTATGTAAAATGGGCCCGTTCGCGTAAAGCAGATGTACGGCCACATGACTTCAGCTGCAGGCAGTCGGGAATAAAAGCGAGTGGATTCAGTTAGGGGGAAGGGAAGAAGGGATTTTGTGTGCTTCCCAGCACGCACTGCAGCATATTGCTTATTGCAGTGACGTATGAAAACAACAAATACAGCGACTGCAGCATGGGAGGCACGACAGTTCATCACTAAGGTTTAGGGGAAACCATTTTCCTAACTTCCAGCAAGAAACTAACTTCCAGCAAGAAGAAATATGGGAGAATTAACCACTGGGAAGAAGGAAAGATGGGATAGTGGATGTTTTCAAAACAAGCACGAGATTAATTTGGATTGAAATATGAAATTGAATATATCCCCTTTAGATATTACGCATGGAAAACCTACTATTTGGAGAACCCAACTCCTCGAGTCCAGTGATACCAGACATTTCTTAGACTTTGGTGCTTGCTTTGCCAGTCTGCTCCTCATGCCAGTGAGATATCAGTGGAGAACCCAAGAGAGGCTCCAGAGATTTCATCCCATCCCAGCTGATTTAGACTTGATCAGGTGTACTTTGTGGTGCATTTATACACATTACCTGGCACAGCACTACGACTGGGGCGTAACGTGGAAGACATGAGCTGATGGCTAACTAGCATCAATGCGACAGTATTTTATGTGGGAAGGAGGCTGGTTAACAGCAATAATCCTATCCCACTATCTCACAGCTGTGATAGCTTTGATGTGTGAAGCACTCCAAAAAAATAGAAATCAAAGAAAAAAGAGAACGCTCAACAGTTTGAGCAGGACAAAGTGTTTATATCTCTTAAAACAAATTCTAACAATAAACTTCCCTAGGGGTTCTTTCCCCTCCTTCAAAACCACAGGTTTAGGATTTATTTTTTTTGCCTTTTAAATTGACTGTTTTCACAAGAACGGATTTTGTATTTTCAAAGTAACAGCCATCCTCTGTATGTGCCTGGAAGAGGAAATAGAGAGTATTATAAATGCTGCTCAATTCAGAGCCTAGATATTAGTCTGAAAAATATAATAGCACTTTGATTGAGAAAAGATTTATGAACAAGCAAATGTAATGGCACGGAAGTTGCCCAGAAATGTCTGCTGCAGCATTTTACATTGCAGCATTCTGAGCTGCCTGTGAGATCCGTACATTTGGGGGATTTTCATTGAAATTCAGCACAGTGCATTGCAGGAAGGGAAGCCTGCCAACGATTTTATTTTTAAGATGCAGCAGCTACATGACCCATTTATGCCTTCAACAATGAGCAACTTCTCCCTCAAAAGAAAAAAAAGGGAGATAAAAACCAGTGCAGGAGTCAGTACCTGCCCTTGTTTTGATTTCTACCATTGCCACACAGATGATGTGGAAAAGCAGCAAGGACTGACGGCAGACAGCTACTGAGATCTGGCTGTTTTCCTGCTTCATTTTTCAGTTTTTAATCTCCTCAGGTCCAGAAGAGAAAGTGAAAGACTATGAGTCAATCTACTTCTTAAATTGCCAAATAAATTAGCATGTGGCTATTACTTGATGAGGCCCTGACAAAAACGAAGATCTTGTCTGACAGCATCAGCATAAGATGAGGATTTGCCATCCTCTCCAAAACGGCAGGGTCCTCTGCTACCCCACACCTCTCAGTTAATGCTTTGGCTGCATATCAGTCAGCTGTCCTCTCACTGCTGAGATGGCAGAGGTCTCAGGAGTTATCTAGTGTTATTTATATAACACTACAGTGGAGGAGAACAGACTGTTCCTTAGGTTTCCTATCGCTCACACTTCCAGGGAAAACAGCTCTCACTGCCCACTGGAAAGAAGAAAGCTTTCTTGTCCAGTTCCTCAAGCTGGGATGGACGTGGCGAAGTCAGAAAGTGAGACCTGGGGAAAGCAAGGGGGTGGGAAGGAGAAAAACCACGCACACAGCAGCTACAGAGCTAACAGAAGTGACCAGCTGTGCTAAGGGAAAGTTATGTCCCGCTGTGCACCTCAGTGGGAAAAGGAAACGTGCTCCTTACGCATCTCGGGGACACAATACCTGGATGGGGCGGTCTGACTCATCACGATCCCCCGCTGCAGTCCTCCGGCACGTACACTGATCTAACCCACATTCTGATAACCACGTCAAGCCTTTAAACCCCCTCTACCCCCATCCATCCTTTATAACAAGGTAGACCAAAAGATTGGCTTTATAGTTGCAGCCTCTAACTGCTTGGGAACTCTCAGATTCATATTTCCAAGCTTCTCTCTGCAGACAGCATACTTTTCAGTATTTAAAAACCAAAAACCTGGGACTCCAAGTGTTTGTAACTGGAGGAAGAAGCCAAGCTCACAAAAGTTTTTGCATGAACTGCAGGCATGCCTGTATCGACTGCTTCAAGACAGCGATCTCAAGAGTTTTGTGTCTGCCAAAATAAATCACTGATTATTTAACACTGCAGTAGAGAAGTATTCCAATATTCCTAGACAAAGAGAGTGGGCACTTGCACCATTGTTTACAAGGAATTAGCCAGACAGGAAAACTCCGCCTGCCTAAGGGTGGAACTGTCTTGTGGCTGTTTATGCATGCTCTAAAACCCCAGGGGACACTAACAATGTCCCAGGGGACATCAGTACATGGGCATGAATGCAAGAGTACCTTGGCAGAAATTAAGGTTACCCCAAACTAACAATTTGGGACAGATTTCTTCTATATGATGCCTTTGCCCTGTTGTACATACAATAACCTCCCTAGATTTCTATTCACATGTGTGAAGGAAGAACAGGGCCTTATTTATGGTCCAAATTGTCAAAAATATCACATTTTTGAGTAAGTTAACAAAGGAGTACTTACTGGATTTTCCACTGTACTTCTGTAGAGATGATTTAGACTCATTTGCTAAATTAACACTTGCTTAAAGAATTTCACTTGGTTTCCCAGCACAAGTACAATATCTCATCCAAACTCTCAAATTTCCTGATACAGATCCCAGTGTTCACCCTCTGTCCCAACTCTCCAGCCAGTCTAATGTCCAGAGGCCTCCTGGTGGTCCACTTTCTGCAGTCACAGTTGTGAGAAGTTGTTTACTGCCTCAAATGTCGCTGTGTATAAGATGAAAGCCACCTGCATGCCATTTCCCTTTCTATCAGACTTTTCCAGCAACTTTGTTGCATTTGCCACTACCATAGCTCAGCAGAGACCTTCCTAAGCGCAACAATATACACATAGAATGGACATCTGAGAATTCAGGTAGACTGAACATCACTTGAAGCAGTTCCCTGAAAAGATCAAGGGACATAAATATCAGTACAACAAGGCTTGGACTAATAATAGCCAATCCACTACTGGGATGAAGCGAATCAGACCTTCCCAGAGCTCTAACAATTTTTTAAGCTATCTGCTGAATGTCTTTCACAAAGTCAGAACACAAGGAGGAAAAAGAGGACACTGACTTTGGATTCAACATAGGAACTACCAAAGTCCCACAATATAGAAAAAACAGCTCTGTTGCTTTAGAGAAGAAACTGTAGGGTTTAAAAATATGTGCCTAAATTCACAAGGTCACTGACAGAGAGGAGTGTTTTGGAAAATTTTAATCATGCTTGTTTTTATTGTACTAGTGGAGCAGGCGTGATGCCACCAGAGGATTGCGACCCACACATCGGGTGGCAATGAAGATGTTGTACCAGGGGCATTACAACTGCATCTAAATAAGACAATTTTGGGATTGATCTTCAGCATCTGTTGTGGCTACCAATAAATCACATATAACCTCTGCATAAAGGCTTTTTGCTTTTCAGTAAAGCTAACTGTCATCAATTCTGTGTATTAGCTGATAATAAACCCCGAAGCTATATGTAATCTACAGCTCAAAGTTTTTACAAATTTTGAAGTGCTATCAAATGTTCACATGCACTGCACTAAAAATATTTTCCTAGATACACTGAAAAAAATTCTATTATTTGAAAAGCTTAGATAAAACTGATTACCTGTGTTGCTTCTGCTTTCTGTCCAGACTAAAGTCTTAATGACTATTCTTTTTATTCCTGTACAATTCTGTTCCCAACAATTTTTTTCCTTGATTTTTAAACAGAATCATGCCAAGATTTTCCATTAATTTTGAATATACCTATGAAATATACCCAATTTTAAACCCCTTCTAATTTCTACATATTAACTTAAGGCAGACACTTAACACTCACCCTTACTGAGTAACCTTTAACTTAATGACGCCCTTTCAAATGTGTCAAATTACAGAGCACCAGTTCTTTTCCTCAAAAAACCTGCAGTCATCCTGTTTTCATCATACCCTTGGGGGATCAAGACACGTTTCATTGTATTTTAACCTAAAATACCAACTGAAAAGGGAAGATATCACCAGGCACTAGTCTCAAATGGATTCAATCAAGTTCCTGCAGTGAAACAAGTTTAGTTAATGATTACTTTTATCTATATTTCCCTTCACATTAAACATCAATTTGCTCTGCGCTACTAGAACAAGAAAAGTTTCTCATTTTATATTTTATTTTACTTTTTCTTCTCCATATGCAAAACCAATATTTTTATGACAAAAACTCTTCAGTAACAAAAATACATTTTATTACTGAGAATGCTTTCTTTCATCAAGCAGATTATACACTATAGCATCAAATTCTGAAGGCTGGCTGAATGGTTCACCTCTATCAATTCTACCTTTAAGATTCCCATATTCAATTAACATAGCAGGTGGAACGAGATAACCAGCTAAAATGTGAAGACTTTTCCTTTGTTGAAGAAATCCTGCTGCTGCAATACCCTGATGCGGAAGACACTTAAGTGCTGAATCAGCTACAGAGATGAGACCTCGGAAGCACTGGAAAATTAGAAGTACAAACAGAGAAAGCATGCAAGAAAGGGGAGAGTAAGAGTGCTCAGTTTTTCAGAGGAAATTATCTGCTGCCTGAGCCAGCTAGCTGTAAGAGAACTGAGAGAAAGCAGGCAGGAGAGAGCCTGTCAGCAAGCAGAGAGGCTGGGAACGCACAGCGAGTCCTCCGAGCAGAGAGCAAGACCAGCTGAGAGCAGCGCCAGATCGAAGCACCCAAGGCAGCACTGACGTAGCCCCCACCCTGCTTTAAGGCTGTGCTAAACCAGCCACCCCCTGCTTACCTGACTCAGAGCTCACCATAAAATACATGAAAGCCGAGAGGAGTGCCTAGCTGTGAGCTGACAAAAATACAAAGCCTAGCGTAGCCCTAGGGCAGCCACACGAGCTGTTGAGTCACGGCAGCACAGGGTAGGTGCGAAGGAGCTGGAAAACCACAGACCCAGCACAGGATGACAGCTTTCGGCGATGACTAGTGGCTTTTGCTATGAACAGTTTGTACACGATTAGCGCAAAAATCTGAGTGCTGTCTTTTCTTTACAAAGAAAATGCTTGGCACCCTTTGGAGCTCCAGTCCCTTCGGGCATGGCTGGTGACTATGAAGTCACAGGGTCACTCCACCAACGCCATACAGGTCAGGATGACTGAGATCTCAACGGGGCTTACAGCTCAGGACCACCTATTTCCCTGTAATAAGGACGCAAACTCACCTGTTGAACCACAGCAACAAGCAGCTACTGAAGTGACCCCAGATTTTTTCAAGTATGGAAGGATCCATTTAAGAATAGAGAACAAATTACGGATTACATGAGGAGGATTTCCTTGAGCCGTGACAATGCCATGCAGGGACAAGCTCCTCGATGCATGTTATATGGCAACGCTCCAAAACTACATGATTATCCTTCACACACACACACACACACACACACACACACACAAAAGCAGTTTCTCATTTTCTCCAAGCACACAAACCACACTCTTTGCTTGTTGCTGCTGGAGATTATTCCCATCAGCCAAAATTAGGACAGATCAACAGGTGAAACTAGCAAATATATTAAGATAGTAAAGTAACTGGATCAGGACATTTTCAGACACAATCCAGTATTACTTGCTTGGATAAATACATTCAAAACTGTTTTCAAAACGGAAATGCTGAGACACAGCCAGCTATACAGGGGAAACATGTTTTGGTGGAAGATGCTTCATATATTGCATTAAACTTAATGCTCTTTGTAGGTCCAACTGAACTATCCTTGACCTATTCTGCTTACGCTGCTTTTACCCACTGAAAGGAAAAGCCAAAGAAAAAGTCTGGACATTTCATAAAACACTTTTCAGCCATCAGGAGTTTGATACTAGACTTGTGGAAACATACGGCATTAATAGTCCCTCCTAAACAGAGGGATTTATTAAAGAAAAGGGTTATAAACATAGATCCAAATAAATAGCTTCCACTGTGAAAAAAAACAAACAGCTTTACGTTTGTTTACCCAGGCTAGCTCTTCCCTAGAGCACTGTATACCACGCAGATAGCTAATGGCTGAATATTAATGCAGATCATTACAGAGCACAATTACTGGTAGCTTAAAACTGACTTGATACTTTCCCTATTGCTGTCTGGCTCCCTTTTCCAAGGGCAATCCTTGGCCATCATGTCACGCCCCCAGTCTCACTTGCAGTATGCTGGCTACTCTTCTCTAATGTAATTCATTCACTTACACAAAAACAAAACAAAAAATACACAGAGAACCCAAACCGCTGTATATCCTATAGGGGATAATGGGAAAGAGGAAGGATAGACTGACTGTTGGCACAGGAAATGGCCTACATATACCTGTTTGTGAGCAGACATGGCACAGAGGCCGAGATTAGGACCCAACTGATTGACCCCCACCTACCACGCTGTGGACCAAAATTGGGTAAATTAAACCAAAGGATCAGGAGTAAGGTTTGCCTGATAACCTCAACACAGCAGCCTGAATGCAGTCCCATGACAGCGCTGCAGCAAGCCAAAGTAATTGATGACTTAGCCTTATCATAGCAACCATTTCTTTTCATTTTTTGTTTTGCTAAAATGGCTTGGAAGCATTGGACACGTGCCATTTTCTGTCCTTCACTTATTGCCCATCTGCAGCTGACGAAAGTGTTGAAGTATACAAACAGCAGACGGAAGAAAAGATGCAAAAGCAGAGAAGCAGAGTCTTGGCTTTGATTTGCATAGTTATTCCAGACAAATTCAGCAGAAGACACAGATTTTCTCTCTCTTATGGTTGTTTCCCTGGTCTAACAATTTGCCAAAAACCTGCTTCTAGAAGAACAGACTCTCTCGTCCCTGGTATTAAGAGCATCTCAAAGGTTTCAACCTTTAATGCAACATGAACTTCAGTATTAACTTCATACACAGGTGCAGGAGAGCTATGGTACTGAGCAGCAAAACCCCAAATGTCCAGATCAAACAATCCCCTGCTCTTTAATTCATAAGGATGTGGATGTAAAACAGAAAACCCCAGGCCCTCTGTAGACAAGACACGAGCTTAGGACTCATGAGACAAGAGATCAAATGACCTCTCTTCCCAACTAAGGTGTGACCTACAGCATCTTAAATTGGGCTTCCTCTTCTAATCCTTACAGAAGCCGCAGCTCTCTACACTCGCTCTGTCATACTGATTATCTACCAAAGTGGGCCTGACTCTGCCCTTTATTTTAACGCAGACAGCTCTGGCTGGAGAATGTATTTTTTGTGTTCCCCCCCCCCCCTTTTTTTTTTTAATAAAAAACAGGAAGTACATGTTTCTTTTCCCCCTGAAAAGATTCAGCCCAGCAGATAGAGCACTCTCACAGACTGTGGATACTGCCACGCAGCACGCTGCTTTTAACTGGATTCTCAGGTGAACATCCTCATCAGGAGAACATTGACTATGCTCAAGCAGGTCTCTCCTAGCATCCTTCATCCCCATTAAAAAAAACAAATAGGGGTTATTTTACTGTATTTATTATAGCAGCAGGAAACAAGTCCAAAGCTAAGATGCCAATGCGCATTAAAAAAATATTAAATTCACCTTGTGGACTCTCGCTAGTAGCACTTACACGATGAATAATTCCAGGCTGCTCCTACCACGCAGGACAGTACTCCATCGCAGGTCCAGCCAACACCATGCTCTGCAGCTGCATTTTTGAATCAGTTTTGCTGTTTTGCATGCTTGTAACAACTTAGCACATTGGCTTACTCAGAGCAACGTGACCATTTAGGCATCAGGAACCTAAACCATCTCAAATACTTGCTTTTACAGGACAGCTAACCAGTCTGGAGTACGTTTACTGTGAAATAAGTTCCCTAGGCAACTTCATATGTAAATCTGCATTCAGCATTATGACTTACCACTTGACTCCGTGAGCTGTCGAAGATGCAGCATTCAGCACTGGTGGGAAGAAGAACAGGGACACCGAGGGAATTAAAGAGTAAGACGTGCATGTTTTTTGGGTTTGTTTCCCTGCTGTCACATGTTGAGCCTGTTTGGATAAAGCTAAGCCCTGCCGGTCCGTCCCCAAAGCAGGTAAGTCACCTGCACAATCTCATGATTTTTATGACCAAAGTGGAGCCTGAAAATCCCTCTCTAAAGCACGACCCAGGGCTTTAGAGACAGTTCAAATAAACACTTTTTCATCTCATCCTGCCATTTCAGTGTTTTCACCATGACTTTCAGGTACTGGTGTAAGTCAGAACCAGCACAAGCAAGGCTGAGCCCTAGACATAATCCTCTGCAGATCTGAAATCTCAACTGAGCACCTGTTTGTTTTGTCCCTTTCTTTTCTTTTGAGATAGATTTTTTAAAAAGTGACTCTGAATAAGGACATACCTAAAGAAACACACATTTAGGCATAGCTGAGAAACAGTTCTAACAGTGTCTGTTAAAATGACAATTTAGATGCAGCCTGGCCCAAAAGTCCTTAAATTGCTGATTGCTGAAAGCTATGAGAACAGTCCAGGAGACCTCTTCCCCTAAAAAAAAAAAAAAAAAAAAACAACAACCCCTTTTTGACTATCAGAACGTCCAACATCAGATAATCAAAAGTAAACGTGCTAGTGTAGTGTTTTTGAGTTGCAAAGGGCCAGAATCCCACCAACTCCAGCTGCTGCAAGCTAAACGAACTCCGCATTGCTACAACATCCTCCCAGCACAATGTCTGTTGAGGTAATTTCTTAAACTCAATTTATTATCAACCTGCTCCTGAGGATTCGGCTGGGAAGAGGCTGAAAGACAGAGTTTCGGCTTCTGAATGACCTCTCATCACTAAAAGTTGAGACCTAAGTGACTTATCTGCAACAAAGATAACTATCATTTTCAGCTGGACTTCTACTGACAGCCAGATTCCTGGGTAGGACAAATTCTTTTTTCCTGTTACAGCTATAAAAAGTATGTCTTTGAAAGGAATTTAGACTAATTCTTGATTAAACGTTATTGAATGCAAGTGACAAGCATATTGTATGTAGCTTGGCAATCTTTACCAACTAAAGTTGAAACTTACTACATTAGAGATGCAATGTAGTGATTCTGTTAAGGTTTTCTTTCCACTAAATGCACAGTGTACTTGCTATACAAGCTATTTTATGTTTTTATTACCTGGAAATATCAATCCAATTCCCTATTCAGCGAGCCCTTTACACAATTATGATAAAATTGAGTGCTTTTTTCCCCTCTATGTACAGAAATAATCTTTTGGCCTGTGGCTCCAAATCCACTCACTTCTCTGCATTTCTTGGCTGTTTCAAAAATTGTATTTATTACAGCTATAGAATTGATTTTGTGCCTTACATTTACTGCTGGGTTTGCCACTCACCATGCCTAGTCATCATTTAGGCAGGCAAATATTCTCCATCTGGAGACAGAAATATAAATACAGGTAAGTAAGAAAGACTAGCAATTCTAGCAACAGCAAGCCAGTGATGAAGTGAAGGCAAAACTCGGCAAGCCAGGCAGCCCCGCCACAAGGTCCCAGAGCAGCACAAAGAAATGTGTGATTTCCAGAGCAGGTTTCCATGTTCATTTTGAATCCTTCAGTATCGTCTGCCTGGCACTTTACAACAACTGCAATGTATGACCAAATTATCATGGCAAATACTCCTATTTCCTAATAATACAAGTAGTCCTTCTAAAGTTAGTAGGCATGTTCAAGAGAGGTTAACGTTAACCTGCTTTAAGAGTTAACCATCCGCAACATCCTGCACCATGCAAAGCTTCAGGCAAAATGTCTGTCAGCAAAAATACAAACTCATCTCTGCTTTATCTCAGAGGTGGAACTGTTCCTAGCAAAGCTCGATGAAATGGCAAGCCTTGCTTTTTGTTCTGCTCACAGGGGCACTTCCCTCTGAGACTAGGCAATTAAGAGTCAACAATTATGTACCCAAAATTTTCAGGTACTGCTAACTTTAAGGAACTGTCACAAATGTCTCAAATTTTCCCCCAAAAAGTGTCTAATGCCCCAAAGTCATTTTCCTACAATTATTATTATTTTTTTTAATTGGAAGTACATGTCTCTTGAATCACTTAATGTTGCTATGGATTTAAAAAAGAAAACAAAAAAGGGAAAAGATGAATAAGTTCTTTCCTCACCATCCCTCCCAAAATAATCACAAGATTCAAAAAAAATGAGGGTTTACAGTAGGTAGGAAAAATCAATTACGTAAAACATCAAAACCTGGTAGCAGAATTCAGATTCTGCATTTACTGGAGCAGATGCCGTACATGCTTGCAAAGCTTTTAAAACAGCAGAACTTTTACTAAGATCCAAGTCTCAGGAGAAAAAACTAATAATTGAGAACTGAACTTACAGGTACACACAAAGAAATTTACACTTTTGTGATGACAAAGATATCTACAATTCCTAAGCTTTTGCCTCTGTAACAACACATTAAGGATCATTAATTGTAATTTTCTTAAAACAGAATGATGTGGAACTATATTAATTAAATACCAGTTGTTTTCCTAATAAGTGCATATTAATACTGTAAAGCTTTTTTTTCCCCCCTCCCTTCAAATGTAAGAACAACTCAGGAACTAGATTTACTAGACATAGTCCTCGGTGACTTTACCCCCAAAAGTAAGAGTTTTAAGCTATGAAAAGTCACCTATAAAACAAATTTCTTGCTTTCTACTCCAGTGTCTTTATAACCCATAGCAAAGTAGGCTTTAGATCTCTACCAGTGTGCATAACCAAATCAAAACAAACAAAAATCACACACTGAAAACCATATTCAGATTATATTCAGTACCTGCAGTAAACTGCTTCGGAATTTGTGGATGCTTATGATCATCTGTGAGGCAGGAAAATAATTTTGGCCACCTTGCTGTGACAATTTTAGCTTTTGTAGCACAAACTATATATAAAGTCATGCAAGGCGCACACTTAAATCATCACCACTTCAGGAAACATAAGATTTTCATTCTGTGCTCCCATACATATGACTTTATGATAAAGTCAGCTGAACTAAAACCAAACTAAGAACAGGTGCATAAACAGCTCCAAGTATTTGCAGCAATTTGCTTAAAATGTTAACTTCATCATAAACATAAGAACCCTAATGACAGAGTCCTAAAAACTGCTTAGAACAATTCAGCCATGCAACTGCATATTTTTTTCCTCAGTTAATAAATAGCACCATTGTCTTAAAACATAAGCCATACATTAGAGAAAGGTATGCGTTACTACTCATTGCCCAGATCTCTGTAAATTGGTTCCACACCATGCCAACATACACAGATCCAAATGGAGACAGTCCAGACACCGAGTGTTTCTCTAGTACGTAAAACAGCAAGTCATGGTTAACCTCAGAAATGCTGAAATGCGTTGTATCTGTTTCTTAGCACACACTATATTAAATGTAAACAGTAATGTTGTGCGTAAGTATTCTTGTGCAGGAGGAAATTCGTCTCTGGCCCACATACAGAAAGACTGGAGTGACATCTGCTGTTTCGCAGGCAGTTTTAGGAATTAGGTTTTTCATTTAGCAGCCATTTTGATTAAACAGATGCAATGGATCTTAACTCCTAAAAACAGGATGCAAATGCACTCATTTATGTTCCTTTCAAAATGCTGCTAGTCCATTGAACATTGATATAATGAAGTTCCTCACGAGATTTTACATTCAAAATTACATAAAATGCATACAGCTTTTCTTATTTGATACTACAATATTTCAGCACTCAAAGGAAGATTTTACACAGCAGTTTTTCATTATTAAAAATCTAAACTAATTTCTCCACTGTTTTACTTTGGACATGAATACATTTGGAGACCTTCACCATACCAACAAAAAGGTGCACTGGATTATTCAACGCAGGGCTTGACTATTCCACTTCCTTAGCATTTTGTATTATATACTTCTAATTACTGACACAGATAAAATAGTTTATTTTCAAAGAAAAGAGACAGCAGGGACATCTTTCTCTGTCTTAGTTATTGCGCAATTAATCATGTTTCAGCTGAAAGCAACTTTTAATTAGAAATGTTCCCAGCTGGGGAACATTAGCACATCTGAGAGCCAGACCAAACATTTCTTCAGTGCTTATACACAATACTGAAAAAGCATGGTTTATGGTCAAATTCATGCTTACAAGTAAAGCATCATGACAAGACAGATCAATACGTGATTTAATGAACACATACAACTAGGTCAAAGCATGGAAATAACTGTAGCGCTGATCACAGAAATACAGCTTGTTGAAGCAACACAAGGAGGGACAGTTTCAGGAGCCACTTTCTAGGATCAGGATTTTAAACACCTGAAAAGAACTTAAGTTACAATTTAAAAATAATTCTTTTTCTCATCTCAGTTGACCCCCAACAAAGATGCAAAACAGGAGGCCAGGATTATGGCACAAATCAAGTGAAGAATTTGTCCCACCTTTGTTTGCTACAAAGGCAATAATTGCTTGCTTTAAATGGAAATAATGTGACAAAGCAGAAAGAAAATAGGTTGGCATACAGACACCCACACCACGCATACCCCTGGTTAGTAGGCACTGTGCCAATGCAAAGAAAATATAAAAAACTCACTTTTTTGAGTCATGGCCTGGACTGCAACATTTGCTGCTCTGCTGTGAGTTACCACTCTGCTGTGGTAACAGCAGAGCCAGCAGTTGATCCTCCTGTTGTATCATGTATGCGCTTGTATCTTTGGACCACGCTTGAACAGGCTTGTGTGGGTGATTTCCCCATGAAAACAACGTCCAGGGAGCTCCACATGAAGTGGATCTTGGTCCATTCCCAGCTCACAGGATCCCACAGGATTCCTCTTCTCATGGATGTTCCCTGCTTCCCAGCAGACTCCCGGTTCAAGAATCTCCTCAGTCCCAATGCACACTTCCAGTCCTCATTTCTCCACAGGTAGCTCCCAGTGCCCTGTCATGTCTGCCCTAGACAACAGCCATCAGCAACCACACCTCTACATCCTCCAAACCCTGTAAAAGTTTGGGTTTTCTTTGTCCCTTCCTGTCTTTTCAGCCCTGTTGTCTGGGTGATCTCCAGGAGCAGCCCGCCTGCCTCATGAACCGCTCTGCACAATTTGCTCACATTGTCTCTTCTTTTTCCCCCCAAGTTTCTTTAAAGTCAGTAATTTTTCCACATTCTCCAGCAACAAATAAGAAAAGACTCACAAAACAGCACCTTCTGAGGTATTTCAGAAGCGTGTTGGGGGGGG
>VXAA01000384.1:1445228-1455946 GCA_013399115.1 Anseranas semipalmata
GGGGGGGGCTGAAGGGCCTCTGTGAGGGGAGCCGGTTCCAGAAGGTTCTGGCACCCCCAGGGCAGGGCCCGGCCCCTCAGCAGCGCCTCTGGGGAGCTGGCTGTGAGGAAGGGCAACATGGCGCCAGGCAGCAGGCAGTGAGGGGAAAAGGGTGAGGAACAGCCCTGAGGGGATAGGAGGAGGAGGTTTATCTCGACCCAGGAGCTCTTTCACCTTATTTTCCACCTCTATCCTGTCAGAATGGTTCAGATTCTGCTCTGCTGCCGCATGTGCTGCATGTGTCCTGCCACCACCTCCAGCCCTGTCCCACCTCTGCAGATCCACTAGCACATCAACAAGGAGTAATAAGTTAAGAGTATAATGTTAGTTTCGCTTCTGCCTCTCAAAGTTGCAGAGTCTTTCAAGAGCTGGAACTACAACAGTCCCTACAATTCCCTGAAAATCACTCCATCATAACCCTCAAATACACTATTTATCAGCACAGGATCCTACTTAGCCTCACACAGAAGTGATGACTCAGAGTCAAGCTGAATCATAGGTACGGACTGTGAAACTAATTTCTCCCCAGCCACCTATTGTCTTTACCCAACACTCACCGGGTGTAACAGATGAGACTATCACAAGCCTGAAGGGAGAAGGTACTAAGGATGGCTTTTAAAGATGAAAAAGAGGTGGTCTAGCTTCTCTACTTGTAAAAGAAGTAACTGTTTATATAAACTAGGAAAGCTACCGATAAGGAATAGCTGTTGATATTGTTGGATGCTGCCAAACAAATGCTTAGCAAACATTTAGTAGTAATAATAGTAGGAAGCTAGTATTTAAGGGGTACCTGAAGAGAACTGATGTTGTCAGAACAGAAAACAAAACACCAGCAATCTGCAGAAGCCAGATTGTACACAGCTGTGGCCTTCAAGATGCACGATGAAAGCTTGAATAAAAGGTTCTCATGAGTGAGCAGATTTGAAAGTTCAACATAATAAAGATATTCATAATAAGGCGTAAAAATAAAAGTCTGCAGGAGGTATGTCTACAAGACATTTCTATATATTTAATATAAAACTAGGTCAAAAATAATGGAAGTCAGCACAGTTAATGACACAAGATGCCCAGCCCAATGCTGGAATCTATTCTGCCATTAGTTTCCTGGTTTCTTGACTAAAGACACATGGCTCTAACTACATATGCTGTAACCACATTTCTGCTTCCAGCATAAAGAACAAATGTGGACATACTTTTGAGCTTATACTATTTATGACTAATTTATGGAGGACAAAGTATAGAGACAAAAAGTAAAGGTATTTCTTAACTGGGAATTTAAGACCACAGTCTTTCCGGCCAGAAAGTTATTTATTAGTACTGTGCAACTTGTCTTTGCTGGTAAGCAAGTAGAAACAACTCATATTTACATTTCTGGGTAAAAAGTACTAAAAATCTTGAAATAAACATTGTAACATGATTAGCAACTGCCTTCTCAAAAAGGCTGTCTGCACAGATTATAAGCGTGCTGGAGGCAGTCTTTTGCAAGAAAAGGACCATTTTGCAACTTCAGAACAGTAGTAAATGCAAATCCAGTTAAAAAAAGTTCTTGCTATGACATTGACTCATGGATATTGACTTTTCTGAGATTGAACAGTGTACTACTTACATGAGTCACTTCACGTGGCACGGCTGAAAATGTGACAAATACTACATTTTGCTACTCAGCACAGTAAAATTTAAAAGTTCTGTTTTGGAGTAAGATAAATTGTTTGTACATGCTCTACTGTGCTTGTGATATTCCAAGCAGTATTTTTCTTACAAATTTTGGCAACAATACTCTTCCCTTACAGGCAAAGATCAAAAACTATAATGGCTGGTTAGCCTAGAAATGCCTAAACACTTCTGAAATGTCAGTGTTGTGCTACTGATAAGAGTAAGGTTAGATTTCCTGAACATGTAAATCTGTTTTTACCCTGTCTTCAAGGATCTACACCAGTTAGCATCACATGAAGATCTTGTCTGAAACAAATGTAGAGTCTATATTCTTTTACCAAGGATCTGAGTTTGAGTTAGCCATTTCTTTGTTCCCATGAAACAAATAGTTCCTTACCTTCAGCACCTGGATCTTACTTAGAACTCTTCACCCACAAGTCTCCATGCCTTAAAAATCATCATTTCTGATTCTATTTTACAGATAGGAAAACAGACAGAAAAAGATTTGAGATATGGACCAGTGACTCTACAAATTTGCCAGCAGTAGCAGAATCAGTGAAGAGCAGGATTTCTGCATTCTTAGCCAATGTCAAAGTATCGATGTTTAACGGTGTCTACTTGAAATAGGATGCGCTAATAAAAATACTAAAGATACTTAAATTACTCAGCATTTTCAGGTCTTACTTTGAAGTTTTCAATACCACACTGAAATACTGAACTGAGAAGCAACTACATTACACTGGCATCTTAAGCATGCTGACCTGAGTGATTATATCAGCACTTTTAGCTCATGCTAAGCCATGAGCATTAGCACAGCTGAGAAGGCTGGAGATTAACGTTCTTCCTTCTTGTGCATTATCAGCAGAATTATTAAAAATTAAAGTTAAAAATCTGAGCAATCTGCAGAAGTCAGACAAAACTGAGGTCATGATCAGAAAACAAGCCTTTTAATAACACCTGCATAATGCTAATTTCTCCCACTGAACAAACTTTAAATTCCAAGGAGAGCAGGAATAAAACCATAGTGACTTCTCAGAGGACTTAAAACTGGAGGTATTTCATTTTGTCAATCCCAAAACACAGCGGGGGGAGGGGGAGGGAATGTCATTTTTGCATCTGGGTTCTGTCAGGAAACATGGGAGTTTAACAAAGTTAATTTTATGTTGTTCTTGGATTGAGAATTAAAATTCAAGTAAATAGAATTGAACAATAAGCAAAGTTGTATTCCTCCTGTATTACCTGTTAAAGGTAGGGTAACACTAAACCTCTGAAGGTACAATAACACTCTAGCACAACTTTTTTTTAAACTGGGGGGGGGAACAGAATCATAGCTAACAACTGTATGATAGGGGCTGTGAACTGATCTTCAGATAGCAAGACAAGAGGGCACTAGGAACTACTTCTACTTAAATGTTTTAATTTTCACTTCACAGCTGCAGTCAACTAAACATTTTGCACTGCATAACAAGCTGCTATTATAGTAAAATACTCCAATTCAGTACTGAGTTAGAGACTCATAATTAGATGAAGTATTACCAAGATTCTTCTGTGCCTTCAGACATACTCCATCATTTAACTTCATTATTCCTAATGTTTTCATATTTTTCATAGTATATCAGAGGATCAAGATATGAATAACCCTTGTAACATTCTTCCACGAATTCCCAGGGATGCCTTATAACACTGAAGCAATCCTTTCAGGTCATAAAAAGATACAGAAATTTAAATAACATTTCTTTTTTTTTCCAGTGATAAAGCGATTTATGCTCCTAAAAATGAAAAAGACTGTACAAGAGGTCTGGAAAGATCTGTATTTAATTACACCTTTCAAAACTGAGTTACACAAGACAATGTCACTGTTTATACTCAGTACATATATTAGAAACTTAAGAGATCAGGAAACAAATAAGACTAAATAATTCTGTTTTCTGGAAAAGCACCTCATGAATAGTTGTCCCATTGGACTGAAAACAGAGGGAGGAGAAATGGGGCAAAGAAAATGAATTTAAGAAACTATTACACCCCTTTTGCTCTTGCATGCATGCTGAAAATGAGAAAGTTTCAATCATTCATTCTACAGCCTCATTTAAAGATCAAAATAAGCCTGTGTGGCTTAAAGCCTTACTTCGTTAAGAGAAACTATATGCAAAGAGTTAATTCAATGGTAACTGGGACATTTTTACAGCTTTGCTTAAATGATAGAAACATTATAAACTGTCCTGTATTCCACAGAAGGCAATCAGGGTCAACTGTACAAAAAAAGTCCCCCCCCACCCCCTGTCAGTCTGCCATTTCTTTTCAAATGTTCCATTACCTGCTACCTTAAGTTCTCCAGGTTGAGTTTAATAACTTGCTAAGTAAATTAAATATGAATTGAAAATCTTCCAGCAATTTAGAAACAGTGTACAGTAAAAAGTAACAAGATCTTCAGGACAAAATTTGAAAATAGGAAAAGTTGCTCAAGGTATTTGCTATGGAAAACCTTCTCTTTTTACTTATAAAATTACAAATATTAGTGATAATGTCTTGCTGCAATATAGAAGTCTGAAAACTTTTGCTGAGACTACATAAATTCTAATCCATGTTTTCTCAGCAAGTCAATCCATTTTCCCCATTCCTTTGAAGAGGCCATAGCTTACAGAAACATCCAACACTTTGCATAATACAGGAGGAACATCAGTCTCCTTAAATTCAGGATTTTATTTACTTAAGGAGAACATTCAAATCTCCTAAAAGGACACAAGAAATGCAATTTTTGAAGCGTCGTCTGCTCTTTTGAATATACTAATTTGAACACCTGTAAGTAATTTACTATGACTTACTGAATATTTGGCTAATCATTTAACAATTTTTAACATATTAAATGTTTGGAAATGCTACATGTCAGTAGATTAACAATCAGAAGAGTTCTTAATGACCAACCAACTTAAAATTTCTGTCTATTGTCCACACTAACTGTTTCTAAATATCTAACATGTTATATATTACTCTGATTTCAATTAAGTATCTCACTGTGCAACACAATTCATATCAGAGAGCTAATTTTGATCTTCAATTATGCATGAGAGATCCAAAACCAGATTGGCTGTCTCCACAGCTACTTGTAGGCCACTACACTTTGCAGCAAAACAGTCCAGTGTCAGCAAGTCAGCAACCTTTACTGAAGGCTCTTTTGGGCAGCTTTGTACAGTAGGAGAGCCAAAGTGGTTTCGCAAAAGCCTCCAGTTCAGATTCTGGGTGTCACTGTTAATTCCACAGCCACATTTTGAAAGTAAATCTGACCAATTAGAGACAGAGGGAAAACCTGATGGAACAAGCCAACAGTGTCCATAAACCATGTCTGTGAGAATTTCTCCATCATCATGACTCAGAGAGCAAGCTACAGACTCCAGGGAGCGGCAAAAAGCATCAACAATCAATTGGTATTGTGTCTGAGAACAATCTGCATCTTTAAAACTGCTAGTGGACAGACTACAAGTCTAAAAAACAAAAGCAAGAAAAAATTAGAACAGTATTTTACAGAAATAGCTTTAGTCACACATATGAAGTACTGCTGTTTTTTAAAAAACATTTCTTAACAGAAAAATTAATTATTCCTATAGAAAAAATTTCTAAACATGTCAACGCTGTGTTCTGCACAATTATCATTCAATAAGAACATCTACATGTTATTTTACCACTTAAACACTATTGTAGATACTTAAAAAAACATTAAGTACAAATACAGTATTAACTTAAACTCTGAAAAAGATGACACCAGCAGAATGCTTCAAAAAGACCCATTTGTTTTATGAGCTTAGACAAAAGGGCAACATTTATTAATCTACAAGTGGCAAGTCTTTAAACTGTAACAATAATTCTACAAAAATTCTTACTTCCCAAGTATATTAAGCAGCTTCAGAAAAACCTTTGTCTTCAACATACCTTGTGTCTTATGTACGAAGCCAAATGAGTTTCTGTACAGCCACCTCCCAACAACGCCAAAGGTTCCTTGATTGTTAACTGTAACACATGCTCTGCAGTTTCACAGGCACGCTGAAAACCGTATGAATTTTTTGTTACACATACCATAATAAAGAGGATTTTTCCCCCACTTAAAAACACTACTGGAATAAAGTTTTTAGTAATTCCTAGAACAGAATTCATAAATTTGAGTGAAGTGTGAGTATAAACTTGCCAAGTCACTTCCAAAGCCATGTTTACTTAGTGAAAAATCATCTTTATTTGTCCACACTCCGTATGGAAGAACAGAAATAAGAAATACTGTATTCTATTCCTTTTTGAAAACTGAATTATTTATAAAGTCAACCAATATCAACACCTTTTTTTAGAGCAACTATTCAATGAAGAACTGTGCTTGATTATCATTGCAGGTATCGCTGCTGACCTTTTGCTGGACAATTTTCTTCTTTATGCTCCCATAAATGTTTTCATTCTCATTCTTGGTTTATCTAGCACTGGCTTCAAGAACAGGTGAAAAATTTCTCTTAACTTCCAGCATTAGAGGCATTAAATGAACACAAGCATTACAAAGATTTTGAAAGTCTGGAAACAAGGGAATTTCTAAACCACTTTTTTTGAACTTATTTCCTAAATTCTAACTAAGCTTCATTTAGGTACCAAACTTTTTTTTTTTTAACTCAGTGTATTTATGTTTCTCATTACTCTTTCATTTTTCCACTAAAAACATGACCGAGAAATATTTCAAGAAAATTTGCCTACCTTCAGTTCATCCCAGGTTGTTTCATTTCTGTTACAGAGTATCAAGCTGCAGACAACTGTGTCATTAGGAATTAGATGGACAAAATGCTTTGAGGCAAAACTCCTGATGCACACATCCTTCAAACTGCCATAACAGCTGGGAGACAATGAATGTATGCAAGCTATAGGCTTTGAACCTGTCCAATTAAGAAGAGCAGAGAACAGCATGTATTACTGTCATCAGTACAGCTGTCTGTGGCATTTCATAAAGCATAAGCTTTTTTTCCTTTTGGCTTTTTAAGCCAAGCAAGCAGAAACCAACATGTTTTCAAAGTGCAAGATTTACTTTTAATTCAAGATAAAAGGTAATTTTATTACCGTCATTAGACAAGAGTTTGAGAATAATCTACATCTGCAAACGGTTGCTAGAATTAGATACTCCTCATGGAGCAACTAGTAATCATCTGTGCAGTACGTCATCATTGCAGCTAGCCAGCACAAGACCAATCAAAAAACTGTTTTCAGACAAGAAAGGAGTGCTTTCTAGTTTAAAACACTTGCTCTGCTGCTAAGGCAGTATAAAGACAGAAGTAAAGAGAATCCCTACTCTGCAATGACACCAACCTAGGTAGGTTTTCATTACGAGACTAACATTAAGGGCGACTATTTAGTACACAAAACTTGCTCATTACCTGTCATTTGACTCAGGGGTTCCATCACAGATAGGCCAGCTCTGTCCACAGCCATGACTTGGTTCTCTCTCAGATACTGTTTCAATGATGGATGGATGACTTTCTGGCACACTACAAGGCCAACCTCATCATTAACCAGCTGCTTTCCTACATTAAGCAACTGATTCAACTCTGACATTTCTAGAGAAATTCCGTGATGGACTGTTACTGTTCCTTCTTCTGGGTTGAAGAGGTCTCCTGACATGGACACACAGAAAAGTGCTATCTTGATAGTGTCAGAAGAAATTCTTTTGACAGAAAGTGGTTTTGCAAATTGAATTTCTGGTGTTTCTATCAGTAGTCCAGGAAGAACTGTAGAATCCAGAACTCTTCTACCCTTCACTGGTATTGTTATACACTTGCCTAAAACAGCCTTAGTTTCAACATGACACGGAACAGTAAACATAAAAGCTTTCAAAATTAGCACGGCAAGATGATCAACTTCTGTTTTATTAAGCATGCAGGCAGGTTTGCTTGTTACTACGCTACGTACCAAACAAAGAAGAGTCTCAAGATTGCTAAAATCCACAGATACTCGGCAACCACAGGCCTCAGATTTGAGGTAGTCAGTACATAAACTCAAAAGATGTTTGCTTATTTTAATAACAGTGCAAGGTGAAACATTTAGGCTTTTAAAGTTTTCTATCAAGTTACAGCAAAGAATGGCAGTAAATAAGCCACAGTCACTGAAGCGGGATATATGGTTCTGTACAGAGGCTGTCAAAACCTTTAACACAGGATGGCTGACAGAAAGACGACCAAGTATGGCTGAAGATTGTGAAGTTATGCAAACATAGCCTCCCACACCATTGTGGAGCTGTTTAAGTCTACCAGCAGGACCATAGCAAGATTTTAATATCCCATTTAACAGAGACAGTGACTGACTAAGTGTATCTTTAGTTAAAGGTTCACTAATAAATAAGGAAGGCTTTTTAGCTTCAAGACGAGACATCTTCAAAATACAATTTTAATTCTGGCCACCAAAACAGATTTCATTTTTACTTGGATCTAGAATTCATAGCACTTTAAATTAAAAATAGTACATTAAATTTCAAAATACTACATTTTTATTCTTTGCAGCCAAGCATTACTATTTTCAATGTGAAACAGTATGATAAGTACATTTGATTATCTGCTCACCATCAATCTCTTAAAATGAGGCTTAAATCCCATTGTGAAATTGATATATAATGACAACAGTAAGCTATTTCATTCACAACGATCATCTTTTTTAGTTTCCGAATGTGATCGAACAGATTTTTTTGCAACAAAGTTTACAAGCATGCTTCCAAAATGGACACCTATAAGTGACAGTCCTGCCACAAGCAGAAAGTTCTTTCTACTCCAGCTAGCTTTCCTCATCTCTTCTTCTGGCAACAGGTGAAAAGCTTCAAAGCTAATTATATCTACAATAAAAACCAGAAAGGTATTAGCATAACCTTAGGACAATATCACATAGCTTGAACTGCTATTTTTCCACAAAAAAATCACATAAGCAAATACCAACCATAATGCTACTTGATTGAGAAAATATTAATATTATATATAAAGTATACAGCACACAAATTATACATTTTTGTTATTACCTTCAATTCTGACCTGCAGCTTTTATACTGTTTTACCTATAGGTCAATAAATAGCAGGCTACTATAAACTGCACTGAACTGTATGAAAATATCAGATTATAGCAATGTTAAACTGTTTTTACACAACACAAGTGGAATACTCTGCACTGCTTCCCAAGCAACCACTTCAGAAACAAAAGCTCTTAATGTTCAAACAACTTTTAAGAACTCTCTGCCTCTGAAAGATGTCTAACAGATTTTTTTTTAGCTCTTAAACACTTCAAAATGTAAAGACATTTATTTACATTTATACATAATATCTACAGCATTTAGACTTCTCATACTTAATCATTCTTTTGTATTGTAACCACTATTACTATTAACAACACAGAATATATAACACTGTGTAAAGTCACAATTATTTCTGAGCAGTTTTGAACCTGAAAGGATGCTGTTACAGACCAAGTCAGTCACACGAACTTGACTGTTGCCTTGAAAAGCAATTGGGGTTGGTTCCTAAATCAGTTTAAGACCTGTAATAGCATAACTTAAATCATCTTATTACATAGGATTTAACAGCAGTTTGAGAAGATACAGGATGCATTTTTGTGTTCATGTAACTACCAGGTTAACTCAGCTGCAAACAAAGGATGAAACATTGGAAGGCTAAGGCCAGAACAGCAAGACTGCATCTATTAGAAAACTGACTTGACTTATCTCCTGCCTCAAAGATGCAGACACAACTAATTAGGAAACTTACCTATAACACATAGCACTAATGCTATTTTTCTTTATTTTTGTGATCGCTTCGCATCACATATGTCACAATCCCAGGTTCTGGAACAAAGTCCTCTGTCTTCACTTGGAAGATAGGGCTGGACTTGATGTAAAACCACCCCCAGTGCACCAGCCCAAGGCTAGCTCCCATTACAATCAGAACTTTGTAGTCCTTCCAGAAGGTTTTAAGGCCCATTGTAAACTGGCATCTACCTAGGTAAAGATAGTTTATTTTAAACATATTCCAGAAATCCCTTTTCCTCTCTTATAACAGCACAGAACAGATAAACCTGAATGTTAATATCTTTAATTACAGTGCAGCAAATGAATAAAACAAAATGACAGAAGAAAGCCTTACTTTGTGACCTTCAGAAAAAAAGGCTTTAAAAATAACCTCAACTCAGACATCTTGAAATGTTAATTGCTATATTTGCTTCAAGTTTCAGCATGCTAAATCTTAAAGCTTTGTTACTTTGTTATGTTTATCTAATTACACACGTTACTGCTTCAAATGGCAAATATTTGAAGACTAAGTCTACAACACAAAGCAGTTTTAAAACGCACTCCCCCGTTAATAAAAATGAGTAACAGGGCTTCTAACAGAACACGAGATTTTAACTTGCAGGCCAAGCTACGCTTCTGACACCGCTCCACTTCAGGCTGCCCACAGCAGCAGCTCTCCCTGACCGCGTTACCTCTCTTTGCCCTTGATCTTCAGAAACTACAACGGTATTGGTACGAATGCAATAAATTCACCCTCGCCTAGAAGGAATACGTAAAACTGCCTTCCACAGGACTTCACCTATTAGCTGGAGGGGGAGGTATGTGTACTTGGGCTTCATATCAGAATACATTCTTGGTCTAAAGAGCTACAGAGGTACACTTCGGAGAGCAAGCGGTCAGTTTCGTTCACCTGATGGCAGCGACCTCGTCTATTTCCCTGCTTTACACCGCCTCGCAGTGAGGAAAACTACCCGGCCGGCCGGCCAGCATGCCTGAGGCATCCGCGTTCCAGCTCGGACCCGGCCGCCCCCAGCAGCCGAGGAGACGCCGCGGCCCGGCCCCAGCGCCCGCAGCCTCTCATCGGCCGGGCCCCCCCCGCCTCGCCTCGCGCCCCCAGCCCTCCTCCCGCATCGACCTCGAGCCGCGCAGGCCCAGCGGGGCGGCGGCGGCAGGAAAGCGGCTGAGGCCACCGGGAGGAGCGGGGTCGGGGAGGGCCCGGCCCCCCCCCGGCCGCCACCTAGCGCGCCCC
>VXAA01000384.1:1455962-1474085 GCA_013399115.1 Anseranas semipalmata
CCCCCGCGCTCACCTCAGCTCGCACCCCCCAGGCGGGGCAGGCTCCAGGGGCCGCGGATTTAAACCCCCAACGGCAGGAAACGGCCTCGCGGGGCCCGGAAGTGCCGACGGGGTTGGGGCGAATACGCGCGAGGGCGTCCTTCTTCTCGCCTGCCATTGGCCAGCCCCTGCACACGTGACCGGTGAGCGGCGCTCGCTCTTCCACAGGGCCCCGGCCGCCATTTTGCGTTCGGGCAAAGCTGGGCGGGCGGCGGCTACAGGTGGCGGCCATTTTGGATAGGGGAGAAGAAGCTCGCGCTTGGCGGCCATCTTGCTTGGGGGCAGCGGAGCCGTTAGAACCGTTAGAGGCAGGCGCGGCGGGGAAGGAGGCGCGGTGTGAGTACGGTGCAGCAGCCCTGCCCCGCCGGGCCGGGGCCCTCGCCCGGGAGCGGGGCGCTGCGGCCTTGGCTCTCGCTTTCCCCTGGAAATCAAGGCGCCAAGGGGGCGGCTCGGGACGCGCGTCCCTCAGGCGCCGCCTCAGGCTGGCGCTCCCCTGCACCGCCCTCTGAAGCGGCGCTCGGGCTTTCAAAAAAAAACCCGCTTCGGCTTCCTTTGCGTGGTTCCCGCTGCAGTCACTCTGCGTTACTGCTTCCCTCACCTGGCTGAGCCCTCGTGCAGGTAGACACTGTTACCCCGGCCAAAACAAGTTCAAGAAACCTTCGTTGCCTGAGGTCCCTGACCATTTCTCAAAACTTGCCTGCTGCTTGTCGTACTCTGCACTTTTTTCCATATTCGTTCCCTATTTCACTCTTCTCCGCTTTCCCCCTACTCCTGCAGTCACTGTCAAGCATATCTTCTATCATACTTGTCTTTTTTTGGTTTGTGCAGAACTGCAGAGTTTATAATTCTAGCTAAAAGGCAGATTTTTTTAAAAACTTATTTTTAAGTTAAGACAAATTTAAGTTTTAATCTCCACACAGAAAGTAGGGTAATGCTTTTTAAAGATTTCTGGAACAGCTGGGATTTCACTCAGCAATGCAAAAAGATAACGAGCAGCACCTGTCTGTAATTGGGCACTGGGATGTTTCTTTCACTTCCGCTAAATCACAAGAGTTGTTTAGGGAAAGTGTAACGTTTTAGCAAGTGGATGTTGTGCTTTAAAGGTGAATTGGCACTTCCTCAATGAAAATGTTTACATAACAATGAGCTAAAAATACACAAACTTGTTGGAAGAGTAATTTCCCATGGTTAAGTGGAAAAAAATGGGCACAGTGGGCCTGAAATTCCTAAGACAGCAAAACCTAGAGATGCTGGTGTGTTCCTACAGAAGTAGAAATTCTTTACTAAACATGCATATTGCCCAGCGTTACCCTGGCGACCTGAGGCTTAGGATCAGCACTCAGAAATTGGCTAAGAGTGTGTTGGGTCTGCACTGGACAGCATTCACTGTCCAATATGTAAGCTCTAGAGAGTTAAGAAAAATTTTCTTTTATGTTGTGGTGGTTAATTTTGTCTCTTTTATAAAAAATAGTTAATATTGACTTATCCTAGAGAGGTCTTCAGTGTTTTTGTTTTTGCCTTTTTCAGGTGCCTGCTTCTCCCCACACATGATAAAGACACCCAAAGATGGGCAGAGTGTGAACAGTTTGCAGCTGTTGTGTTAGAAGCTGCTGTATTTTCAAGTGGGCATGTGTGGCAGGAGTTTTCAGTTCCTTATTCCCACTGAATTCCAAATTGCTTCAGCGCTGGAAGCCACGTCTTTGTTAAGGTAAGATGCCGCTCATCAGCTGACTGAAAACACTTTAGTTTGCTTTCTGGGAAGCTGTTCCCTCAGTTCTCCCGGGTGTCTACCATTCCACTTAACCTCAAATTTTAGAAAGATGGATATTCTGTCATGTCATTTTTGAAACATGCCTGACGCTCACTACAAGGAACCTATGCGTTTAATTCTAGGGCTTTTTTCTTTTTTTTTTTTTTGCACTTGTACAGGATGTCCATTAAAAATTTAGATGTTGAAATACTGCAAACACCGTATCAAAACTTTTTGTTGTTGTTCGTTTAAAGAGTATAATTTCTGTGGGAAGTTTTTCTGTCTTATTTGGTTGTCTTCACATTTCCCTCTGTATGGTTTCATTTACAGGCTTGCATTAGTTTGTGAAAAATCTGATATTCCACGAAACAGATTTTGTCACCAAATAGTAGCAATTGTAATAGAGCTCTCTACTTTTTTTGCAACACGGAAAATGGCGATGTATTTTGGGGATTGCTGGCATCTTTTCTTGTAGAATTTATGTGTTTTTTTCCTTATTTTCTGATGGCTCAATATTAATGTCCTTTTTTTTTTTTTTTTTCCTATTGCTTTGTAAATTAGATTTGGAGATGGTTTCTGTCTCTTAAGGGTCCTTGTCACAATAGCATCCTTGTTGGGTGGCAAGTTCTTATGTAAAACAGGTTAGTGATGTCAGAATAATTTCAGGTGATTCACACCCATTTCTTACTTGTTTTCAAGCAGGACATAAGCATTTGGGGAAGAGATGATACTCTGGCATATTTTATTTCAATTCTTCTTCATGTCATTGCTACTGTAAGGATTAATGTAGTCCAGATATTGTTCTTTAGTTCACAAGCCCGCAGCACCACTGTGAAATTCATGCCATATGCAGCTCAAAAATGATGTACCACCTAGGTAACTAGGCAAAGTACCTCGTGTTCTATCATTGTTAGTCTTTTGCTTACCATATCCCAAGGTGTAGTTAATTCCATGTAAATGTTGGGTTTGTTCAATATAATCTTTGCTGTTGTAGGAGCTCTTAGTTGATGGTGTGCTCCACAGCAAATTGTTTGCAATTCCAAATTTCTTAATTTCAGATTCTTATTCTTGCTGCTTGGAGAAGGAACTATTAATAGCAATTAACAATCTCCTGTTTTGGAGGGGTTATTTTTGCCTACTGTTTTTTTTGGTTGGGGGGAACAAGCTGGAGGGATCATTAGCAAAGCTCTAGATACTAGCCTTTCACGAAAATTAAACACCCAATTCTGAAATGCTGCTGCAAATTTGAAGACCAAATTTTTGTTGTTGTTGTTGTTGTTTTTACAGAGAATCTGATAAGCTGTAAATGTCCACGTTTTGTACTGTTTTGGAATGCAATGTATCTTATTACTTTTCATTTTTGCATGAGGGGTGGGTAGGCCCTCCTTGGAGTTCTTGAACACCAAGAATACAATGCTGTACACCATTAAAAGAAATTGAGAAACACGGTTGTTTTTCACTTTGGTGGCTGCCATTTCCCTTTAGCTTCTATCTGAAATTGTTCTATCAGCTGCTGTTTCAAGAATTACTAGGTTTTATCTCCTACTAAGATTCTTATAATAGTTCTGCTATACTTCTAAAGAGAAGTGGCACCTTACTACCTGACTGAATTGAATTCTGATATTACAAGTGGTCAAGAGCACTGTTCCCTACGCTGTTTCTGAAACTTGCTATCAGTAATGTCGACAGAATTTACTCGATAAGGTAGTAAAGTTTCTAGGGCTGTTTTGTGCAAGGGAGAATGATAGTCTTGTGTTGTAAAGCATGGTATTTCAGTTTCTGTCTGCATGGCTGTTACTTGAAAATTCAGTTTGCTCTGTATTACTTGCTGCTTGGTATTTCTGTGAGGCTGTGTACAGTAGATACAGTTCCTCTAACTTTGAGCTTTTTCAGAACATAGTAAAAACACCTTATTAGCTATATTAAAGTTTATTTTCAATAGTTACTTGCAGTTCAAACTCATTCTTAAACCGCCTGTTACTGTAAGCAAGTTATTTCTCACTGTTTATGTTGTGTTTGCTATTTCTGTTTCTTACTGTTTGGATATTGACAAGATATATAGACAAATCATTGAAGTAATTGGGAGTCTTCATTGAGCCAGTACGTGGAATTCTGCCCTCGCTGCTTCCGCTTTTCACAGTTGCTCTGAGATATCAAGTCTCAGAAGTTGGATATTTGGAATGAAAATACTGCATACAAGTGATTATCTAGTTCAAAATTACTACGGTTGGATCTTAAGATCAAAATTATCTGTGCTGTGGTATGTAATTCTTAAGTGGGTCTTTATCTTGTGTTGCACTTTTGTTTTGAAGCTAAATAAGGGTAATGGCTGCATATTTAAATATGTAACTGTAGTGCCTGACGGAGAAAGACATCACCAACCTGACTTGTGTCCTGAAATTTTGACAGCTCTGTCACAGTGCTTCACAATAACTGGAAGTATGCAGTGAGAAATGGATACATATTCCTGCATTCTCACTCTTTTTCTGTACTGTCTCTTACAAAACTGACCAGATTTTTCTAGTTTATTAAGAGACTACTCCTTTAGGAAACTTCAGAATGTAAAAGGCAGCTCTGTTCTCAGTGTAATTTCTGCTGCAGTTCGTATATTGCAGGCACGAGCTATGGACACTTGTTTTCTTTCTTGATTTTGAAGCTTGAGCTGTGTTGTTGGGTTTTATTTTCTGCCAAAACAGAGAATCTTGTTCACTTGGTTTTCTGTCCAATTCTCATCTCTCCGTTGTCTGATGCCTTTGGTCCTATCCTGTATGAAAACAGAAATTATTTTTTTATTCTCTGGTGTTTGTAGTTATTCATTTGGTACCACTGGGCCTATCCCGTCTGTTTGAATCCCCACATTGTGGGGTTAGCTGGAAAGGCTTTCACTGATTTTACGTAATTTGCTGCCTTCTGACAAGTGAACGTTTAACCCGCATTTATGTGGAGAGTGATGAACTTCTCCAGTATTTTCAGTGCTGTGACCATAATTGCTGTCACTCAGGAAAAAGGCAGTTAAAAAACTGAACCGAGTTTGCCAAGTGACTAGAGTTGGGGCTTGTGTTGCAAGCCTACTTGAAGGCTGTAGTCATTTGAGTGAGTTACCGTGCTCTTTTAAGGAAGAAAAGTCTTAGTGATTAACTAGAGCTTTCTTCTTGCACCCAAGGGAGAGTGGGTTTAGCTTCCAGCAGGAATTAACACTTCCTAAGTTATTTGGTATGGCCTGAGTCAGGGTCAGGGTCTGTGCGGCTAAATGCTCCTCGCTCACTATGCCAAATTAAGCAGTCTAAATCCTGTTTGGGATAAGCAAGAGGATGTCTGAAATTCACTTTACTTATGTGCAACCAAAATAATGCTCAGGTCACGTTGCTTTATGCATGTGATAGTTTAAAATTGTAAATGAACACACATACACATGGTACACCAGAAGCCATAGTTTCTTTAGTCAAAAAAAAAAAAAAAGGAATAACCATGTGCTCTCTTCTTGCACTTGTTTAAACTTTTAAACTCTGTTACTTCTGATTACCAGAACTTCAGGCAGCAAACGGGTGTCTCAGTTCCGAAATTTGCTTACTGCTTTTGGCCTTGCTGAACTCCTGTGAAGAGAGCATGATGATATATTATATGAGAGAGATATTATTCCTCTAGGACCATTGATGTATGCAGCCTGTCATGGGCTCTGTAGCTACATAGGGATAGAGTATCCACAAGATAGGAGGGGATGAACTTTACTTAGTGAGATTTGAGGAATCTGACTAGTGCTGGTGTTATTTCATGTATTAAGGGTTTGTTGTTGTTTTTCTCCCCCTGAAAACAAGACCTTTTTTAATTTGTGTGTGTGTGGTTTTCTTCCCTCTTTTATTCTTAATTCTTTCTTTAAGCTATGCAACGGGATTTTATGTGAAGGTATTATTTTGGAAGAGAAACTAGACCAGGGGTTATTATACGTTGGGGCCAGAGATTGAGACAGTAGTAAAAGAACATTCCAGGTTTAGTTTGCTGCTGTCTGAAAGGATCTTTAGGATAAGTAAGACCATTTTGTCTGTGCCGTGGTACTGGTCTGAAAAATAGTTCTGATTTTGTATTTCAGGTGTTGGTTGCTCAGTGTCTGAATGGTAATAAAGTTCACTAAAAGAAACTGAGACAGGCAGCTAAGAAATTCTCCTTCAAAGAAGAGTTTTTCTTGGGTTTCTTAAAGCAGAGAATAGAGTGTGAAGAGCAGCAGTAATGGAAAAAGAAAGGAGTAATAGATTAAAAAAAAAAAATCCCTGTCATCTGGTATGGAGATCTGAGTTTTTCCTAGTGCTGATCATTTTTAATTGATATTTTTATAGGACCAGTTTACATTGAACAGTCATGGCATCCAACAAATTTGTCATTAAGGTAAGTAGAATGTCATAGCTTTCATTTAAAAAAAAATAAAAGAAAAGGAACAGATACTTTGTAATACTGCTTAGAATGTGTGTACAGTGGTTTTAAAAGCTAACGATGAAGAGCTTCAGGCTTATGGTCATGGTAGCGTATTTTGTATCAGCTTTTCTGCCTTTGGAAGCAAACTTCTTGAATTGATGCTGTATCGTGGCAGAATGTGTCTGAGGTCAGCAGAAGATTAAATCATGTAACCAGAAGTGGTTAGTTGTGTAGGTAGAATTAGAAATTGCAGGAGTTCTTAGTAAAACAGTATTTGCTACCAGACATAAAATTTAACATTGATTCTTCTCTTGCTGTAGTCTTGAAATATTATTTGTGTAATTCCCAGATAATCTAGGAGTTCCTGGTTTAAGGGCAGTATCGTCCTTAAACTCTTTATCCCATTTGACTCTTCATTTGTGTCTTTTCTTGCCTGTCTTCCCATTCTCAGGGATTAGTTATTTTACAACTGGTAAGACGCTGTTACAGTTTATTTTGCAAACCATCTCTTACATTTAGCTACATATCTGAAGAGTGACACTTCAAAACATTCTGTAATAAATATAGCACTTTGTAATTCTTCTATCTTAACTGTATCAGCTTATGAATTAATAGCTAAACTAATTGCTCAGTAAAAATTGTGAATTGGAAAAGTTATCTTATTTAGTGGGACACATTTAAATCTTTTTACTGTTTAACATAATTGCAAACCTTACATTGACGGCATCGTGTCTATTTTTTCAGTGTTCTTGACTGACATACTATTCGGTACTTCTCAATTAATACAGGAGTTAGGAGGAATATCTTTGATTTTGAGCACATTTTATCTGATATTCTGACTCCATATGCTACTGATATATTGATAGGGGAACAACAGGAGTCGAAGGTGAAGCTATTGTCTTTCTCAGCTAAGATCTCTTGATATCATTAATATTAATACAAGTGGTATAAGTTGAAATATCTTTGCTAGATAAAAAGTCATAAGCTCGTTGATTACAGACTTGCATTATTACAGTTTGCTGATGCAGCATAGACAATTGACTTATTCAATATGTACTCTGGCAATCACTAAGTTTAACGTCACCGTGTGAGCAAATGGATCATTTCTCATTGAGCTTGAATCCATAGGTAAGCAGTATAATAGGTATAGCTTTTGAGATACAACTTTATTTTCTTCCCAGTAACATTTAAGAAACGAAGATCAATTTCTGCACATACAGAATGTTGAAAATTAACTCGTATTGACTTTACATTGCATATTTGATACATTTTATTCAAGGCAAATATGTGAAAGGCTAATTGGAATTCATTTTGTACAGAGAGATGCATATCATTGTGTTTTAGATCAGGGATCTTGTGTGTGAGCTTTTGCTTCTTTGTATTCATTGGATGTATATTTAATGTGAATAATTCCTTTTTAAAGATTGCTCGACTTTCACATAATTTTTTCAAGAAAGATCCCTGTGCAGAAGATACTCCATTAAAAGGCAGAACATGTTATCACTCCTCTCTGCAGGGAGAGTATAGAACATAGTATGTTCTTACTTTTAGGTTCCCCATGTTTGAAATTGATGGGGGTATTTTATGGAATCTGAAAATCTGTTTCATGCATGCCTTGTCTTCTGTGTTCTCTATTTTAGATTTTTATATTTTGTAAGTATGCGTAAATTAGTCTTTTTGGTAAGAGACTGGAAAATGCAGCTAATTCATCTTTCAAATGTTGGCTAACTTGGACATAATTTAAGAGGAAAACACCTGTCATGTTTTCAATGGCTTTGCTTCTTAATGTACACGTTAAATGAGAATCTCAGTACCTCCAGTGTAATGGTCAGATGTTTCCAGTAGAGGGAGGGGTTGGCCTATTTTTAGAAGGTGATCCTAAGCCTGGCTTTATGGGCAATTAAAAGCGAATGGAATAAAATAATTGATGCAGTAAATTTGCTTTAAACCTTAATACAAAAACTACAGTTAAGTCCTAAACACACATTCTTCGCTTGCCAAGTGGCTGGATGCCATAGTGTTGTGATGTGCAATAGATAATATTTTATATAAGTTAATTTGGTCAGCCATTTTCAATTGTAAGTAATATTGATACTTCATAAAGCACTATATGGTAAAGTACCCCTAAATCTGTAAAATAAGACATATGAATTTAATTAAGCTTTCTGTGTTGCTAAAGTATTTTACTGCTGTTCTGAGAAACAAATCTTAACTTTAATTGGTGAGGCTTAAAGCAAAATCATAAACTTTATACGGACTTGAAAAATAATATCACTAGAGCCTCGTTTAAAACTTTGGACAAACTAGAAAGAGTTACTCTTCCAAAATTAGGTAAATAGAGTTTATCCATGTGAAACTGCAAATCTAAATACAGTAATTTTTACAGCTGTAATAGGAAAATTTCATTTACTGTTTTCTGCAATTTGTTCATTTGCCAAACACTGAAGACTTTGAGTTGTTACTATACTTCAATAGATCAACTCAAAGGGAAGCTTATTTTACTTTGGCATTTCCTACTTTCAGAAATTAAGAGCTCTGTTCTATCTCAGAGTGGCAGGCCTTTGCTAGCACATATCTTAGATTGAGATAATTATAGTTTGTGTTCCCTTTGGTCATCCAGCCCACTCTGCAATTGATTTTTCAGCAGTGTTGCTTGTTATCAGTTGAAATTATTGTATGCTGGGAGTGTACGTGAAACTCTGCTTGGTCCTTCCTACTTAAATCTTTTTTTTTGCCTGCTTTAAATTGTGAGCTCCTTTGAAGCAGCAAGCATTTTTTTTTTTTTAATTGGAATTAAAGATGAAGGTATTGGATGTGACTGGATAGGAAAATGACAGTGTGACTGTAATGTCAATTTTCCCCTTCGTTTTGCTTGTTTATGTATCCATTACTTATCCATAAAAAAATGAAATCATTAATATGTTGCTTTATAAGAAAACACATCTTAACATCTGTCTTTTGAATATCTTAAAGTGCCTCATGAAAGAAAGTGTGCATACAAATTATGTTGATTATAGGCCCTAACAGTAGGTAGAGAGGAATGGAAAAATATCTTCCATTTTAGGGTGTGCTAACAGACCTGTGCAGGATACTGTTGTGTTTGGTCTGGAATAAGAAAATGAACAATTTAATTCAGAGGGGCTGTTATGACTTATTTTATTTTATTTTTGTATTTCCATGCATGTTTAAATCTGTTAATAGATTTCTAATGCAAAAGTTTCACTGTATCTCTGGTCTTTCCAGTGCACTGCTTTCTTTTTTTTTTTTTNTTTTTTTTTTTTTTTTAAGCTACCAGCTGAGATATTACACAATGATAGTACGTTGACAAAGATTTCTGTATCAGGTATGTCTGTCTGTCTGATTCTTAGATAACATTGAAGTGGTCAAGCAGAATATAGCTCGTATTTCTGTGTTGTGTGTCCATTGAATTAGCTGATAGTTATTTCTGTAAATATTGATCAAATCTGTATGTGTAAATTAAAAATACCCCCTGTGAGAAGGGGGCCATGTTTGCTACCTCTTGCAAATTCTTTGGAGAGGAAAGAAAAGAGACAGACGAGTAGTTTTTAAATCTAATTCTATAGTCTATTTCCCTATAATGAGTAATGGAGGATAGTAAATATGTTTTACTGCTATATTAAGTCCATAGATACATGAATGCAGTGCTCTCAAGTGGAGAAAGAGAATCAAGAGTACTGCTTGTGTTAAAATAAATTTTTCATATGTTGTGACTGCGCAGTTACTAGACTGGTACTGCAGATGTTTTTTACTTAAGTAGTTGTGAACAGTGTAACATAATGTTAGGGTTTTTTTGAGAGTTGAAATAACTAATAAACACAGTACCTCTGATGTCCTTTTCCACATTGCAAAACTGAGATATTTGTGTGTGAAATTGCTGTAGTTGGAGTACTTGCAAATGTTTCAACAGAAATATGCTAAGATTAAATTTTCTAAGAATAGATAGAATTTGCAAAAGTATTTTGAATCTTAGAAGTATGGTACCAGAGTTCTTCAAACTGAATTGTTGAATTTTATGACATGTATTGTGTGTTCTTATGCTTGCTTATGGATCTTTAAAATTTGAGGCATAGCTACATTAACCATTTAGTGGTGGTGGTTTTCTAGGGGATGTAGTTCTCCTAAAGCAATATTGCTCAGAACAACTATGAGTACAAGTAGTTGGAACTATTAAGTAGTATCATACACTTCACACAGCTGTGATGTTTATCTGTGTTAATTTCTATATGAATGCATAAAATGCTACTTCTTTCAAAGAAGATAACAAGGAACCTCTGGGAAAATGTGATTTAAAATAGGAATTATGAAATGGCAATAAAGGATGGAGAGACATCTGTTTAGTTCTTTCTTACTGTGCATTTCATTCCCAATTTTATGGGACCAGATATGGAATGACCATGGTGATGAGTAAATAAGTTCCAGAAGAAAGAAAAGAGAAAGTTGGGAGGTAGAAGGGGGAGGAAAATTGAGTGCATGTTCTAATTCTAAACCTCCTGGAGTGAATGGAAGTTTCCTCAGTGACCTCAGAGGATTAATTTTCAAGCCTAGGGAAATGGTGAGTGGATGAAGAACTGAGACATTAAAGTGTTAGCAGAAAGGGAAAGGAATAGGAAGCTGGGGGAATAAACATCAATAGTGGAAACACTGCTTTCATGGAGATTGCTTTGAATAAGGAATAAAAGGATGGTTCAGCTTGTATTATTCTTTCGGCATTTGAAATAAATTAATCTGATTAGTTTTAAAAGTACTAGTTGTGCCAGAAAATGAGGATTTTGCTAATTGAGAGAGCTCTGCTACTGTGATGATGGTAGATTCTAAACATACACCGTCACAGGTGATTTAATTATTTTTTTAGGCATAATACATTTGAAGATGTAGTCTCCGTGGCAATTGTCTTATGCCTTATTTCTGACCAGCAACAACATATTTTTCACTTCCACTGTTCTGCGTCTCAGAGATCTGGGTGGTACTGCCTGCATGACCCCTCAGCCTGGCGGTGGAGGAATGGGGAACTTAGAACCAGACTTAATTTCTCTCAGTCCAGCAAAACATCAGGACTTAGCAGAGCTTACTGCATGGAGTCAGTGATTATCTTTAGGTCCTGGGAGAGGCTTCAGCTTGTGTTGTAGGTGGAATTCTTCAGTTTCTTCTAGTGAGTTCAGATGGGGGTTAGTAGGCTGGGAGGAAAGGGGATCCCCGTTCCATATAATACCTCTCAGTGGTAGCCAGTAATGTCATGTCCAAACAGTTTAATGATAGTGATGCAGTTTTTGCTCTTGGTGTTAGATTCATAAATTTGAAAATGAAAATTCCTGTAGTGTTTCACATGGCCTCTCTCCTGGATAATGTACATGGATACTAATATGTGGAAGTTCTGTGGGTATTTGGTTTTTGAGAGTGTTCTGACTGGACTATGAAATAAAATGAAGAAGAGAGGCTGACAACACATTTTAATTATTTCCTTATGTTTCATCCATGTAGTTCACTACTTCCTTAAAAGGAATCTATTTTTAAAAGCAAAATTATTGCTTGGTTTCAATTCTCAGCTGAAAGCTCAGTTTCTGAACATTTTGTGTACTGCAACACTTAACCATTCAACCATGACTTTGCAGTATTTTTCTTGACTCAGTAGCCAAACTTTTCCTTAAATAATGGTACAACAGGATGTGGCATCTTATTTCAGTATTCTGCTGCAGTCATTGCTAAGCATGAACACTGATGATGTTTGACTATTGTGAAAAGCCTGTAAACTTCTGATAAAATGATGACTCACGGTCACCTGATGAAAACAGACTCATTACCATGACTCCAGAAACTTCAGATCCCATGTAAGTGTTTCACTTCCCACACTATTTCTTCTAAAAGGGATGACGATGCAATTATTTTCTAACAGTTGACAGCTGCTCAATTAAGCTGTGACAATGTGGTTGGCAAAAACTATAAATTCCAGACAGTTTTTTTTTAATAATTTAAGGAACTAAAATCTATATGAGCTGTGAAGAAATCGCCAACATTATCAGCAGTGTTACTTGGAGTGTTTTCTAATTAAATTATACTTCTTAGATTTCACTTACCACTGCTGAATTAAGTTGTTATTATGGTGGATCTGACCCAAACCTCACTGAAGTCCATGGGCTTTAGATCAGAGCCTCGAGGACTATATTGGCAGCACATTGTAGCTTGACTAAGGACATAACTACTTTATTTTATCAACAATCTTCCTCAGTTTAATTTATCTATCTTTTTTAAATGCGGTCTGTTTGTCTGTGATGTCAATGTCAAAAGAAGTAGGTTGGAAAAATACTGAAAAGTGATACAGCCAAAAAAAATAAGTCAGTTAAATATAAATCAGTTTTCAATATGCGAAGATTAAAAAAAAAAAAAAAAAAACTGTGTTGATGACTTGTGATTACCCAAGCATTGTGAAAAGATAAAGCAAAAAAGAAAAAATTATGAAAAAAACATGAAATCAGAGTTTAGATATCTATGATTCTGTTACAAAGCAGAGAAAGGTAAGACTTGATTCCTGGAACCTAGTAGTGCTCAACAAGTAATTGCATGTAGGGTAGCATGGCATGGTTAATTCACTTGCAAATGATCAGGGGTTCCACTAGTGATTTTTGTCTTAAGTTAGTTTCCTTGTTTTGACTAGAAACATTTCTAATTTGAAGTGCTGTGAGATACCACACTTAAGAAAATCAAAGTATCAAGTGATTTCAAATTTATGTAATTACAACTTGTGCTAGAATGGATAATGTTGGTTTGTGTATGGGACCAATACCAAAATGTTTTTTTCTTTTAAACAGATGTTGACTAAGTAAAATTCATGCTTTAAAAGTTAACATGTAGACTCCTACAGTATTTTTAGTTGTATCTCCATTTCTGTTCTTTTTTTTTTCCATTTATTTTCTAGTTGACTTATTTCAAACTTAGATGATGGACGTGATCTATTTATTCTGTGCTAAAAACTGGGGCCCATCTGATCAGAACTGAATGTTACCTTTGGATATTAAGGAAAATACTAGAAACAAGATAAATTTCTTAGGTACTGTAATATCAGTCAAACTGTGTCAAGAAATTACATAGGGGAAAGTCATGGCTTGTTTGTTTTTTGTTTGCTTTTTTTTAATCCCTGAAACACTCTTCTCCTTTTCATTACCAGAAATAAAATGGTAATGAAGAGGCAAACAGTTGCAGATTTAATAATGAAAGTTGGTAATAATGTCAGAAATACATTTGAAAAACTATATGATATGGAGTGAAGTGATATCTTAATTGGCAGACAAGAATTCTTACTACAGAAGACAAGTTCTGTAGAGTTTGTAGTGCAGCCCTTCTGCTGTTCTGTATTTTTCTATCCTTCGGTTTCTTAATAGGATAGAATATGTCAACTTTTGCAGTTGTGTGATTTTACTTGGGCAAATCAAGAGAAAGAATAAACGCATTTTTATAATAAATAAAAATCCCACCAGCTGTGTAGGTCAATTTAGTCATGCAAAGAAATGTTTAATGAAAATATGTCTTGCAAGCTTACTCCATGATGTCTGTACCTTTGCATATCAAACTAACCTATTTTTTTATATCCTTGCTTCCTAGAATGTGGTATTTTTAATGGGGCCTATATGAACACTAACTGCTTACTACAAAAGCTTCTGTAGTTGAGAAATTTTCACTTGAGGAAGTGGGAAAAGAACAGTTTGTAGTTTAGATCATGTGAGACAATTTTGAACCAAAATCTTAACTGCAGTGATTTGAATGCTTTAAGATGATCTTCTCCTGTTGCTGTGTACACTTTGCTAGGGAAGTACGGTCCATTTATGGAACCTTAAGCCCAAGTGATGTCTGTCTTTTTTGTCCTTTCTTGTGTTTGTAACATCTTTCATTGAGGCCTCTTTGCTCTTTCAGCTATCTGTACTTTTTACAGACAGATCCTCTTGCATGAAATCCTGAATCTATAAGCTTCAGCTTTTACTTAGATTTTATTACTTTTCCTATGTAACTTGCCATGTACATCTGAAAGAGCATTCACGTGGAGAATTGCTATACAGATGTTGCATCAAATGTTCTGTGAATAATAGTTGTTAGTCTTGAGGGAGAGTGAGGAAGAGATCAGAGGAAAGGAAGATTGACATAACATCGCTGGTTTCCATACAAGAAAGTTTGACACAGCTACAGAACATTTTCTTGGCATCTTCATATTGTTTATGACTGGGGTTTGAGGGTATCTGTGAATGTACTTTAAGAACTCTTTCCTCATTTTGCTCTGAAAACCTGGGCAATAACAAAACTAAGCTAAGCTCCAACCCAAGTTCAGGGTCTTCTTTGGAAGGCCCTGCTTAGTTTCCAGGAAGTAGTAAGGTGTCTGGCATATCTGACACCACTCAGCTGATGGAACAATAGTTTATATAAGATATAGTTAAATACAGCCTTTCGAGTTCAAGCTAACGTTCTCCTATTTTAAACTCAGTCATCTTTGTTCATTGAATATACCAGTGATTTAATAGCACTCATAATTAACCGAATATACATGATAGTGGTTTATCCTGTTTTATATCATTCAGATTAAGACTGATAGAGGAGAATTGTGTAGCTCTGAACATAAAATATCTGCTGAACTAAAGAGTTGGGAAAGAGCTAAGTCTTGGGCCATTAAAGAGGTTCTGTTCAATGCCAAGATCTGAGGATTTGACAGTTAGTAGAGTCATGCAGTGTATAACTTTCCCTTCTTTATTTCTACATTCCTATAGTTAAAAAAAAAAAAAAAAAAAAAGTAAAATAAGCAGCACTACTATAGTGCATTGCCTTGCCGTAATATGGTAATCTCCAGTAATGGGAAGGAAGCCTGTAAAGACATATTCCCTTTGTGGTACTGTCCATGTCTCCGGTTCTTATTTTGCTGGCTATTAAATTGTCATGTAGTTGCAACCCATATCTCAGAATTTATAAACAATTTAGGTGGTAGGAGTAAGCCTGACAAGTCTAAAGTTGAATATGAAGCCTAGAATTAAAAAGAAAATCAAAACCATATTCTTGCCTCCAGTAAGTGTCCAGTAATGAGTGTTTGTAGTGTAATAGGAAATAGACTGAACAGCTGTGATTGGTGATTAAATCAGCGTTGGCTGACATGGGCATCCAGGGAGAGAAAGCTTACAGAAGAATTTGGAATGAAACAACAAAACTTGCCTATAGCTTTCTTCAGAAAACTGGTAGAATTTGTCACTAGTTAGGTGGCATGGTCAGGTAGGTTAGCATGGTGAAAATCCATGAAGATTTACATGGACATTTACAGAGAAATATTAGGAATAGTGTATATTGTCAAACAGTCTGTTGTAGAGGAAAAATTGTGGGTGTAGTGGATATTCTAAGGTTATAGGGAGCTATTTTGGGTTGAGATCCAACCTGTTTAAGCAATAATGAGTCAATGGGAACAAGAAATACTTCTTCATACTTTTAATCAATCAATGTATTAGTAAATATCCAGAGAGATGGTAGTACTGGGGATGAGAATTTTTCTGTAGTTGAATTAACTGTTGCTAACGTAAAGTCCCATTTTTCTTTTACTCCAAAAGCTTTTGAAGATTAGCAGAAATTAAGAAAGTAGTTCTAGTTCTCTGCATTATTCAGCACAGTTTGCGCTGAGCCCAATTCTAGCCCTTACAAGTTTTTTCAAATTGTTTTTGATATTAAATGAAAACTATAATTAGGTATTTATTTGTTTTAAGACTTGTTTTTGAGCTAGTATACCAAACAGTTTTGCAGCTTAGCAGCTGGACTGTCCTCTGGCTAGTCTTTAGACTGAGCGATTAGGAAGTTCAGGAAGACAGTAAGGCGTTTTTAAGTGTAACTTCCAGATCTGGCGTCCTGACTATTTTCAGGCCAGGACAAAATGGAATAAACTGTAGGTGTTGATGCAGTACTCTAAATATAATATATTCACACTGGAATAATGTGTTTTTTTTTTTTTTAGAAATTTTGTTTATCCAAATACTAATTTTCCATTATTGTAGCGGAGGCAACTCACAGGAGTGCATCATTTGGCAATAGGTTGGATTTTCCCCCCAGAAAATGTTTTCTTCTGTTACCCTTGTCACTAAATTTCCTCAGGCAATAGATCTTGTTTTGGAGTTGTGATATGGTGAATGAGATACGTATGGAAGGAGTCTAGAACATAACAACAGAGTCACTTTAACTATAACCAAATAGTGTTTTAACTCTATGTATTTGTGAGGTTATCGTAGCTACAGAACATAGTATCCCCATTTCTAGCCAGGGATAATTCTCGAGTACAATGCAGAAAACTTTCTCAGTTGAAAGTATGTGTTCAGCCAGTTCATGCGTTGAAAGGATTAGGGCTGCATTGTGGTCGTTTGACTTGGAAGAAGTAACATTTGAAATTGCAACATGAACTTTAGCTTTTTATTATTAAGAACTGAGAAATTGAGAACTTCAGTATCACCGTTAACCCAGATTAATTAACAGATTTAGTGGTAAATTCTTGAACAGCAAGTGGCATGCTCATTTCTCTAATCTGACTATCTGTAAATTAGTTCAGTGATCCTCAAGGTGTTTCTATTTGTTCCCTTCTTTTCAGTAATAGTTTGGACTTCTTCAAAAAGTCAGCATGCTACATGTTTAAACGTTAAAATGGTAGGACATTAGTCCAGTTCTGTTTACATGTAATTTAAACATGATGCTATTTATTATCTTACTAGTGTGGTGAAAAACAGCAAGTGTTGTTGTTGTTTTTAATGGCAATTCCATTGTGGGCTGCTTGATGGAGGTTCCCATTTATTTGAGGTGAGGATTCCAGACTTTTCCGCAACGTGGAAAGACCCTCTGAAAATTCTGTTCCGTGAGAGCTCATTCTCAGCAGCAAAGATTTGCCTTGCTTTTATTTTCATGTTTATAACAGTGCTTTAGAGAGACTGTTACAAGTCTAGCATAACTAGAGAAAGAAAGAGTAAAATGAAAAGTGTCAGGGTTGCGGAACAGGCTATGGAAGGTCAGTATCCAGTGGGGAGAGCAACTTTGGGATAAGCTTTCACTTGTATAATTGTTTTTAAATAGCAGGGGTGTATGTTTAACTTCTTAAATTGTAGATAAACTGCAGATTATAAGCATGAAAATGCAATAAGGTATCGTTAGTATTAAAAGGAACAGATTGCATATGAACAGGTAATGGGATTGTAGCAGTTACACTGCTAGCTAAACGGAAAGAAAATCTGTCACTGAATACTTGTGTATTCTGGAGTTTCCCTCTGTGACTTCCATGGGAAGCTTCTGCAATCTGATTTTATGCAAAATAAATTACAGGTTAGGCCTTTCTTTGTTGCTTGCAGCTGTCTTCAACCAATCCATTAATGTTTCTGGACTAGAGCAGAAGCTGAATATTTACAAATAATTCCATATTGAAGAAATGCATACTATAAAGCTTTATTTAGCTCACAAAATTGTTAAAGAGCGCAGTCATGGTGAGATACAATTCTTGTATTCCTCTTTTGATGCAAGATAAAGTTCACCCTGAGGAAAAAGAATGTGTAAATTATTTTCATTCATGCTTTCTCCACTGCCTTTAAGGCTTTGCTGCTTTTTTTTTTTTTCTTTGGACATTCTGAATGCATAAGAAATAGATCCTTCTATGTTGAAATAACGATGGGTGATAGTATGATAAAGCAGGGGAGAGAGAATTTGTAGGCTGCATTCTAGAGAGGAAGAAAATAGCAAAGGAAAGCCCAGGTTATGCTCAGACCGGGTGGCCAGAGGCATGCAACCAGCAGCCTCTGGAGACGACTCCTGCATCACGGCAGCGCCGGCGGTAGGTGCCGGCAGCCCGCAAGCGGCTTCAGCTGCGACCCCCGCCGGCGGCGGGCGCGGGGCCGCGCTTCAGCACCACGCCGGCCCCGGACAGC
>VXAA01000384.1:1474525-1548712 GCA_013399115.1 Anseranas semipalmata
GTTTTTAGAAATTTCAGCTATGGGCAGTGGGGCTCACAAATAGGTGCTGGAAAGATTATGGTCTCTCTTTTTATTGCTGCTTGGGGCAGGAGAAATCTCAACTTGTGAGTGATTGAAGAAAATATTTTATTCATACTGCTCACTTGCCTTTCAAAATTGTGAGCATCTGAGGCTTCATTACAGGACACAGAATGGGAAGATGGGGATGGTTTCATACACTTGACCTATGCGAATCTTTGCATATTTTTAAAAGTGTGCGAATGATAAACCTACAAATTGATATCCATGTGTTGCACATGGTTTACATCTTCTATACCTGAATGGATTCACAGTGCTGTCCTCAGTAAACAGAGAGCAGCAGGACTCTGTTTTATTTAAAATAAAAATAAAGAACCAGTTGTTGCAGAAGACTTTCCAGTGGTTTCCAAGTAAAGCAACAACAAATTAGATACTTAAGACTTTCATGTCATACAGCTGTGATATAATATTTAAAGCTGTAATAAAAAATAAGATAATTTAATACATCTTTTGTGGTAAGAGGGTACAAGCAAAGTTACCATAGTTTCAGAATATCTGTGTTGTTTTTTAATGATTATTATTTTTAATTCCCTGATTTTTTTCCCCAATTCTATTCCTTTCTAAACAATGTAAAGAGAAGAAAAATTAGCTTCCCTTTATGAAATGTAACTCCTCTGTTTACTTTTCCAAAAGCTTTGTTTAAATTTATTTATTAATTAAATTTTTAAAAGGGGGTAAACATATGGATATGCGTATGTTTTAACGCTCATTTTGAGAAACTTTAATCTCAATGCTTCTAATATTGGCAGTCTGGCATTCATTGTAAGTATAATAGGTTATTTCATGCTGCTTCTCTTTATATTCATGGTTATGATACTGAAATGTTAAGACCACACACAGACAGCAAAGTCTCTAGCCACTTACGCATGTAAACAGTCTGGCTTTTTACAAAGTGGAAAAATATTTCGTGTGCACTATTTTAACATGATCAGCATGTTAAGGCTCAATCTGCAACTGTGTCAACATTTCTTTGGCTGTAACCATTAATTCTGTAGCCTCTTGATAATATGTAAAATGTGAAACTGGTTTGTTTACTACTGGGACTTGTCAGCAATTACTGTCTGCATTTAGCTTGGTACTTTCAAATAGATAATAGATCAAAGAATTATTTTGCATCATCATTCTGGTTTTAGTAAAACAAAGGATTTCTTTTTTTTTTTCTTTTTTCTTTTTTTTTTTAGCTGGCCTTGGGCTATTTAAAGAGATGTTTGAGCCATAAATTTCATAAATATTTTTCTTATATATGTTGGTAGGCAGAGGTACAATGTACTAAATAAGTTTCTGTAACTACCATTTTATGTGAATTTAGCTATTGAGACAGGAACATACATCTCTTTCAGGCTGCAGTTATCTGGAGACCTGATGTGGCTTCACCCCAGCTAGGATTGTTTTTGTTTTATTTGTTTTTTTATTTCTTGCATATTTTCAGCATTCTTATTACCATTATGAACTGCAAATGCAGTGGTCGCATGTTTAATATTATCAAAGCACCGTGTCATCTTCACCGCAAAGAATTGTGAAGACTACAAGATCTGATAGACTGTTCATTTCTTTATAATATGGAGCTGATGAGACTAAGGATGTCTATAAAAACTAACGAGTTAATTTTTTTTAATTTTTAGACATCATATCTAGTCAAATAATAATTATTTGTATGTAGTTTATTTCATGCCTATTCTTATAATATTTATTAATAAATAGTAGTTCCGCATATTGGTGAGGGGTTAGAGTTAATGAAAAGATGGATGATTGTTTATTAAGTGGTCATTGGGGTTGTTGAACAAAGTTTAAGTGCTACATTATACAAAAATAATAATTCTAGAGAAAGCGTAGAATTTTGTTTCTCTCCCAGCTACTTTGAGAGTTTGTCCAAACGATGAACTTAACCTTATAGGAAAAAAGAGACTGAGGAACTTTGTAAGCATTTTGGTAAACACACATAGTATACGTTAAATTAAGTCACTTTATATAAGGATCACTTTCTATTTTCAGCTTAGCTATAGAATACCACTTGCAGTGAATCCCCCTTCTGCATCATTAACTTAGGTAGGCACTGTACAAAGAGAAATGCAAAAAGCATTTGAGCTGTTCTTTTTTTCCACTTATGATGAATAAGAAAGCTACTTTCTTATTTTAATTCCATTACTTTGGAGTCAAATGGGGTATTAAACTCTGTCCTAGTCTTCTCTGCAATTTTTAGTATGTCACTGTTCTGTAGATGATTTGTCTTTAAAAAATATGGCATTACTAGACATATCTACAGAACTTCAGTAAGAGGGAGTCTGTTCACTTGAGTATGCTGTATAATCACTAAATAAAATTTGCCACTACTTCTGAGAAGGCTGCCATTAATTAATTCCTTATACAAATCTCAAGTATTTGTTTTCTTGTAAGTGTTCTATTAGTAAGAGATCAAAATGACAGCACAGTATGGAATGCACTCCAATCCATTCTGGAATAAGACTGCCACATCAAAATCTCAAAATCAGACAGAACTGCAGTATGGATAAACTAAATTATTGGGTGGAAATTCAATTTTAGGGATAATCTGCTGATAGAATAAGGTGTAATAAGAATCTCTTAAAGGCAAGTCCATTATTTTGAAGTCACTATTATAAAGTATTTCATAAATGTGTCACTATTATTATAGGATGTTAGTGAAGCTTTCAGTTTGTAGATCACTATCTTTTCTTTTTTAAGACTTAAGTGCTCTTTGGTTAAATTTTGCTACCATCACTGAATATCACTCAGACCAGATGATTTGTAACTGCTAAAATTCAAATGAATCTTTTCCCCAGTAAAAAGTAAAAAGATAATTTTAAAAGAAGTAAAAAGAAAATTTTTCCAAACAGCATATTAACAAAGGTAATCAGTGTGTTTCATTGGTCTTGTCTAGCTGTCTGGCCCAGATTAATTTCCTTTGATGGAAAAATGATAAATACAAATTAAAGTAAGACAGCAAATTATTTTTATCTGTTGGTTAAAACTATACTCCTGATAGTTTTGTTTTCTAGTGTTTTTAGCATTTAACTTGATTTGCAAATTTTGTGCAAAGAGTTTGTTTAGTACAGTAATGGGAACACAATTTTTTTTCCAGAATCAATAGATTTTCTAGCTGTATGTTATGGCATAGTGAAGGGACTTGTTAAAAATTGTTCCTAACTGTTTTTTCCACCCAATTTCAACCGATAACACCCTTGGCCTCATCAACAGTTATACATACTGTATACAGTTTATATCATGTTTGTATATTAATACCTATATTAAAAAAACAAAAGATTAATTTCTTATCGTTCCTTGCAAATGGTTTGGCCAAAAAAAAAAACAAAAACCAAACACACATACCTACCAGCTATGTACTGTTGTCTTTTTTATGATAACAAATCACAAGCTTTAGGAAATGACAGAAATTGTAAGTTGAGCTTTGTGATGAACCCTTTGCCACTAGTCTGAGAAACATCCCCACCAAGTTATACACATCTGGAAAAAATCAGTTTACATTTGTTGGTAGAAAAGCCTTCAATTTCTAGTTAAGAAAACCCTCTGAGAATAAATCTCAGTGGAGCGCCTTGAATCCCAGTATTGGCCCCTGTTTGACTGCAGATAAGCCTGCATAAAGATGGAATCTGCAAGATTCGAAAGCAAAGAGGAGACACTTTAAAGCACTAAGGGACATGGTTTAGTGCTGGGACTTGCTAGGTCAGGTTGATGGTTGGACTTGATGATCTTGAAGATCTTTTCCAACCTAAATGATTCTATGATTCTAAATGGGGGGATGACTTATTTAAGGGAGCAGCAACAAGGAGGAGAATGATGTACATGAACGCTGGAGCAGAGATGTGTAGGTAGTGTTGAAATGAAAGCTGAACTTTAAAAGGTGTAATGGAGGGAAGGTTAGGAACAGGGTAACAGGATTCCTGCTCTCCCTTTCTTTTTCCAAAGTATGGAGGAGGGGGAGTAAAATGAATTGGTATAATGGCTCAATAATGAGATGGAGATTAAGAGTAATAAAGGAGATCCAAACTGATGTAAAATTTTGAGTGGCAGGATTTTTTTGGGGGGGGGGAGGGTAATGGGGCAAAAGATTGCTTTTGCCAACTTGGAATAGGGATGAGATTAGGAAAGTCTAGATGTTAGAAAGTGTCATTTTGGAGAGATGATGGTGGCAATCACCTGCTTTATAGTCTGTACTCTCCTTTGCACCGTGGAATGAGAACCTGAGGTCCCTGAAGTCAGTCGCAAAATGTTTTATCCTTCTCTAGTACTAACCTAAAGGAAGGATGATGGTTTACTGTAGGTTAATCATATTGGTTCAGTTGGCAGAGACTTCTGTGGTGCTTCCAATTTTGCTGATTTCCCTGTGGGAGTCAACATGTCACCATATGGTGGATTTTACTTAATCAGTTTTCTGCCTGCCCTTACCAAGGTCATGTTGAGAAACTGTTTAACTTAACTAATTTACCTGCAGTCATCTAGGAGCACGTGTGGTGTCCTTGATCTTTTTGGAAGTGTCTCTGCAGTATATCACGGTTGTGTTTTTAATGTGTCACGGGCTCACTGTGTGCATTTTTCTTACAAAGAGATGAATGCTATCTGTGTAAGGCAGTTTGAGCTGGAAAAAGTAAAGTTCATTTCAACGTGGTGTTCTTAGAGGAGTAAGTCTTTAAAGGTGTACTTAACTAGAATATAGGTAAATTATCCTAGGGGTCCATTTTCCAAGAATTTATTAGAAAGGTCACGCCTGTTCTTGGATGTTTATCTCCTAGCTATTGCTGTTCTTAATCAGTTAATGGAGGATAAAAGAAATTTGGATAATCTCCACTTCCCCCCCCAAAAAACACCAAAACCTCTTAAAACACAGGAAATCTGAAAGAATAGATTTTTTTTAAATTGTTTTTCTCATCTACATTTATATAAAAGGTCTGAAATTTTATCCCCAAGTGTGTACATCTCCCTTGATGTCTTTTAAACACGTGTGTTTGCCCAAATGTTTCAAAAGATGCTCGGTTGATAAAATTGCAGGGATATTTGAAGGCTGTTATTTTTCATTGTTTTTTTTCTGAAGCATCTTATATGAAATGATGGTGTCCAAAAGGATATTTACCAAATGCTAGCAATTAATGATTGATTAACTGCTAGTCATGTATATTCAGCTATTCATGACTTATTGTATGGATTCAAGAAGATGTGAATGAGCTCAGGATGACTGTCATCTATTAATTTTTAGATCAATTATTTCAGAACATCTTCAGCTTAATGAAGGAAGGTTGAAAGCTGTATTGAAAAACTTTAAAGCCTGCAAGATTTGGAGCAGCTAGTACTTTTATCATGTGGTAATCATTAATATTAATGAATGGAAATATTTCCACACCCTGGTCTCTAGTGTTCTCTTTGATGTTAATTACTTTGCAGTAGATCGCATAAATCCATTCTTTGTGTCTGACAAGTAAGGGAATACATCCTCTTCAATTAACTGTGTCCCTTAGCAACATAGTAGGTCATATTAGTTGATTAACATCACATTTTTGCTGTGTTTGCTATATACAAATATTTGTCTTTCTGTGTTTTTCTTAAAGCTCTGAGTAGATCTTTGTTACTAAATTCAAGCAAAAAACAATATATAGATAGACATACATAGGTATATTCTCAGACACAAAGCAGTGTAGTTTTTTCTTTTTCTTCCTCTTACTAACGTGACACAGATAAAATGCAGTCTGTTCACTTGTTCCTGACATCCAGGAGCTGTAATCTATCATGAGCTGTCATCTCTGTTTCTTCCTTTCTTTTAATAAAGACAGTGGTGAGGCTAGCATACTATCCCTTTTTAAATTAAAAATAAATAAAATTAAAAAAAAAAAAGCTGTTGCTTTCCAAAGAGTAATTCCCTCTAAACGTGTTTTTTTTCCTGTTGAAAATAAGGAAAAAAAGATTTTTTTTTTTTTCCGGTTTGCAAATGTGTCCTCTTTCCTTTGGTGGCTCTTTAAGTAGATGCAGCCAGGTAGGAACTGAACACTCAGCCGTAACAGCCTAGCTTAGTTGGCATAGTCTTACCAGCCGTTGTCTTCAGTGGGCGATATTTGGACCAAGTGCAGGTTCGTCTTTTGGTTTTGCTCCTGTGATTTTCACACTTAATATTGTGTAATAGCTGTAGCTTTTTTAACATTGAAACTGTATTATATTAGTTGCATCAATCTTCATGTATTTCACTTTATTTCTGACTGCTGGCAGGCATCGCTTAAGTTGTATTAGAAATGTTTTGCAGTTTACAAAAAGGACTTTCCATCTTGCCAGCCTGTCTTTTTGAACTTTGTGGGTTTCCAATAACATGGGTACAGGTGAACAGTGTAACAGGAAGAAAAGAAATTTTCTGACCTGTAATGTGATCTATCTGTAGGAAGAATGCTTCATAGATCCGTTTATCTGTGCCCACAGAGGGCAAAACCTTTACACAGGAAGCTACTGTTGCACTGCTTTTCTTCCAGAGGGAAAGTGTATTCCCCCCAACTGCCCCTGAAATTCATGGCTGAATGTCTTGAGCAACATGCAAGTGGATTTATTCTACTGGAGGTAATTGCAAAGTTTGAAAAATATTGGAGCTGCATATTTTCCAAGACTTTTGTTCATCTTATTCAGATGTTTTTTGTCTTATTTTTAATAACCAGGAATGTGAAACTCGTAAAGGATCTACTCATTTTTACATACTAGCAAGTTTAAGATCCTAAAGGGCAGATTTTGTCCTCCAGTATATCATTTCTAAGAGTGTCTGTAAGCCTTTTCCACATCTATGCATAAATGTTACAATGGCAGAATTTGATGCTGTCTTTTAAAATCTATTCATTTCCATTGCTGGTACTATTGTTGGTATGATACCTTTCTGTAGCTGAGATGAAGTTTTCATGAGAGTCATTATAAAAAACAAAACATAACAACAACCCCCCTCCGCCTTTTCCTTAAGTAGATGTAACCAGAAATACCAGGAATCTGTTTGTTAAAAGTGATTATGAAAGCAAGTTAATTAAACATACTACACTGCTGTAAAGGCTGTAGTCTTAAAAAACAAAACAAAAAATAATAATAATAATAAAAAAAACATGCTTATGCTGCATTGATCTGTCATCCTACTGTTTATATACGAGTAAAAGCACTGTTGGCAGATATGGTTTATGTATACAGATTCTTGGCAGATTTTATTTTAAAACCTCCAACGCTTTCTTGTAATACTAAACTGTAAAGAATAGCTGCTTTAAATATCCTTCATTTCCCATGCATATAGAGTGCGAGTGTATTTTAAAAATCCCTGCAAAACAGACCTAAATAAAAACTTGCAATGTTAAAGATTCAGTGGAAAAAAATCCAACAGGTTACATTTCTTTTATACTTCTGTGCTTCCTTTGCAATGAAAACTTTCCCAGATGGTCATTGCAGGGTGCTGAATGTGACCAGTAATTTTATGTAAGCATGTAAGTTCGTAGCCCCGGCAGAATTCCTCATTTGGGTATTGGATTCCTTGCAAAGGGATTTTTGTTTTTTGCCACTATCTTTACACCATTAAATGAATGTAAGTTGAGGGTAAGATTATCTGCAAGGTCATAGTGAAACTTAAAACTTGATGGACAAACTATACTTACCAAGGTTGGAACTAGAAATAAACAGACAAAGAAAAGTATGTGGTCGTACTGATAGTTATAAATTAAGTGTCAAGGTTTCAAATCTGGGAAAGTATCATCAGAATTTATAAAGTTCTAGTTAAATAGTCCATTCTCCTCACTTTAGACATCTGTTACTGGTTATTGTTTGAGTGACCACCATGTACATTATACAAAAAGGAATGTGTTTTTTTGTAAGATCTCTGCTAATGTGGTAGATAAAATCCCAGTGTTTGATAGCAGTGCCAAAGGGCAAAGAGGTGCTGAACAATATTCCTCATCTTTACCATAACTTTCCTTCCTGGAAAAACAGGCTTTGACAGTGGGAAAATGAAGACAGAGATAAGGAGAGGTGGAAAGAAGCTTGGGAACTGAGAATGATATAGACCAGAACAGTGCTTCAGCAAGCAGGGGAGAAAGTCTTCTCTTACACTGGTGTGCTAATATTTTGTTGTTGTTGCTTACAAATTTGTAAGCAGACACATTAACTTTGAAAATTAATTTTCCAATTTTGTCATGTTCTCAGTTGTAAGAGAATCAATGGGTTTTAATATAGTTGGCTATTTTAGTTACTTTGTATTCTACACTGGAATAAATACACAAAAAGCCACAGTTAGCATATAGGTGAGTAACAAACTTTAGCAGATCTTGTTCTTTTTAAACTGCCTCATTTCCATTACACAGAATTAGACAGTGCCTCATGTGATAGCACTAGTAAATCTGTCAGATCAATGTCTAACCCATATAGTAGTCACATTAGCACAAACCCCATTAAGGTAGAATCAATGGCTGTGTGTGTTTGTGTAGTACCTTGCGGAAAAAGTCAAAACACCCCTTGTAAAGAGAAGTCATGCATCACAGCCTACTGGCTTCTTTACAGGATCCACTGAATGTAAGGAACAGGGAAATCTGGTTGCTGTAACCCATTCAGATTCCCTGAAAATGACTGGCAAGGTGCTTCGCTAAAGTTGCTTCGAGTGAGCTAAGCAAGAAGGTCCTTACATAGATCTCCTGGCTAAAGGATAAGGGGAGATGGAGTCAAACAGGGAACTCGGGGGCAGATGCTGTTTGCAAATGATCTGAGAAGGGAGCTGAATAGCAAAGACTTGCAATGAAATGTTGCAAAAAATCTCAGTATTTAGTGGCTGTTCTATAAAATGACAGATGAATAAGTAAATGTGATGTGTTTTGAAGTGAGGGAGAACAACTCCAAACTTATGCACGTGGACGCCGGGTCCCGAACAACCTATCACCACACGGAATGAGCTCTTAAAGTTTATAATATTTTCTGAGGGCATCAGCTTAATTCACTGCAGTGTTTTAAAAAGCAAAGTCGGTTTGGGGAATAGGAACAGAGTGAAGGAAACGTAAGTAATACCATCACTGGGCCCTGGTACAAACTGAGGGCATGTCTGCTTTTTTAACGCTATGTGTGTTTATAAGGAACAATTTAATGCTCTTCAGCTGGAAAAGAGACAGCTGGGGGCGGGTGGGCGGGGAATAATGGTGGTTTGTTAAATCATGGATGGCGTTGTGTTATAATTTAACAACTGAGGGCGTTAAATTAAACCAACATGATCATTTTGAAATGAGCTAGAAGATATGGTTCCTCAGGCATGTGAGATTGGTTTGGGGGACTGCTTGTCCTAGGATACTGTCGGTGCGAAAATTAAGTTTTACAAAGCAGTTAGACAAATTCTGGGAGAAGACTATCACTGCTGACTTGTAAATACAGATACCAGCCTGTGGGTTGGAAAACCCTGGAACTTTGCATTGCTGAACATCCAATATATCTACTGAGGAAAGTATCATTATTTGCTTATTTCTTTTAAATCTGTAGACATATACTAGCTACTGTCAGACACAGGATACAGTTCACTGTGGACCTCTGGATTGACCCACTGTAACTTTTTTTATATATTTAAAGTGTACATTTTATTTATCATTTATCATTTTAAGTGATTTTAACGTTTTCTGTGTGTGTTAGGATTGCTGCTAATTAACACTGGAAATTGACTTTTATAAAGAGAATTGTGGGAAATATTTCCCACATATTCCCAATTAGTAACATAATCCGTGGGACATTTGAAAAAACAAAAATAAAAAAGGCTTTGAAATTTAAAAGTTCAACTTTTTAAAAATGCATTTCCAAATACCAGTTGATATCCTAGGTACTATTAATATTTTTAATATTACTAAAGTTAGGTCCTTTTTCTTCTTTGAGGCAACATCTTTGCTGAGCTCAGTGAAATGGAGAAATGTTGAGACTAAATCAGTCCCTCTTGCTTTTCTTGATTTTTTTTTTTTTTCCCCCCAACCTTTAAAATAGGACTTCTCTGAAATCCTGGGAGCATGTTGTTTCTATTATATTTCATAATAGGTGAAAATGAGCAATGTGTTACCCAGATTCTCAGTACATTGTATTAAAATCAGTGTTCTCTCTTGGGTGTTCATTACCTAATTGACCACATGTGAATAAAATACCTAGCTGTGCTTAGTGTGAAAAAGAGTTACAGAAACTGACAAAAACAGTTAGAGATTAATCTGCACTCCTGTAAAGTTTCTTTATTTCTGCGTTTCAGTGTTTGGTTTCTTATTAAAAACATTCCCACTGAGTTTAGATAATGGTTTCCCCTAGTGGAGGAGACTTGAGTAGATGAACTCATTTTTCCAAACCTCTTCAAGAGAAGTGGTAGGCACTCCCCCCAGCCCCAGTCTGAGAAACTGAGTTGTAGAAAGATGGTTTGCAGGAGTCCCTGTTGGTTTTTTTTTTTTTTTGTTACAAATCGTTGATGTGCCTGCTAGATGCAAATACTGATCAATGTGTACTATTTAATGCTGTGCACACCTGCCTTCGTTATAGGTGGGTGATGTGTTCCTGAAGGCCTAATTTAAGTTAAGATATGGTCGTCCGCCACCTGCTTTTCATTGCCCTGTTCTCCTACCAGAGGTTACCATTGTCTGTGCTAGGACAGACACGGGAATTGACATTCCCTATTTATTTCTATCAGAAGGTTCCGATTTAACTCACTAGTTTTTAGTTTGCCTGTTAAAACAGGTGTTGTATCCCAAGAGGTTTAGTTAGGGGTCAGTTGTGCCCACTTCGTCCTGGAAGTGGGAGCCTCGGGAAGAAGCAAGGTGAAGGCAGCATGGGCAAGGACGGACAAACGGGGAAATGAGCGGCCTTCCTGGTGACAGCACATCTGCCCTGAGTCGGTGTATGTTTCACAACGCATTCTTGCTCATCGCTAACTCCTCACTGTTCAGCTCTGGAAACATTCCACACATCTTATGAATCAGGTGTTGCTCCTTTTCATTTTTTTCTCCGTTTTTGTTTTTATTTATGCACAAAGTCTATTTATTATACAATCTGTTCAATGGCAGATGAAAGCCATTTTTTTTTGTGGAGGACTTAAAAAAAAAAAAAATATTCCTTTGCTTTGTAGCTGGTAATTCCTTGCAGTTTTTGCTGACCTGTTTCCATTTTGAGATACCATGTATTCACTGGCCATTTGATTCTGCTTTTTCAGGAGTAAGATTCAGAGTGTCCCTTGTTTATTCTATTGTACGTTTGTAGATAAAGTTTTAAATTTTGTTGAGCTTTCCCATATTTTATGTTGACTAGATATGCTACCACTTGATTTAAGCGGTTTGTCCCAAGGGGGTGTCTTTTGTAATATGCCATTTTCAGAAGTGAATCACTTCTTATTTGTTACATTATTTCTGAAAAAGCTTTCATGCAATTCCGAGACTTTCCTGGCTTAGCTTTATTTGAAAGACAAATTAGTTAAAAATGCAGAGTTTAAAAAAATACTTTTTACGCACTTGGAAAATGTAACATTTCAGCCACTGAAGCAAATTTAACAATAATAAGGGATCCTTTTACTTTGGCTCGCTAGTCCTTGTTGCAAATAAAAAAATACTTTTGCTTTATGTATTTGTCTTAAAGCCTAAGCATGTGTAATCAATGTATCTTTAATCTGTTAAGTTATTTTGGCATCAAGATTTAACATCTGCAAATATTTTCTATTGAAACATGGACTGCAGATGTTTGGTTTTCTGTTGCCTCCTGCTTCCCCCTTAAGTAGTTGCATGCTGCGGTAGGTAACATCTTCATAACAGGGAGGGAAGGAAGTAAATTTTAGTGCAGGTGAGACCTTGTCTCTTGGTATAAAAAGGAATCGGAGGCTTTGTAAAATAGTTGCAAAGTTAGGGAACGTGGAACGATTTCCTGCTTGGGTCCTGCCCTCGCTTCCCCATTCTGTTTTTGTGAGAGGGAAGTCGGCCCATCCCTGCAGCTGTTGGATGATGAGCTCGAGAAATATCTTACTGGGTGCATCATATGCTTGAGAGCTGCTGCTCCCTTCATCTTAGTAATGCGCGCGTTACCTTACCAAACAAACACTGTGGGTTTTTTTTTTTTTTAATCTCCTCTTCACTTTACAAGACTTTTGTAAATAGTGTTTTAAATGGTACCCAGTGGCTGGATTTATTTCCTCTCACACAGTTTACATCAAAAGATATTCAGGATGGTGTCTTTTTACTTTAATTTTTATTGTACTTCATGTCATGCCTACGCAGAAACATGAAATCAGGTGGCACATTACCGAGCTCCTTAGCCACCCTGCATGCTGCTTTGTTCCTTGTACTTCAGAAATATATCAGTAGCTTGCCAATATGTACTGGAAAATCTTTTGTAGTGCTTCAAAGCTTGGCTTGTTAATATTAAAATATAGCATGTAGAGTGGATATGTAGAAAAGCTGTGAAAAATATTTAACAAGTTAAACGTCTGAAATGGGCAATTAGGTATTTTTAATTGGTGGCTGTAATTTCTTTAGAAAATTATATGGTCACTTTGCTGTTCATGATTTCTAAGTTAGTCAACCTGCTGTTTCTTAGCAGGCCTTTAATAAGCAAGCCTTTTAATATATTGTGAAACTCTAATCATTCTAGCTCTTTTAAGCAATCACTAGAACTGTGTTGGTTAGAAATAGCTAAATCCGAAATTCAATTCAGGTACTGTGATGAAGTATGGTAGAAGTTGATTGTGAACTAGGTACTTCTCTGATCTCAGTGCTGAAATCAGAGAAAACAATGACCATTGTGTTACGTTTTCAATGCTTAATATGACGATACCTTTACTGTTTTAGCTGATCATCATTACAAAATGAATGAATTGGGATTTGCAGAGCTCTTTGCATAGGGTACTTGCTAGATTCTTTATCTTTTCATGAGTAAGAAACTAAACCCTAGCATTGACTTTCTAGACCACAAAGGATGGGCCAAATTCCAGTTCAGTACTGCAGTGACAAGGCCGTTCTCCTCAAGAACTGCTTTCATAACACCCAACTTATGTTGTTGGGTGAGAACTGGGTAGGGTAGCTCTCACCTTTATCTGCACCCACTTACCAAAGATCAAGTGACAGCCAGTAACATGTTATCCTGTGTCACTCTATTGATGTGTCCAAGCCCTAAGAAATGTCCTTAATATTTACAAATAAAAAATGATTTCATGTAGATAAACCGTGAACTTGTTCAGCTATGCAGTTAACATGGCCTGTCATGCCCCCCTCCCAGTAAACCAAAGTGTCATAAATGCAAGTTGCTGCAGAGATTTGTATTTCCTCGTGGCCTGCTAGCTATGATTTTAAAGATACCGTAGTATTTATAATAATATTTTACGACAAAAGGGTGAAAGCAGCTTGTTGGAATCTCAAATTATCTTTCTATTATCTTGAACAAATACTGTGCTGCTATTTCTATTTTTCTGGATCAGTTCTGACACAGGCAGGGACATGGTATATATTCTTTCAAAACAATGTTGAGATTGCACTGTTACTTGGAGACTTTGCCCCGAGGAAAAACTCGCTTTTTGCAATTGTTTGAGCTCCGGCTACATGACTCCTTCCAATATGTAGGCTACAAAACCTCCTACAGAATTGGGACCAGACCAGCATAGATTGACAACCTAAATTAAACTTAATTCTCTCATGCAATTTAGGCCTCTTTTTCAACATTGTACCTGATAGAGCAGTTCTCCGAGACCAGTTCAGATGTTTAGATTAAGTAATGACTGCTTAGCCTGGCTGGGCATGATGAACTGAAGGGCTCTGTTGCACTGAAACAGTCTTGCATTGCTAAAAAAAAAAAACAAACATGCAAATGCTTTACCATGGTGGATACTTAGGGTATTCTTGAAGTAATTGTCTTGATTAATTTAATCTGCTGATTTGGGTGGATCTCTCACAATTATGTGCTTTAACAGCAGCGTGTTAGTCCTTAATTTGAGTCTCCATTATAATACACAGCTCCATCAGATTTGAAACTACTTAGATTTCTTTACGCTTTTCTAAGGCTTGAATCATCCGCATGTATTTCTTGTTTTCTTTTTTCCATCGTTTCTTACATTTAATAGTCTGTCTATCCACATCTTCTAAGAGTTTACCATAATGCCTTGACGTTGCATCCTAGTTTCTTCTGCGCTCAGACCACTGTTCCCAAAAGTTTGTTCTGCTTGCACCTCTGGTGGCATGGGAACCCCTGCACGTGGTCTTGGTACTCATATAGCTCATTGGCTGAATTTTCAGGTACTTGTTTTTCCTTTCACTAAAACACCAGCAGATTGAACCTTTGAGGATAGATCTTCAAGATAGAAGAATGCACTAGGTCATTGCTGTTGATCTGTTCCCTTTTTATTGTTGCAGAGTGATCCCATAGATTTTGAAAGCAAGCGACAAAAAAGATGTAGATGTTAGCTGTTCACCATAATCCATCTTTAATCCATCTTTCTATTTAATCTCATGACAGTAAAAACCAGTCACTGGTGGCCTCTTGTTTTCCAAACCCTCTCCTGAAATTCAAAGTTGAAAGACCACCTTGCTTTGAACAGTAACTAGAGAGGTGCAGTTTCTGTGGAAGATGACTGTGTGGTAGGAAAAAAAATCTATCCTTTTTTTTTTTTTCCCCGTTAATTCCCCTTTTTTTGTTCCTAGGAGGAAACCCCCCAGAGAAAGTTTTACAGTGTAGGGTGTGCTTCTCTCCCAGTGCAACTGAGAAATGTGCTTCAAAATTGTTTTTAATGAAAAGTGATAGAAACAAAGCAAGGCTTATAGGGAAAGGTATTGTCTTGCTGTAGACCAATTAATATGACAAACTCCTCGAGCTTTTGGGACTACAAAAACCATTCTGATGTGAAGCAAAGGCACAAAGCTCAAGCTAGCTACTGCTGTCACACTGATGGTGTCACCTATGTTTGCAGCTGTCCTTCTGGAGAGTGGAAGCGTGTGTGTGACACTTGCAGCCAGGCTCCTTCCCGCCCGCCCCCAGAGGCTAGCCAAAGACCGCATGTTTAACCAGGCATCAATTAATCCTGACCTCCAGCCCGCATCTGTAGGATAATCACAGAAATGGGAAATGCTAATATGTGTCTTGGGAGGCTGGCTCTCCATTCCTGTCTGGATTAATGATGGAGCACATTTGGAATGATGTAACTGAGTATAAAATCACCATGCTTGTCCCCAGCATCCCACATATTTTGTTCATAATGACTGTTCTAAGGCTGTTTGAAGCGATACAATTTCGGGAAATGAGAGTACTGGTGTAGGAGCAGTCTTATTGTAAAGATGAGCATGGCAATAAGTATTTGTTTGGGTTTATCTACTTGTAATCCATCTAATATCTGATTATCCCAGGCCAGGGTTTTAACAGGTTATGAGAAGATGACTTTCCTTGACTGAGTTACCACTTCGCATTGGTATTCATTCAGTTTACATTACATGCCTGGTTATCTTTTCCATTTGCAGAATCTATGAAGTGTTTGATGTATTTGTATAAACAGTTTGATTCCAGAAAATATGTTCTGAATTAAATGCCATTACTGTACAACAATACACTGATAACATTCTGAGATAATTTAAAACCCTGTGTTTAATAACAGTGAATGTCATTAGACTGTTATGGTGAGTACATTAACATTAAGAAAACCAGCATGTGAAAATGAAGAGATTTTTTGAATTCTAGAATTATGGAGGATATCAATTTGGCACATCTGTTTCTGTCTTTAATTTTTCATTCTCATTTTTCAAAATGTTATTCTAGTGATTCTTGACATAAGTGTTTCTCATCAAATCAGGTGTTCGGGTCTCAGTTTTGACAATTGCATCTCGAAATCATTTCCAGTACATATTTTCAGATAGGTTGAAAACAACAACAACAAAAAAAGAAAACTGTTGGTTTAGTTTTCAGTGTACAGCACTTAAGACTTCTTGCAGCCACAATGACTGGATATGCTACATTTTCTCCAAAATAAAAGCTAGTATTTTCATGGAATTATGTCTTCAGAGTAAAAATAAAAATTATTTTGAAATCTTTGTAAGAGCATCAGATCTATTAACATAAACTCTGTACATCTTTCTCCCAATTTCCTCCATTCTCCACAATTACTTGTATTGGAATTTAGTCTGTACAGGGAACTCTTCCAAGGGATAGAAATCTTCTGTTGGGAAGCTCAACTATTTCAAGGATTTACAAACTATTCATACACATTTGTTTTTCTTTGCAGTATTACAAATGTTTGGTCTGTTTGTAGCGTTTTAAGATAACATGGAACTGTTTCAGCATATTGTTTCAAATATGGTTCTTTATCTTCTGTTTTCAAGTTGCTTCAAGATTGGTAAATGAGACAAACATTGCCATTCAAAAGAAAATAATTACAAACATCCTCTCTTGTTGAAAACAGGTCTATGCTTTGCATGTGTATGTGTATAAATCTACATACATCTGCATCTGTATCTATATACACAAATAAAATTTCTGGAGTCAATACCAAATCATGCAAGTTAAAAACTAGCATTAGAAAATTGGAATTTTCTTGTATCAAGTACTTGGTTTGGCACTTACAACAAACATGGATAATTTACTGCCTTTCTCTTCCTATAAGATGCAGTGTCTGCTGACTTTGATGTTCGGTAGTCAACTCAAAAGTTTGCTGGAGCTGACTAATGATTCACCAGAGATTTTTGAGAGAGATTTTGCCATCAATTTAAAGCTTGGAGAGGTTTGCTATTGCAGCCATCTGGTAATTCTTGGTTCTCTGGAGAAAACGAGAAGCCTTTTGATAAAACAGATCAAAGCATTCTGTTCTTTCAGTGACTGACACCTACAAGTAACTTAGAACTGATTTCACAATGCCCGTCTCATTTGCCAAACTCTTGCATTCTAGTTATGATACAATATTGGTCACGCGTTATATTTTAAAAAGATTTGAATCATTATTTAAATGATCCTGTTCATAGATAATTATGTGAACTTGGTAACCTAAGTGTTCTGTACTCCCAGAAATATCTAATTTACTGCATGTGCTGTCGTGATTAGTAAAATCGGTGCTTAAATCCTGTTGCTTTTTGTCTGTACTAACAGCATGGGTAAGGAGACTCCCAAAGGCTGTTCTAACATATAGATGTACCTTTGGGACTGTAGGTGATTTACAACTATAGTGTAAAAATATACATCACGCCATTTCTAGAAATAGCTGTGTTAGCACTTGGAGTTCTGGCGTGGGGTATGCAGATGTTTGGCGGCGAAGAACGAGTACAGGGAGAGAGTTAGGGCGGGAAGTGTGCGCTGCAACCTCCCCTTGAAACGAGACAAACCTCAGTCTGGGTTGTACATACAGATTTGAGACTCGTCTGGTATCAGGATGTTGTTTCTGTTCCATGAGACATTCCAGCTGTGCAACTGCCATGACCGCACATGTCCAGTCTTCCCAAAGAATGGGTTTATTGCATCACAAGCGTGGCACAAGCAGCCAAAAAAGAATGGTGATGTTGGCTCTTACCTTGCAAGTTGTTTACTTAAAGGATGTGTGAGTGAGATTTGGTGCTGGTTACAGTAGAAAGGGAAAGCTTAGGCTTACAGCACACCATACTTCTGCATGTGAAATGAGGCGCTATTCTTTTGGTAGGGCTGATACAGTGCACAGCAGATCTTTAAGGAGATGTGTTTGCATCTGATACACTGCCAACAGAACATACTGAAATCTCGTATGCCTCACTGTCCTCAGTTAAGGCCTATCAAGAAATTTCAGAAATAGTTGATATGACTTGGGATGTAGCCTGCATCATCCTAACAATTTCGTATTACAGTAATTAATAAGTTAGTCGTGTTATCATTTAACTCTTCAAGGTATTGGCTAAATGACAGATGCCAATGAATATTCTTCAAACTTGCTGTTCCCCTCGTTAGGTAATCTGGAGAGAGGAAAAGACTTCTAAAGAGGCTGAGGTTTAAGGACTTTCTAATTTTAGAATAGATAACTAATATGGTGCTAAATTATCAGGAAATAGAATGATAGGAGTTTGATGAAGACATCGCTTATTTTTCACGTGGTAAAATTTGCCTGAACTTAGATTTTAAATTGGCATATAGACAGAAGAAAGTTCAGTGTGCTTGTGCTTGCTGTTGTTGTTTAAACTTTTTAGTTAGCTACCCAAGGTATGTCTGGCACTCTTTCTCACTGAGTCCACAGACAATGGTAAATTTGTAATTCCATATTTTATAATCTTCCACAAGCTTTTACATCGTGCCTGCTGTATTGCTGAATCAGATGCATGTGCTTACCTGATTGTTTACTTCCTTGTCTGCTTGACATTTGCTTCCTAGCAGCTACAGTTGAACATTTTTTTTTTTTCCTCCAGTGTGGGAACTTTGCTGTTCTGGTGGATGTTCATATTTTGCCTCAAGGCTCCAGTAAAGACACCAGCTGGTTTTCAGATCACGAGAAGGAGGTACAACAAATATCAATTCTACTTCAAAGGCATGTGGTTGCAGGGAAAAAGTTGGATCGCCTTGAACTCTTCAGAATTTTTCAGTGTTATGATGAGAATATTGCTAGTTAAGCCTAACTGTGAATGGTTGCTGTGGGACCCCTAAGTGTGCTTTTTGGGTCACTAATGACCACTTTCTATTTGTCTTTTAATTTTTAAACTCCATGTGTGTGTGCATGTGGTTTTGATTCTTCTGACTTAAATAACTTCAATTTGAAAAACATTTCTCTTGTGGTATGTTTCTCTTTTGTAAACTATCCTGAGTGATGAAGAATGGAGTGTGACAGGTGTCATTTTTGCAGAGCTTGTTGGTGAAATATCTATTAATTGCTTTGTCTCATTTTGAGAAGTGTGAATGGTATTTTATTTAGACAGCAAACGCAAAAAAAAATGCAATGAATATGTATGATAAAGTATAGTAGAACCACTGTATCTTATTAAAAGAGATTGCCAATCTTTATTTTTAAATGTATCATTTAAAAATCCTGACAGTGGATGCAATCTTGGAAAATCAGAGCGTTGGGGACCAGCAAAATTCTGAATGTAACTTTCAGCAGACTCTGTGTGATTTCTGTTAGAATCTCGTGATGGGTTCCTGGCTGCAGTTTTCCCCTATTGCAGTCTGTGGGAACTTGAGAAGTTCCCTGTTGAAAATGAATGCAAGACATGTTTCAAATGCCTGTGGACTTTCCCGCAAGTCTCTGTTACGGTAATTTTCAGCAGATAGCTTTCCTAATAATGGCATAATTAACTTGTCACTGCAGAGCATCCCTGTATGTCTTAAAGTCATCTGTTTAAATAAAAGAAACAACAAATTAGTATCCTGAGGGAGTAAAAGCAGAATATTTAACAGTATGTGGTTCATCTGATTTGTGCTTTTATAACCAGAGAAAGAAGAAAATAGGGGAAATCTTTTAGATTTCTTTTTTTCTGCCTAAATGAATACTCATTACTGCTTCTATTTATAACCAGTTTTACTATCTTGGTTATGACTTTCAAGTGTTTTCAAACCGTATTTTGTATGACTGCCAAAACAAAAGATATGAATTTCAGGAAATTAGGTCATGATTGATTTAATAAAGAGGCATGACAGGGCAGCATTCATTACATTTCTGTGACTGCATATTTTGAGCAAAGTACAAAGGTTGCATATTTTTGCCAACCAAGAAGTGCGATTCCAATAGCTTTACAATTTGCTTCCTGAAAGTCTTACACAGGCTCTTTGTTAAACTGGGGAGGAAAAGGTCAAGTTATGTCTATGTATTTTTTCACGAGGGCTTTTAAATTTTCATCGCAACAAGTTTTTTACACTTCCAGAATTTGGAAACAACAAAACCCGCTAATGGTGGTACAGCCGTGTTTGGCTGCCTGTCTGAAGAACCGTGGGGAAAAGCAGATGCCTCTTAGACCCCCTGTAACACCAACGTGATTTCTGCTGATCCCCCTTACCCTGGAAGAAAGTCAACGGCTGCCGTTTGTGGGATACGGAGCCCCATGGAAGGATGTAAGGGGGGTGCGTGGCAGTGGCCCCGCTGCAGAAGAGAGCCGGGCATGCCTCCGCTGGCGACGTGGAGCTGCCAGCTCCTGCTGGAGCGCGAGTCATGTAGGGCAGGCTGGGAAGTGAGCAAAGGCCCATGAGTGGGAGGAAGGTGTAGGAAACGCAGTGCACGTTGTCTGGCTGGGCGTTTGGAAGAGCACAGGCTGCACGCTGCTGCCACGTGTGGGGCATGTGGAGTCATGCTGGGACTGCCAAGCGCGATTGCTAGATGCAAATGGATAATTTGAGGCATTTGGGGGAGATTTTCTGTCCTTCTGCCCCTTCTAATTTCCCTGCCTTTTAGGTCCTCTTTCTTCTCCCCTGGAATAACAAAGTCAAAGTTTTAGCTTTGTACTTCAAGATACATTTCTTTTTTAGACAGATTTCTCTTCCTGTTATTGCTATGATCTCTCCATATACATTCTTTCTGGCGGTAGAAAATAAGCAAGCGAGGATTGTCTTGAAAACGGCTCTTGTTTATACTTTTTAAAATATAAGCCTATATAGTTCTTTTGGAGAGCCACTTAAATAATATTTCCATAAGCATACCAACTAAAATAAATCTTTTCCATGTAAATTCAGGAAGTGCATGCTAATCTTTTCGTTGCAGAGGGAACCAAATACAAACTGTTTCCGCTGCTTTCTAGACCTTTTCATTCTGACCTGAATGCGTAGTCTTGCTGAAGGAATGTGTAATGAGATCACTTTAATGAGTTAAGCAGAAGAAGAAGTAGATACCGTGTTTTATAATTGTATTCTTCAAGCAGAAAGGAAAATGTATTTCTAACTGTAAGGAAAAAATACTGTTTGTGGTTGACCAATATATGTGTGTTGCTTTCATTTAGAGCAGTATGTTAAAAATGCTGTTACTCTGCATACTTTCTAGATAAATCAAAAGTAAATTTCAAGCCAAGGTATTTTATTTTAGATGGTACTAATATAATTTTGTCTGTTTTCCAAACAGTATAAAAAGGTAAAATGATATCTCTGTATGCCACAAAGTACAGTTTCTATGAGCGCATAGTTGTGCACAATTGAAAATGAGGATAATGAAGAAAATGGCTCAAATGTGTGTATGTCGTAATCTGAAAATTTATTATAGTATTTGAGAGATTAATTTTTTGCTTTTATTTCAAGTTGTTTCTTTTTCTGTGGTTATTCTGGGTGAAGGGTTTGTTCTTTCTGAGTTGTGTATGTTTTTTGTTTTGCTTTGTTGAAGGAAGTATGAAAGATACGAACGGTTACGTTTAGGAGGAGAAAAATCAAAATGGACTGGAGAAATTAGGTTACTGTGACTGAGTTAGCACGAAGTCTTTCCTTCCAAAATTACACTGAATTGAACTGAAATATCTGCTGTGGTTTATAACGATTCTTGCAGCGTGTGCTGACAATTCCTGGGGATATTTTTATTAATATTTTGCTTAAATTTCTAATGTTATGATACACTTATGTATTTTTTCTACTTTGCATGCAAATGGATTTAATTTGCTGTTCAAAAATGATTATTATTTTACTGTCATAATGTATTTCATCTGCCTAGTACGAACATTAACAACTTTCTGTAAGTAATGGAAATCATGCACTGTGTCCTATCTGAATCATAATGTACTTACCCTCTTATTCTTCAAAATGTGTAGCAAAATTGCTTGAATTTTCTTATTTCTCTCCTTCCAGTGCATTTCCTTAATTATGTGCTTCTCACCTCTATTTAATACCTCGGTACCTGATTGCAGATAATGTTTTTTCTTTTTGTGTTAGAGGGAGTGATCTTGTACTGATTTCTGTTGTGTGCTGGAAGCATGTATGGGAGCTTAGATCTGAACGGGCAAATGGTTACTCTTTCAGGAGGTCTGCGCACTCCTAGAAGAGGTTGTTGCTTCAAGGGTCAAGCACTACCTGGAAGCACCTAAACAACGTGGTCAGTGGAAATCAATGGAACATGCATCATCTGCTCCTTTGTTTATTACAGGTAAAATCAATTATTTAATTTATAGTAAAAGAAGATAAAGTATGGTGGAAACTGTTGTTCTTTATTTTTTTTCATGAAAAACTTGCCACCAGGAAATCCAATAAAGCCAAAATACCCGTTTTTGTTTGTTTGTTTTTTGGATGTGAAATTACTTCGCCTATGTTATGGAAAAAAATCAGGGGTTTTTAATTTTCTATACATCATTGAAAAAAGAACATACCACTTGTATTATTAATATGACAGCCTGTCATTAAGCAGAATAAATGGAATAATCCTGGGTCCTCTAAAACTGATGGAAATCTGTTTTGTGAAGTTGGATTTCTACTTGAACGCTTTTTATTTTATAAATACTATTTTTCTTTCTACCTCCTCTTGCAATCTGTTCATTCTTAAAACATTGCTATGATGTGATAAATGGCATTTGTCATTTCATCTGTGTTACTGCAGATTTGGCAATGGAGTCAATGACCTTGGAAGGCTTTGGGGGAATAATTAGTGTGCAGAAAAAAACAGTTGTAAGAGCATTTACCCAACTGGAACAATTTTGTTGGATTTTTGTGTGTGTGAGGGTGGTGAGACTAAAAGATGCAATTTCAGTACACACATTTTTAAAACGAAAAATAATGATTACTATAGCTTGTGTTCTAATGTTAGGACCTAATAGCTTGCCAGTTTTTGTTTAATTTTATTTCGTTAGCTGTTCTGGTCATCATGGTGGGTTTTACAGATGATAGGCTTATCTGGTGTTACACCTCAAAATCAATTTATTTTTAAATGCTTCTTAGGAAATAATTACTTTTGTTTATTACCAGCCTGGAGCATATTTTAAACTTGTGACAGAAGAGAATCCCTATGCTTTTCTAGTTCTGAGTGACCAAATAGAATTTTCTTACAGTGAAAGCAGAGGGCCATTACAAAGGGTGAGATCGGAAGTTCTGAGATTTGTTGAGGTTTTTCTCTATTTTCTTTTACCGAGTGATATTTTTCATTGTTTATTTTTTAAAGTTTCCTGCCTTAGTAAAAAGTATGTCTTCAAAACCAATGATTTTGTAAGATAAAACTGCCAGAGAAGCTGATTATTTTTATATAAGCAGACAGATGCACTAATTTGAGAGAGTTCTTGAGATTTTAAGTTCCTGTGTTTTCCTGTATATCACAAGCTTTTCAGTCAAAATACTGGTATGCTGTCCCACAGTTGTGAACTGATCTTCTGCTTGATTCTTCTCCTTATTTCCTGAAAACGAAGAACTTAAGGTCATCAGTTATATCTGTGACAGTTTTAGATTAAAGAATATTTACTTTGGATGAGGCAGAATTACTGTTCCATGAGTTTCTGCAGTTAATCTTGCTGTCATTAATTAACACTTAAAAAAAAAAAAAAAAAAAAAAAGGAAGAAAACAGTCTGCAATAACGAACATTCACATTGAACTTCATTTCCAAATCTCTCTTTCCTCTTCCCTCAGCCCGCTTTGCTCAGGGCTGTAATTTGTAAGAAAGCAGTGCTTTGTTCAAGTCCAAGAATCAAGTTTATTCAAGTTACGTTCAAGCCTATTCTTACCTGAGAAGGAAATAGCAGACTAGCAGGTGGGTGTTCACCAGAGCACCTGGGACCTACCTGTAAGGGACTGACCCTTGCAGGTGAGCCACGTCTAAAGCTCTTTAGCAGTTATCATCACTCAAATGTGGCTCCAGAAACTCTTGTGTTTTACCTTCCTCTCTAGGATCGCAGTTTCTGTTGGTGGAGTACAAAAATATATTTTTGTGCTTTTTATCCCAAACAGACAAAGTGCAAGATAGCTGACAGTGTTTTGTAGTGTACAAAGAAATGTGCAAGCCTTGGTATGTGGCTAACTACGTAGGCATTCTGTAGCTGCTGCTGGGAAGATGTTCAAGCTTGCAGTTACTGTTGCATTTGGGGGTTTTTAAAAGTTTTTGAGTTTTTCAAACCGAGTGTGGTTTCTTTTGCTCAAAGTCATGCACGTCTGTGTCTAGAGTTTCGCTGCTGTAAAATCACCGCTATTGCAAGGAAGAGTGTGTCTGTGGCGAACACTAGGATGCTTATTAGCTGGTTATTTACTACTTAAAGTATCATAGCTCAGCCCTCCACCCTTGTTTGAACTCACATCCTTTTGTGTCAATTTTATTTAGTTTGTTCTCCACATCGCAGGATGTATTCAAAAGTTATTAGAAGAATCGGAATTATTAGACCAGTATTATTAAGCTTAAAAGCTTACTATCAAAGCATGTTGTGTTATGATTCTCCTCAGAAATAGAAGCCAAGCTACCTTACTTGCATTAGCAGATCTGGTTCTGCTTTCTAGATCTGTAGAGCAGACTGTTGTTAAACTGGCTACCGTTATTATTTTGGAGAGAATTTTTTCATCTACCACAATTTTTAAAATATTAATATCATCTTATGTTTAATGTTAATATTATGTAATACCACCTTTCAGTTTTGTGGCACAGAATGTAAATATCCATGCGTGTTACTTGTTAATATACATTTCTTTTTCATTTGTTACACCCACACAGCAGTATGTGGTGGGTCGCATACCATCTCATTAGGAAATCTGTGGGTGTTACACATAGGAGAAGAGAGAAAGAAAGAATGGAAAAATGAGAGAAAGTAGCCAAGACAAGCAAGTTCTTCCTATTCTTCCTTCTGTCTGAACAATTTCCCCACCCCTCCCAAATGGCCAGTATGAACAATTTGCCAAAGTAAGCTTTAATTCAGTCTTTGGACATAGGCTTTGGTATAAACTCGCCATTTCCTGTATTTAATTAATGTCCAAACGTGTTTGATTTTGATTTGTTTTATTTTTTTAAGAGAAAATTAAAATGAAGTAGATTTTCAAAGGTTTGATTTTGCCTGCATCCAATCTGCGTGGCCAAAATCGGGCAAGAAGGGCATTGACCATGAACGGTTTGCTTGCACTATTTGATGTTCAATGAATGTAAGCCAACCAATAATAATAATATCAATAAACCATGTTTTAGTGAATTTTGCTCTTTTTTTAAAAAAACAATACTTACCTACCTCACTTAACGATTGTATAAGCTTTAAAGTTAGAACTGTTGTTTATATGTGTATACGTATATATGCCATATGTTTTCAGTTTGCAGCACTTGTGCTGCTCAGTAACACACGGCTGTTTTTAGTGATGATGTCAAGCATCTTTGTGTCATAATGCTCACCTCACAGAAAGGCTGGAGTCCTAAACAAGCTAAAAGCAAAGCCTGGCTTTTCATGTTCCACAGAAGGTGGCTGTTTCCAAATAAGAGTAATAAGAATTAAGTGGCTACAAGCCTTAAAGAGGACCAAGGAGAAATGTTAAATACAAGAGCATGACAAACGGAGGACTGTGGAAAATTAAGGAAGAAGGCAAAGTTTGCATAGGCACAGAGGAAACAAAAAGGAGGATGTGTAAAGCAAATATGGCTGGTAGAAATCTCTACCTTAGAAATGGAAGGAAGGAAAAAGGTATCTTGTAAACAGACCTTCTTCTTCCCTCTATTCAAGGAGAAAGTTCACTGTGTTTACCCTACAACTCATTTTCAGATCTTTTCTCATTCCTTCCCTAGCATCCTTCTTGTTTTTCTTGGCTTGCTGATAGAACGTTTTTGCTCTGATTTCAGATATTTTTATTGTAGTCTATTCTACAGTGAAAATAATTAGAGAGCATGCTGTCACATGACAGAGAGCTCACAGCCTGATTTTATCGGCGTTCTCTGGGATTGTGTATTTTTTTATATATTATTGCAGTTTTCTAAGAAAATGGGGCTAATTGCGATCAAGTTGTCTGTCTGCACATCTGTTTGCCTGTCCATCTTTTCCCCGATTGCTTTTCCTAAATGTGATTGAACTTTACGAACCATAAAAATCTTAGACGTTACATTTATCAGCCATTAACTCCTGATAAGGTTGCTGAAATGAGAGACTGGAAGAAGTGCAAGTGTTATTATGAATAGTTCAGCCTTACAAAGATTTGGAGTCAAAGTTCACATCTTAAATATTAAAAAAAAAAAATGCATAAGATTCCATTTCATAAGAAAATATATTAATTTGTTCTGTTTCTCATGAAACTATTTGTTTGGCTTCTGTAAACACACAAAAAATATACAATAAATTGTGATGGTTCCAAACTGTTGTGACCTTGCATTTGCCCTAAGAGTGTTCACTATTACTGTAGAATGTGAAATATATAACATGTTGATAGGGTACGTTCCCTGTTACAGTTCTGTAGGAGCAAAACTGATGTAAAGTATTCCCACCCTCCTAGCTGTTAATTTCTCTTCCTCTGCTGTGAAATAGTGTTTAGTTTGTTTTTATCAGGAATTATTTCATCTGTCTTCCTTAAAGAGCAACTCCACAAAAACTTGATGGGCATAACGGAAGGGAAAGTAAACCATGGCAGAAAAGCCACCACAGGGACTGAGGAGGACAGAAGTCTTTTGAATGAACTTTGATGTCTGCAGTTGCACATTTTGATTTCTCTCTCTCAGAAGAATTATACTGCAGCTTCTTTACAATAGAGTAATTTATGATTTGTGGCCCAGTCCTGCAGATCTTTGTGAACTTTAAACTTACATTCATCCCTCTGTGACAACAGAGGATCATAGCTCCCTGAAGTATGCAGCAGCTTATGCAATAACTTATGCAAAATGTTTTGACTAGTATTTTGTACTTAATATTTCCTGTATTTGCTTTAGATGACTTTTTTTAATCTTTTTTTTTTCTACAGCCAGTTAATGGGGGAGTAAAGGCATCATTTTTTTTTCACTGGAATATTTTTTCTTCTAGAACATAAAATTATATATCTGAATTTTTTTTGTTGGTGTTCTTGTCTCAGGGAAGAGGATATTTGGCAAGAACACAAAAACATACTTATGCCCTGTTTGGGTGTTTTCTTTTTAGTGATTTTTCTCTTACCTTAGATTATAATGCAGAAGAATTGGGAAAAGCTCCAAGAAGGGCAACAAAGACGATCCAAGATGAGGAAATGCAGTACAAGGAACATGCGAAAGAACAGCTTGGTGTGCTAGGACTCTTCAGTCCGGAATGATAAGAACTAGGGAGAACACAATAGGTCTACAAAATCACTTCTAGTCTCCTTCTCTTCCAGTTTGAGAACAAGTGGGCAGCAAGTGAAGTTACTGGAAGTCAAAGTAGTTAGCAGAACTGTGGAACTCTTCCTGAAGGATAATGGAGATGATAAAGGCTTATGTTGAGTCCATGGACTTGGGCAAGAACATGGGAGAGGATTCCAGGGAAGGTATGGAATTCATAGAAATCTCCTTTGGCTCAGTAAATGTCCAAGTTGAGAGTACTTGGAGGCCAGGAGAGTACTGGGGGAAATATCACGTGCAGTTTGGTCTTGTGTTTGGTTTCCCATTGTATGCATTTCTAGTGACGTTTAATGCAAGGCATTGAGCTATCTGGACTTTTGATCTTACCCAGTATGGCCTTTCTTATCATCAAACTTCTCTGGAAAAAGCCTGCATTGTAAACTGAAAACTCATTAGTATGTCAGAGGGGGTTGGTGTGTTTCAAAGATTATCAGAGGAAGTTCTGGACTTTCTAGATTGAAGGATCTACATTTGTCTTTTTCCTGATATTAAACTTGCAGACTTTAGCAATTGCTATCCCTGTCTTACAGGGGACATTTGCAGATGCAGCACTAGATAGGTTGAATGATTTCTCCTTATTTTACGGCTTCCCTAGCTGCAGCTCCCATGTGAAGTTATTTATGGTCTTGGATAGGAAATGAGTGTTGTATTTATTTTAAAGATACCCTATAATAAAGTGTTTTATATGGTTAATATTGAAAAGAAATATATCATTTGCTTAAAACAATAGGAGAGTTGTTTAACTTGGTGTATTTTTGTGAAAGTTTGGCTTTAGTTTTGAAAACAGCTTTTACCTCTGACCTTTAATTAATACCTGCTTAATTCATTGTTTTTCTCTTGCTTCCATCTTGTTTTCATCTTTTGTCTTGTGTTTCCATATGGTTTTTTATTCATATAATGAAAAATGCTGCCATGTGTGCAAAGTCTGTGGTTGCGTGCACAAACATGACAGCTACTATCTTTATATCTATATCAGCTCTAAAGGTCTTTCTGTAGCATCCAACTAGATCTGCATAGTAATTTTGCTGTTGGTACCTCAGTTTATGCAAAGACGCGTATATTTATGGAGACTTAAAATTTATTTTTTGGTGTTTTCATTGTATAGTTAGGCAAAGAGTCAGTACATTAATTGTGTATTTACAAACTGGAATTATGTCTCCCCTTTAGTTTATCGACACTGGCTAGAATCTAACAGTCAATTTACCTATCCAAAACATGCAGCATAGAATTAATTATGTCTAACTTTGTACATCTATACTGTAAGCATCTACATCTGCTCTAGTGGTTTAAACTCTCTTCATAACTAATGGCAGTAGGTGGGCACTTGTCGAGCACAATTCATCTGATACATATATTTAAAATAGATCTTCAGATGATGTGAATCATGTTCCAGAAGAGCTTGTTTCTCTGTATCACTTAAAAATGGAATTTAGAATACTAGTTTGTAGATGTTGCAAGTTAGGCAAGACGAACCTTACTTATAATTTCTGCTTTACTTGATTGATATTCACTTGAGAATATCAAAGTGATTCTCATCTAAACCAGGGAGCTGCCTTTCGAAAGATACCTTAGCATCCAGCGTTTTTGGAATGCACATGGAGGGATTTTGAAAATTGGTCCCTAAGCACTAGCCATTTCTTGCTTTACTGCCTGATTCTTCTTTGCAACGTCTGCTCCTCTTTGAAGTACTTTCTTCTGTGCTCTGTATAGTTTTTAAAGCTTCTGTTGTCACCTGGAAGCAGGAATTCAGAGGATAGGATATCAATGTTCAGCTTCTTTAGACCTTTTCAAACACTGGGCACAGTAGGAATAGATTTTAAAGTTCTCGCTGTGGAACTTTCTGAAGAATAAATTTGACTTTGTCTTCCTCCATCCTTTATGAACATGGCAAATAGGATTTCTGTTAGGAGCATTTCATAGATCCTGTGGTCTGCATGTAGTGGATGCTGAAATTCCTTGTGTTAGAATGTCTAAAATATCGCAGAAGAAATGATTTGGTCAGTACGAGAGACCTGACTTTCCTTTGCTGTCTGAACTTTACAAATATATCTGTGGGCTTGCTAGGAGCCTGTGCTGCCTAGAATATCGCACAGGTAAAATGCAGATGTCATCACCTTCTATAGAGGGCAGATTGGCAATAAGGAGTGTATTCTCCCGAAGTAAAGTGGTTGCAGATAGTCTGGTCATATATTTGTTTGGCTAAATTTTACTGTACTATGAATATGTCCTTAAGATTTCATTTTTTTCTCAGTTTGGTTATGTAAGAGTGCATTTATCACTTATTTGCGTGCATAGTGGGTTCCATTGTTTAGGTGCATACCAAGCCTACCTCTTATGCATTGTAAAAAAAAAAAAAAAAAACATATATACTAGATATCTTTGTATTCCCGTTGTGCTTGTTTTCTGCGTGCAGCTGTGGTGACCATGTGTTTAGGATGTCTGAAAAAAAAAAATCTGAAAATCTGTGTGCTACTGGGGCATAGATTCTCTTTTGTGAATGTAAGTGGTCTTGTTGAGCAGTAGTAGGTGTCCCTGTGATTTGTAGAGCTGTTTTAGCAGATACGTGTTTGCAACATCAGGACCTTTATCAGCATATTAGGTTTGAAGGTTTATCATATAACTGCATGGGAAGGAAGAATAGCTTGATTTCTTTATTTAAAAAAGAAAAAAAAAAAAGGAATATAGCTATGAAAATGCAGATAATGGAAGTGGATGAAAAGGGAAGTATTTCTACGGGCAGAAGAAAGACTCTCTTTAAAAATTAACGAGGTCTGATAGTTTCTTCTGCCTTTTTTTAATTAGTTCAACTGTATATTAAATGAGATGAAAAAAAATAATTTGCTTTTATATTAAGATGGCATATCAAGTTCCTTTGATTAAAAAAGAAGAAGAAGAAGAAAAAGTAAAAGTAGGTACTTTGTATTAAGTGTTTCTAAAGAGAACAATACTATTTTGGTTGCAATGTAAGCAAGAAAGAATAAGGATTTGAAATAAAACATAAAAGAAATATGATTTCCCTAGAAATGTATGGAGGAATTTACTTAATTGCAACCAGAAGTTTGACCTGGAAGTGTAACGTTTTGACCTTTTAGCTGTCTGGTTTCCTAAATGTGTTGTTTTGCTCTCTTTAAACTGTGAGAAAATCTGTTTTACACATCTTTAACCCTTGCACTCCCTAAAAGTCTGAGTCCCCAAACTATAACCAGCAGTCCAACAAAAACAGAAATTGACATTGCATCTTAAGAAAAAAAAAATCATTGTAGATATGCATTGAACTTTGTCCTTTGTAGTTTCATTATGACTGGAAGTAATTGTGGGTGTAATTTGATGGTTAAATATGAACATGAGTTTCTTTTAAACTTTCCTTATTACCATGTTCCACAATAATACTCTCCTTTGTGTCCTTTTGTTCTTAAGTTTCATTATCATATGACAAAGAGAGAAAATACAGCTTCTTAAATTGCAAACATTTTTGTGGGTTTATTTATATTTGGAAGAAAATTAGAAGGCTTTACAGAAGATAGAGATCATCCAGATAGTGATGGAAGTCCAATTCCTGGAAAAAAGTCATGCATATTCTCCTTGTGTAAGTAATTCAGTGAGAGCAGTTGTGTGTATTCGATTCGATAGGTTTAGCCATCACCAGTCAAGGGGCTAGATATGTTGTTTATTGCATGCTGAATATTTCCATTGACTACAAAGGCACAAGTGACAGACCATAAACAAAGCTACACCTGCCAAGCTTTGCAGGGCCTGGGCCTTAATTTAGTGAAAACATATGGAAGTAAATTGTAATTTAGTAGTGCAGCAAATAGTAAAGACTTCACTTGAGAAGGGGAAAAAAAAAAATCAAGTGCAATCTTGCATATGTATTGCATGGTAACAGGATTTGATGAATTCAACCAACCTCAAATGAGATAATGCAGAGCGAAGAGCAATTATCCAGAGAGAAACATTCTACCTTGAAATATTCAGTATAGCTATCTGTGGAAAACAAAGTTGTTTAAATGACAAAGCTTGCTTTGGAGAAAAAATAGAAGGTAACAGTCCTGTATTTGTTTGCAGAGCATCTTTCTCTTATTCTTTTAATTAAGATATTTGGTTTTCTTTTGTGTATGTGCATGTCTGTCATAGGATATGGGCAATGCTTGGCTGTTCTTTTCTGTTGTGTTCCCATGGCACTTGATAGGCTCACGTTTTTTGGTCTTTTTGAATTTGCTATTGAATATTGAGAACGAGGATGTTCTATGTATCTGGTACTTCTGGTGATCCCTTATAATACAGTGCTCTTGAGTAAGCTTAATTGAGCAGCTTGCTACAAACCCTTTGGAGGTCAGGTGTCAGCTCCTTGCACCACAACCAGCACCTGCTTCACTGCTTGAGCCGAGTGGCACTGATCAGATGATCACATTTAATGCCATCTTTTTAAACTTCTGCAGAAGATACCTGTTACTGGCTTTTATTTCCCCATCATGCCCTCCCATCGTGTCTCCAGGGGCAGACTGTCTGGCTTTTTTCACCAAACCCATAGGTTTTGTAGCCATGTGATAAAATATACATTTCTCCACATGTTCAAAACTTGTTCCTGACATTCTTAGTGACCCTTGCCTAAAGACCTTGTTATTGGTAGAAGATGAAAGTCTTGTCAGCTCTGGGAGCTATAGGGTTAAAACCCTTTCCTCCTAGGGAAGAAGGTTTTGCAGAAGTTATTTCCTATTACCGGTGAGGGGAAAAAAAGAGCCTGGAGACCCATGAAGGGTTTGCTTGCCTTTATTTGAGAGTCTTTTAGCATTGGTAGCGTTGGCACCTACGATAATGTTGTAACGAACAATAAGGGGAACCAGTCATGTTTGTTCAATTCTGAAAGGCTCATTTCCACATTTTGGTTGAGTTTCTGTGCGAGGTCCGACTTTGTTTCATAGAGATTCCTGACATTCAGAATACAAAATCTTCGCTTCCAAGTATTTCATGGCATCAAAAATTTTCATGAAGCTCAGGGATATCTTGAAGGAAAAAACAGACAGGCTGAAGGGACATATTTTTAAAAAGTGGCTTGTGCTTTGAAAGTCACTCTGTGCATTCCGTCATACCCTGGAAGTCAGACTTGTCACCATCACAGTGTTTCATTTTAGCTAGAAATCTACCTTCTACAGGCTTACTTTTATCCCTGCTAGGAATTCAGTGGTGTAAGTATGTGACATTGCTTGCTTTGGATACAGCTGTGTCTGGCTAGACTGGGGGAGATGCTCGGCATGATTCTGATTGCACGGTGTGTGCAAATGTGGCATCAGGCAGGTTTTACCTCAGCTGCTCCTTCATGGCCATACAGCCACTTCGAAGAGACTTGAGATTCTCCTCTGTTGCTGACTTGTGTCACAGCGTTTACCTAAGGGCTTGCTTTTCAATTCTCCTTGCCTTTTGGCTGGTACTGACAGATGCCTTCCTCCTCCTCAGCTGTCAGGCTTGTCCCAGTGGTTGAAGAGCTCCAGGCACGTGGATTCCTCTAGAATACAGTTCATACGTTCAAAACAGTGAGGATTCATAAGCAGCTTTCAGTTCACGTGTTGACGCCTGTCACGCACAATAAATAATATGGTCATTAAGTTTGAGATCACCAACAGGGTGAAATCAAATCTTGTCTCCTATTAGAAAACAATTGTCTGTGGTAAGGTACACTGACCTTCAAATATGTGGCTCTACTTTTATCTGCTTGAATGCATTAGCAGGTGGTGCTAGCTGTTGTTGTCAATACATTATGAATGGGTTTTGAGAAAGCTGTTCTCCAGGGCTGGGTTGGTCTGCCTTTCCATCTCAAGTTTTAGTGAGGGGAAGCTGGCTCTTTCCTTCAGAGCTGGCGTGTTCTGAGGATGTCCATCAGATGCATTTCTCACCTTGCGGCCAGATGGTCTGACACAAGCCTTTCTTCTCAGTTCTTTTCTCCAGAATACCCACACCAAGCAGGCCAAGAAATGCCTTACACTGGATCCAGTTTGCTCATTATAGCTCTGGTGTTAGAGTGAATTCCACACCTCCCGGCTAGAGGAGAGCCCTACAACTCTGCTCTTGGATTTCATCAGATGGCTCAGTCCAGTTTTGCTGCTAATGGCTCACAGACTGAAGCTTTTGGAGTGTGCTGTTGCTTAATTTCTTTGCTCCAGTCAGGGGCCCTGTTTCCTGATAGGAGCCAAATCTTGTTCCCAAATCCTTGATGAGACGGATCTGGTACCTGTTTGTGTTAGCAAATGGCCTGTGTTCAGAAGATTTAGTGACTAGAATAGCGCTAATTCTGATCAAATTGAAAGGGAAGAGGAAGGAGAAAAAAATCAGTAAGCAGTTTTTGCCTGTACTTGGTTTAAGCTGGCTGTAAGGCACCCTGGAAAATACAGAAGCAAATGACATCACTAAATTTATTTGCAGATATAAGAGTTTTCAAGATCAGACCCTGCATATTTGCACGGTGAGGGAGCAATTGGTAGAACCATAAAGGGGGACTCCTTTGGTTTTGTGCATGGAAAATAGCACCTGCAGTGCTGCATTGGATGCCTTTAGCTTACCCTTAGCTCTTCCTGACATGTGTGGGCGCGCACACGTGTATATATATAGTCAGTACTGCACCCAGGCTTTTCTTTTAGGCTACACTTACTGTATATAAATCTAATGGCTGAAATGTTTTTTTCTTAAGTATTAAAAATGGAAAAAAAAAAAAGAGCTTTTTGATGTTTTTCATTACACATTTTCCTGTGTACTTGCATGCAATTATCCCTTGAAGTAATGAAAATTTAAAAAATAATTTAAAAATTCTTTGAACTGAAGGGAGAATGTATGGAAAGACTGGATGACAGCCTCAGCTGTTTATGTTGGTCTGAACCCATTCATTATTCGGTGTGTAAAAATTTGCACTGGATGAAGATCAATTTTATGCTTGTTGTCATTACGCATGAAGTTGGTACTTTTTGTGTGATCCGAAATAGTGACATGGAAATTCTGTACCCATTCAGAACACCAGAAAAGGCTCAGGAAGTCTGGGTCGCTTCTTGTGTTGTTCCCTTCCATTCTGCTGCTCCTAGTTTATCCTCGACTTAGACTTAAATTTACATGCAACATTTGGTTTTGAATCGCGTCTAAATTGGAAATGGTGACCTGGAGCAGATGGTGTAAGTGCATTTCTTTTGGGGGAGGAAATCTGCACAACCAACAGTAGGTTTAGAATAAAAGTGTTTTTTTTGTTTGGTTGGTTTTTTTAAGTTTACAAATGATCAGGAATTTGGATTTGGTGGTGAATAATTTTAAGTGGAAAAATGTGACCGCTAAAAAGCAGTGTAATAATATGTCTGTAGAGCACTTTGAAGATGAAAAGCTCTATATACTGTAAACATTATTACTAGAATAGCTTAACCTGCGTGGAATAATTAATCTAGCATAAATAAAATGTAGATTTTTTTTAAAATGTACAATACAGTATTTCAGAAAGTCTAATGCACCTATGTATTTATTTTCATGTTGTAACCAAGAAAATTCATCTCCTTGCTTTTTTAATATATGTTGCAAGGATTTGAGATTTTGCTTTATAAACATAGAGGCAGTCCTAGTCCTGAATAACCTGTTAGAAACATGAAATGCCTAGACTAGGAGGAAAAACTGTTTTTTTTTTTTTTTTTATGATTGCTATTTTTGTATGTGTTTAAAGCCGGTATAAAAACGCCGTGCAGTGAGAAATAGGTGCCTGTCAGATATGGAAGTGCTCGGGGAGCAGTCGGCCTTGTACCGTGGCTTTGGAGGAGACCTGACCGAATTTCGCTGCAGAGCCACGCAGGTGCCCGAGCTTGCTGGGAAGCGAACACCTGCCAGGCTGCTCCAGATAACTCCGCAGCTCAGAGGCATTTTCCCAGGCTCCCAGCCCAATGGTCTGTAATAGCCGTGGGAGAGGGCTTCCCACTGCTCCGCGCTGTACCACAGCCGCCTCTTGGCAGCCTTGGGGAAGCTCGAGTCAGCTTGGCTGTAACTCCTGTGGAAAACAAGTGTTGCTGGATAGTTTTACAGCACAGAGGCACTGTCTGATACTTCCTCTCAGTGTCTCGGGACTATGAAATATAACAAGCCGGGCAAATTACCATTCCCTTAAAAGGCAGCGCTCGCTGGTGCGTGTCACAGCTGACAGTGAACTGTGGCTTTTCTAGAATGACTTGTATTCGGTCACATTGTGGGTTTTGTTTTGGTTTGGTTTTGCCTGTTTGTTTGTTTTTTGGAACTGGGATCTGATATTTTAGGTGCACAGTTTAGAAGAAAAACAAAACTCCAAGCCTCTAACAAAGTTTTTATTTCTGCTTCTCTGTTGGTAATTTACAAATGGAGCTATGTCTACGTTGTATGACAAAGAGGAAACTGAAGGTTAGGCTGAGGAGATTTGCTGATCCCAAGATCTGTGAAATTTCTCTCTGGCTGGCTGCAAACCAGTCTTTGTAGCTTGAGGGTAAAGCTTCTACAGTGTGCTTAAAAGGAGTTAATGCTGGATTATGTGGTACCTCTCTTGGTCCCTCCTTACAGACAGCATGACGAGCAGCTTTTGGTGCTCACAGAATATTACTGGCCTTCTTTCCCAGAGCATAATTCAGAGCTTGCCCTAAATCAACGTTGGCATATGCTAGTACGTAAACAGAGCTGATGGTGAACAAGTCTGAATCTGACAGCAGATTCAGACTCATGCTGAGTAACTGTGCAGAAGGTTTAAAAACCTGCAAGGTGCATGGGATTGTCAGATAAGGTGCCCTTGTGGGGCTTACTTTTTTGCTTCTTATTCCATGAAGCAGAATGGTTAACTGGATAATGTATTTCTCTTGCAGGAAGCTGAAAGAGGATATGCCAGCTTTTAGAGTTCTGCAGTAATCCCGACAATTTTAATACTGGGAAGTTTGCGAACTCTAGCTGACTTTATGGATTAGATTAGATGTCACATACAAGAGGGTTTCAGAATATTTGATAAGCGTAGCTGTGTGATAGTTTCAAAATATTTCAAATGCAATGCATCTGAAAAAATTTTCACTGTTAGCAATAAGTAACAGCGAATCATCTCTTCTGGCTTTTTCAGCAAAGTCAAGTAGTAAATAGTCATGGAAAGTCATGGAAACTGAAATTCTTTTGTAGCGTTAGTCCGTCGGGGCAGAGCTTATTAGCTTGGGTGCCAGCTCCCCATGAAGGCTCTATAATACCACCAGGCTTGAGCTGACATCGCAAAAATAGCATAGAGCTGTCTGCATCTCTTATATGTGTATTTTGATAGATTTGAGGTAGGTGTTCTGCTCCAGAGAATGGTAACTGGCTGAATTGAGGGCCTTGAAGAAGAATTTGAAATTTTATTAGGCCATTAGTGTATCAAATATGATTAAATACTTAACCTCTCAGAGAATACCAGGATAGCAAGAAAAATAAACAGACGTATGTCTCCCAATTCTTAAAAGAATCTCAAGAATGAAGTATCATGCTTTTTTCTGTGCAAAAGCAAAAGATTCACACTTTTTCATTTGTATTCCTTCTCAAGAAAAATACATTTTTCTAGATACACAGAGCTGGAAAGACTCTTATTCTCTTTTTGGAAATTTATTTGCAAAGTTGTATTTTTGTGAATGTTACTTTTTTGGCATTATAGAGATCACAGTGGAAATGCTATCATCACACTGATAACTTACTTGTATGAGGGACAAATTCCTTGATTTGGCTAACCCTACCAACAATGTTAAAGAATTATGGATGCCAAACTGGAAACTGCTAAAAGTAATTTTCTTTAATTGTGTTCGTAAATATACAGTTAATAAAGGTGGTGGATTACATCCAAATTTTTCTCTAACGCTCATCATTTTCAAGGGATGGTTTAACTTGTCGCATCTTGACTTGATCTTTAAAGGGAAGTCAGATTTTAGGTATTGTCCTGAGGGGAAGGAAAAAAGATGGCTGATAAATTTCAAAGGATTAATTGTGATCAATACCCGTAGTTCTTAACGAGAGGTGATGCTGGGCAGCACTTCATGGCGAGCTGCAGGAGATCTGGAGTATGAGTAGGAGAGCTGCAGACTGTGCAGGAGAGGACATGCTTTTTTCATTTGATACTTAGGAATAAGACGTGCCTTGGCACTTGCTCAGCAGGGATTGGGACAGGAACATGTGGGCTTCCCTTACTTTTAAATGTTTGGAGAGAAGAACAGCAGTAGCACTTGAGTTTTGAACTCTTGTGTGGTAATTGCACCGAGGGTAGCTGGCTGCCTTGGAAAGAGTATTGCAGAACCCATCAGAGTTGGGGGAAATACCATTAACCATCTCTACAAATTCATTTTACTGAGGAATACAGACAGACTGTGGAGGAGGAGTCCCAAATTCTAACTTCTTTCAATTTCAGTGGGAGTTAAGTTGCTAAATACCTTTACGAATCAAGTCCTGATTTACTCAGGGTCATACAGGAATTAGAGTAGAACAAAAGTCAAAGCTGATTGCCTCAGCTGAAGTCTAGTAGTCTCTTTGCTGCATTATAATCCTTTCTGTCCTTTTCTTATCCTCCCGGTGCACGAGGATTTCTGTCATTCTCAGGCATGGAAACTGAAGAAGCCTCTGTGTATGTTGCAGGTATCTCTGGGGCAGCCAGGCTAGCTCGGTGTACTTGCAGATATTGAGGAGTCTAAATGTATGCATTTCTCACTTAATTCAGTGCAATTGGAGATAATTAGGCCTGTCATGGATTTTTATAGCCAGCGTTTTTTTGTATCAGCTTTGAGTATGTCATCTTTCTCCAGAAAGCAGTTAAATGCAGTTAAATAAAGGGTTATCTGTAGTTTTCTTGTAGAATATGTATGAAAACATAGTAGTAACTAGGACTCTACCCTCTTGGACTAGTGACTAGGACACTAGCCCATTAAGTGAATGACTTCTGTGATCAATTAATTGAGGTAACTATGCTTCTGTGGTTGTATACCAGAACTTGAAGGTTAGTAAATTATTTAGATTTTTTTTCCCCTGCTCCAGATAGTAATTTTTTGAGATTCCAAGATGAGCGGTTTCTTTTTAAAATATTTCTTTAAAGTTCTGTTTTCTTGAGCTGCTGTTTCTTTCTCTGAACCAATCCTGTCTTTGTAGATGTGCAACACTTAGAGACCAGAATGCCCAAGATACCCTTACGCTTATTATCTCTTTGTTTTATGTTGCAGCCAACAGTTTTCACATTACTGCCTACTTTATGAAGAGATGGGTTAATCTCCGTTGTGCTGTAGGGGAACGTTATCGTGGTAAGAAATCAGTTTCTAATAGTGTTACGTAGAATTTTGCATTTCTAGGAGGAAAAAAAAAAGGGAATGTGAACTAGTAGTTGTTAGATTTTGGTCTGCTTAATCAAGATCTGTTTTAGAGCGCGACTTCTTCTTTCTCCACAAGTTGTTTCCTAAAAAATGATAAATGTTTCTTAACATATGATGGATTTTTTTTACCTTAATTTAAAATTTTTGTATACTTTGCCCCAGGGTAATCAGCTAAGCCACACCAAATTCTGTAAGTTGATGAGACTCAGCATTTTACTGAGTCTCTGCAGGGTGAATCAACCAGAGGTTGCAGTATGAATCACTTCATTATTGCTTGAGTGTCTTGTGACATCAACTGTGTAGTACAAGTGTATGCAAGAAAAACCTTTCATTCGGCTCAGTGCTATAAAATCTTTACGTAGATGATGTCATTGGACCAGATCTTTTTTCATGTCTTCTCAAGCCAAGATGCTCTGTAAGGAAGTGATATCAATCCTGTCCTGCCAACAGCAATAAAGAGAAGCTGTAATGATCACTGCCCTTTGTGTTGAGCTTTTCATATATTTAAAAAAAAAAAAAAAGTGAAATAAATTCATCAGGTTTCCTTAAAAATACTGACTGCTTTAATGGATATTTTTAAGGTATTTCATATTTTTATAGGAATTCATTACATTCATCAGTGTTTAAATCTCTCTTTAAATACCAACTGGTTTTTATTCTGTTGCAGTTTTGATTTTAAATGTTTCATCAAACTCGTTCCCCCTGCCTCCTGGAAGAATAGTATCTGCATTAGTGTCTCAACATTGTTTTCTGTGTATTAAATCTGAACCTTTTTTAAGTGTCAATCAAGTATCAGTGCCCGAAGATACTTTCATTTTGTTAACCAGCAAGTGAGATTGTTATAAAATATAACAGTAAAAATCGCTAACTGGAATGAACTTGCCATACTAGTGCTGCCAAAAAGCAAGGCTTTGATTCTGCAGTCAAAATTTTCTTCTACATGAAGTTCCTAGCAAAAGAGGAGCTTCCTTTTGCTGGGTTTCACTGCCAGTAACTACCAGAATAATACATAGCCTCAAAAAAATAATTTGATATTTATGTCTTTTTTCTGTAAGATACACCTAGTATTTCGCGAACAAAATATAGACATTGAGCCTAACAGAAAAAAGAATCTTGCATCCTTTAAACTTACCAAAGAGATGAGTATTGAAACCGCACATAACAGATTCAGTCCTTGCAATAGTGATCCAGCTTTTCTTTTGTATCCCATTTGGAAGTAGCCTGTGGATTGTTCGGTTTGAAAGCCATTGTACAAGACCTTTGGGGGTGGCTTTTCAGGTCTTGAGGATACAAGCAGAAAAACGATAGTCTGGTCATAGGGCACAGCATGAATGCTTCCTTGGAAACAGTTTTGCTAACAGAGCTGATATTTCTGAAAGGCTCATCATACTCATTATCCAGTTACAGTAGCTTAACAAGCTGTTGTGCCAATAAAGATGCATCTGAGGTCTCTGTGTATGCTTTTTCAACCAATGGCAAGTACAAGGTAGTCAGTTTTAACATCCCCATCTTTCACAGTAATGACTCTAGCACAGTCTAGCTTGGAATGGTTTGTCAGATACTAATGGACATGTGCTGGTGGTGAAGGAGCACTGCCTCTAGAAAGGCGGCTGCCCATATGGATGACCTGCACTGGCAAATTGTGCACATCCTGTGTATAACCCGTTCATTATGTGGAGATATTCTACCAAAAACTCTGAGGTCAACCTCCTGGGTATTTTTCAGCATGCTGTGTGTCTTCCTTGTCCCAGAAAATAAAGTGTTGTGACTTGTTTCTGAAGTACAGCAATCTTTAAAAACTAGTAACTGTCTTAAAAAAGTAAGTAAGGAAAACAAAGTCTAAGGTGAAAATATGAAGATGTTAATCTGGAAATGACCTGATATGTAAAATAACAAAGTATCCAGCTATCCTCTTTGCATAGCATTTCTAGGTGCTGAATAAAGCTGTCTGGTCTATTCTAATCTGGGAACCCTTCAATTTTTAATCCTGGTAAATAGCAACTTGGTTGTGTTCACAACAAACCATGTGATCTTGAGTAAAATACGTCATTCAGTACCAGTTAGCTAATTTATTTAATGACTTCAAAATCACTGTAGTCAGAGTTGGAAACACTTGGCCTTATGCTGAGATTTTATATCAAGTACTGATTGAATATGTTGTGCTGTAGTACCAACACGATTCACAGCTTTTGCTACGAAAAGACCGATCACCAGAACAGCACAAAAGAAATCATTAAGTGGTTTGTCTCCTGGTTTCATCTGGTATATTTTTGTCCAGAGGTGTGGGTGGACTAATTTGCAGCTGTGACTGTCCTCTTGGGAACTAAACTTACTCTGACTTATTGATTTTTTTTGGAATGATTTTTAAAAAAAGCAAAACAAAAGCAGGGATGTGATGTTGAAGAGAAGTAAGTAGTGGAGTGCATGAACTGAGTTAGTGTGCCATTTAAACCATATTTTCTTTACAAAAATAAAATGCGTATATGTTGTCAGTATGTGTTTTTGAATATGAGTATAATTTTTTTAATCTTTTTTTCAATTCTTTTTGCGTAGAGCTACGTGTGTTTCCAGACAAATTTGTAGTTTGTGTCAGTAAACTTGAATTTGATCCAAGTGCTTGGACATGTGAAAATGGTCCATTGGTATGTACAAAACTGTTCTATAATTTTTCTGGTTTATTTTATAATGGTAAGATGAATGTTTATTCATAGTTGTAATTATTTACATATTTCTGAATGTCATCTTGGAACCAAAATGTCCCATTAACAGCTGGGCCAAGGTATTCAAAAGGAGATCCTGAAGTAACTGCCTGAAGCAGGCAAGAATGGGGATTTCTGGCAGCTCAGCATTTTCTGAGCCACATAAAGCACCTTGGCTTAAGGATCTTTTTTCCTTTGTATTTTGTCCTTGTAACATTTTACTTTCCAAGATTATAATGGGGCAGTTTCTAATGTCAATGGCTTTTTTGTATGTTTTCTTAGCACTTGTTCTGCAAAACAACTCAAATGGATCAGTGCTAGCCCTGCTGGGGAAAAAACAAATCCCCAAGCATTTATGGAGAAAAAGGCACTGGTGTGTAGTTAAATACCATAAACAATTCTGCTTAAATATTTCATCTTGAAGGCTTTATCAGGGTCAAAGGCTTATAAATTTTATGCTGCAGTTAACTGCTGCTTGTCTCAGGAGTGTTCACACTGACCCAGGTGGCCTGCTCTATGGTAGGCAGTCTCTTCTGTGCTCGCAATAAGAGTCAGCATTACATGCTGAGCTTTATGTATATTTTAGTAGTTTATCTTAGACATATTAAAATATATTTTACATCTTAAAAAAAAATCTAAACATTGTACTTAGTATTTTTTCATATCAAGCAGGTTTGTATTTGTTATAATAAATGCAGATTTTATTATCTTGATTCTTAAAGTGGTAAATATCCTTAAATGTCGAAGGATCAAAGAAATGTTTGCAGAAAAAAATCTAACTTCTTTGAAGGATTTTGCTATTTTGAAAAATTATTACTTTCTTGGTGTCGTCTTGAAAACTATTTAGATGCTTTAAGTAGAAAATCCTGTCTTTGCATTTTGACTGAGAAATAATTATTATTTCTTTCGTAAGTATCTCTTATGAGATATCCAGTTCTCTCCTTTCGTATGTGTATTTATTTTTTTCCATAAAATAACAGATTAGAAGTTTTCTTTTTGGTTTTTCACATAACTCTGTGTAGTAAGAAGGCAAATGAAAAATAGAACAATATGGACTTCAGCTTGACTATTTAAAAGTTTGATCTGATCTGTGGAAACTCCTAGTTGTTTAAAAAGGGAATTTAAACATTTTTGTGTTTAAATAACAAACAACAATAACAAAAACAAAACAAAACAAACAACAACAACAAAAAAAAACAACAAAACAAACCAACCAAACAAAAAAACAAAAGATCTCTCGGTGGGATCATACCCGAATCAGTAATAAAGCCTTGGGAGTTTGCTTTACTTACAGAGGCAATGCATGCACATAGAACTGGTCAGTGTAGTGTGTTTGTAGGAGAGAGCAAGATAAAGCTAGCCCTAAGCCATCATCCCTGATTTGAAGAACTAACAAGAAGTGAACAGACCCTCAGCAAATGTTTTGGGGGATCTTCTTAACTCTTGCCACACTAACTTAAAGGGCCCACTGCAGACTATTTTGTTGATCCAATACTTCTACAACACGTTAATACCAAATTTGTCATGTACTACAGTTCAGTGCTTTGCCAAACCGGGAGGGTGTTTGGTTGCCACTGAGGGGTAATTTCAGGTTTTTGTCACTCCAGAAGTAAAGACGAAGGATCTGCACTTTGTGTGTGCTTTTCACTATGCAATTTAGCACCGAGTGTGCTTGAACTCTAAGCTAGACTGCAAAAGACCACCCAGAAGACCTTTCTGTTGATAGACTCCAGTGTATTCTGTCATGGGCTAAAAATGAGACACGTGTTTTGTTTTCCTCTGTATGTTGTTTGGGTTTGAATCATTTCATAATGTTGTATTCACGTTCTTTTAAACGTTTAATCAGCTTACACCCTTGGTTTGAGGGTCTATCTGGGTTTTATAAAAGTAGTTGGCTATGTTAATGGAGACTTTGTCACATTTCAGTGTTGCTTATTGTCATTGCGATTGACTTAGTCAAGGCTTAACAATTTTGGTTTTAGTTTTGTTTTACAACTGATTTTATACAGTTTTATGGTTTGGGTCAAGCATTCATTCCCGAGCTCTGTCAAGAGACGTCAGGCTCAATGCCCTCCTTTCCAATTACTTTGAACCAATTTTATGTCAGCCTGATAGATACATTTCTTTCACTTATTGGAACTTTTTTTCTTAACCTATCTTCAGCACTTTGGTCTTTGCCTTTTCACTGCCTTTTAGGCAATTTTGTCTCTCCTGGAATAGAAAGGAATAAACCAAGAGTGTCAAGAGATGTAGCCAGATAAGAAATGAAATTCTTATGTCCTACATCTTCGGAAAGATTGTAATTAGATTGCTTTTGAAATATTCACAAGCACAAACCTTAGCATCAATTGCTGAGAGAAGCAATTTGAAGTCGTCTGTGATGCATCCTATAAGACCAAGGAAAGGGTGACTTAGGCAGTCTGACAAATTAGCTTTAAGTTTAAATTAATTGAAGATTTGAGAGCACTTCTAAAGAGTACAGCTGAAAGAAAATAGAAGAAAATCTATTGACATGTAATTTTCTGTTTTCTAAAATCTGTTTAGAAATGGGTGTTCCTGTGGTCATATCTAATAAACAGGCTGCAGGCAGTAATTATCATTCGGGAAGAAGGGAAATCTCTTTTAAAGAAACATTACAGCAAGTTATTGAAAATACATAAGCAAATTGAAAGTCTCAAGGAAAAGATGGAAGAATAGCCTGGCTGATTAATGCTAAGTATAAACATAAAGCCATTGTTTCCTGTTTTGCAAAACTATGTAATCTTGAATAGTTTTATCTTGAAAAAGAAGACAGCTTTGGGAACATGGCAAAAAAAGGAAACCCAGGGAAATAAAAGAGCTCTAGAGAGATTATTCATCTCTGTAAAAATGACGGCATTTTTGTGATGATTATTATGTAGAGAGCTAAAATGGAAAATTGGAAAAGGGTTATCTGAAGAAACAGTGGAAATGGAAATGGGTGGAAGGCTTATTGGAGGCTTGTGAGCATTTGAAAATGTGCTAACAATGGAGTATTCATTGATAACCACATCAGCTTTATACTGAAATCTATGAGAGGAAGCAGTTTTAGGGAAAGCGTGAAGGAGGTTAAGCTAATGACGATATTAAAGTGGAAATTTGAAATTACCATTCATATGAAATCAGAAAAGAAAGTGGAGAGTAGGAGATCCTGCCTTGATTAAAAAGATCTCAAGGTTTCCACTGAGCCTTGTTAAGTTGCAGAGAAAATTACAGAAAAATTAAGACTGTTTTCCAAACAGAATATTGCTCTTAAAACAAAGAAAAACAAACAAAAAAGCCCATAGGTAAAATAGGAGAAGAAAAGTGCTAAAGATATGCCCTGTGCTTTTTAAATCTCCAAAAATGAAATAAAAACAAACCATTTCATCATCTTCATGCATGTCTGATTTTATGAATTGTCATTGTGACATACTTCACGTACATTACAGAATTCTCATATATTAAAAGTAATATTATAAAAGTGCAAGTGACATAATTTGCTTGGATTTTGATTATGCTGGGAAGAGGCTTCTGGTTCTCATGAAAACATGCACATTTAGCTGTAATTAACATGAGACTTAATATTAGAGTATGTGCTGCTGCAACAGTGTGACTGTTGGAACGTAAAATGAAAAGGAAAACCATTTTTTCAGGCAGCAGCAATTTGTAATCATTAGTAGAAAATTTTATGTGGAATCTAGTTATGTTAAATACTTCAAAGACACTTTTATTGTGAAGTGATATCAGATTGAGTAGGGGGAGAAGGAAATGCTGTGAAATACCATTGCACAATTGACAGGGTATAAAGTGCTAACCTTGGCATGAAACTGCATTTGTATCTATAATATCACAGTTAAACTGCTGCGGTGATGGGTTACTACCGAAACGTCAGTCCATATTCCCTCCAGTTCCAGCTACATATGCCTTTACTTTCTGCTTACAGTGGTCTGACCAAGTGATTCTTTAGTTGAGGATGAATTAATTCATTGAGTTGATCTAGCAGAAAATGATGTATTTGCGATGTTTCTCTGTTTTGTTTTCTTATATTGGAGGATTAGTTTTCCATCACATCGGTTTACTGAACCAACTCATCCTGTAACCACAGAGTTGCTGATTCTGGCACAAAAAGTGTTGCAGAAGCATGCAGCCAGGATTTGGGAGAAGAGAGCAGGATCACCCCTTTAGGTAGCAGCTGATAGCTACCCTGGTTTGGAAGTAACATCCAAAATGCACGTTAATATTACCTTTGTTATAATACTTGCTGATATTCTTCAATTTCATTATCCTTTTTTGAATTTCATAAAATCTAGTTCTAATTTGTTTTCAGATAACATGCTAAATTTTATTTAGTTATTAGAGGAAATGTAGCTAGAGGAAAACAATATTAAGCTGCAGTTTAGTAGTTGCATGAAGGGGGTTCACTTTTTTTAAATGGCAGAGAAGGGAAACTGCTAACAAACCCTGTCTGGATACCACATAGTGGAACAGCTAAAGAATTGCTTTTCCCTATGCGTTTCTGCTTTTGACACTTCAAGATTTTGTCACTTTTTTTATTCTCATCCTTCAAGTTCAGCTCAAGCTGATGCAAGACAGATGATACTGAAACACGCAGTCCCTCCTGCCTTCTCTTCCTTTCTCTGAACCATGCATTCTTGTCCTTAGCATCTGTCAGTATTGGCATGTGTGGGGAGCTGGATTAGTTTCACTGATTCCTCTGAAAACAAGGGTTTTCTGGTTTTGTTTTTTGTTGTTGTTTGCATGGTTAGCTTTCAGCTGGATCACTCTGGTGGCCAGGCTCTCACCATGCGGCTGCATAAACGCTGACGTTGATGCAGAGGCTTGGCAGGACCACGCGTTGGGTAAGGGTGAGACTTCCCTTTCAGTGTCAGTGTAGCTTTAAATTAACTTGAATCATAAGAATGCTTTTTCAGAGAATCTACATCACAAAGTAATGATACTAATGTTTTCAACTTGGTCATAAAGAAGAAAGCTATGGCAATTTTAAAATATTCCCTTTTGTCCCAGCTGTCTGCCTCTTCTCCTTGGAGATTACCACTCCTATAACAGAGTTTGCTGAAAGGTCTGTGCGCCTGCACCTCACCTTGCCACGTATCAGTCTTATGGATTTGTGCAAACCAAACTTCATTGGGTTTTAAGCTAATGTGCTTCTGATCGGTGAGCAGGAGCAGCTGGGGCGTGTGTGTGCTCCCTTCTGCCAACCCTGCTGTGGGGGCAGGAAGCTCCTGCAAGAGGGGAGGGAGGATACCTGAGAGTGGTAATGTAGATTGCCTCAGTGAGATTTGTCTGAACTTGTCTCAGTTTCTTCTTATAGCTTACAAACTGATTTATTTTCTGCATGGTGAAAATGTAATAGCTGTCTGCTGTTGGTTGTATTAATGTTCCAGAGAAGTGGACAAATGATGAAATGAAATCTGACACAGTTATTTCAATTAGTCAAGACCAGAGAAGGCTATGGAGAATTTCAGAAAAACCTCACAGATGGGTAAAGGGCGTTAAGACTGTAAATGAAAATCATCTGTTGATAAATGCGAGGTATTTTTACTGAAAAGAGCAATTACAGTGTTCATGCATGCTGCTGAGTTGAATAAACTAAGATCTCTGGAAAAAGGCCAAGATACTGCTACAAGGAACTGATTTAAAAATCTTTGTTCAGTAGTATTATTTATCTGAAAAGGAGACAGAATATGAACATATATAAGGAATGAAATAAAAAATAATACTTGAATTGTCTTAATGCCAGTAAGCAAGTTGAATACATTTTCATTAAAACATTATGTACCTTATAGTGCAAAATACAGATGAAGGATAGTAGTAGTACAGAGGGTCCTCTAACTTGAGCATAAATGATTAAGCGCATAAAATGATTTCCATATGAAGCAGTCTTCAAAAAGGAGGGACAAGTTGAGTAATCTTTTACTGATTTTAGTAGCTGCTTTTTATACGAGTACTCCAGTTGATTTAAATGTAACTACTTAGCAGCATTCACAAGATCTCATTTGTCAAAGCCTTGTGGTTATTTAAGATATTATCATCTGTCATCATTCTTTCACCTCCCTCATTTTGCTCTCCCCTCTCACTCTCTTGCTCTCCCAGTTTATCCTGGTGGTTAATGTGGATTTGAGCTCAGATTCTGCACTTTTCACTGAATGACGTTCTTTCCTCCCGGCAGACTTTGAGAGGATGGGCACCTCCAACAAAGGTTCAGGGTGGAAAGCTGGCATTGATAGCGCTTAAAGTCACAGTGAGCTAAAAGTTCTACTTAGTCATTGCGCATCTAAGAGATGAGTAGGACTGAAAAAGATCTAACTGACTTCAGGTTTTGATAATTTTCTATATTTCTCTTGTTCAAAGAATATGCCAGATTTTTTTTATCGTTTTAAAGAGCAATCTGTTCCTCAACTTCCAACAAAAAATTGTTATAACTAATAGGAATTTTGTAGCTTGGCCGAAAAGTAAGCTGAAACATATGATGGTAAGGTTCATGGAAGGATGTTGGAACAACCTGTCATTTCTACAGGTCAGTTGGGTCATTCACACCCAAGCCTCATGCAGACATTTCTCATGTGCATTTTGGCACATATTTTGCACACATTCTCCTTGTGTACAAGTTTCCATTTTGTTGTAATAGTGCCTATAGCCTGACTGAGTTTGGAAATGAATGTCTTGATACAGAATGCCTTTTCTGTTTTTGTTATTTCCTCATATTGCGTCCTTAATCCCTAACGGAAATCTTAGAGATTGTTCTGTCATTGCTGGAATTTAACAAAGCAGCTTTCTTTTGTATCTATCCTGAATCATCTTTTGCCTTCTGCCGGTCATCAGCTTTCACCACGATCCCACTGATTTCCTGCCATATTTCCTATGCCCTGTCCACCTGAGTGATCCCAGCTCCCTGCTCTGTTTGGTCCACTGCAACATTGCTGCAACAACTGAGCTTCCCTCCATGGAGACACTTATAAGGTTTTAAAACATTAAAAAAGGAAAGTTGTTTCCTCGTTCTCACCTTTCTTTAAACATGTAACAGCTGACTGGCTTTGAGACCTCGGTGAGTCTGTCGTATTTGCTTGAGATTGACATGTAGGTTTAGAAGTTATTTGGCGGGACCAATCCACAATGTGAGCTCAGAAATCTTGGGGGTCTGGGGAGGCTGGATGTTTTGTTCTGGAAACCAAACTAAAACATTGACTAAATTGTTGAACAGTAATTCTCTCCTAGGCGATGCAGTTCTGCTGTTACGTATTTTCCTGGTATATAACCAACAAGATCAAGAATTTTAAGTTATTCTTTCCAAGATCTCCTACAGTTCTTAAATGCTATTTTAATTGTATAGAGAGCAGTTGTTTTAAAAAAGGTGTATTCTGTTCAGATTTTTTTGTGAGAAAGAATGTTTTGAGTAAATGAATTACAGTGTTGTATACGTCATGTATTTTAAGTGCTGTTTGATTCTGATATACCATTTAGATTTGGTAGGCAGATAGAGGATCCTAATATCAGACTGCTAAAAGCTGTAGTACAAGATTTTACAGGAGTGCCTTGCTTTTCCAGATACCCATGTGACAGTTAGCGGTAGATTCCTTCTCTCATGGTTTGTAAGTTGGAGGAGGGATTTGAGCTCCACATAAAACTGCTGTTGTCTTATTTCATTAAAAAGGTCTTTAAAGTATAAAATGTACATTTTGTATGCGTTCTCTTTCATAACTAGTGGAGGCAGAAACCTTAAAATTGATTGCAAAGGTTGGCTGAAGAGGCATGTTTTTAAGGCATTGGTTTTCTTCTTAAAAATAAAAAATAAAAAGCATTAATATGCTTTAAATTTTTCTTTAGTGTCCTTATAAGAGGTTATTTTGAAAAGCTATTGTCTTTTCCTCTGTTTCTTATCAGTGGACATTCTCTCTGAAGATAGAATCTGAGTCTTCTAGCATCAGTGTATAAAATCAGAATGATTAATAGCTCAATTACTTAACATTAAAATTAACACTTTTTGCCTTCAAGCAAATACACACGGCATGTATCACGTGCTTCTGAGTATGTAAATAAATCATTTGTTTCGGGAGCACCTTCTGTGGCTTTGGGTAGCAAGAGCACGCATAACACTTTTTCTGTGTTACATGGATGTGTCAAGTTTTAAACAGCTGCCCCTGTAACTTTGATTTTTTTTTTAATATAGTATCACAGTTTTTGTTTTATGCCGTTTGCAGCTTATTAGGCATTTTTCTATTATTTTCTGTTGTCTAGCAAGTGTTCAAATGAAAACCTAGGTAATTCTGAATTTCCTAAATTCAGAACACTTTGGGATTCCTGCCATACCCAAAATATCATTAAAACCCAAACAAAAGACTTGAATAGCAAGAAGGAATTTTCCTTGTAGAAGTCACATGCTTTAAACCAACGTGATCCTTTGGGGACCCTGGGAGTGTGTGGAATTGCCAGGAGTGGTGTATCAAGTGAGAAACCCGGGTTCATACCTCATCTTTTGAAGAAAGTGGAATGTATATCACAGGGGCTTGTAAGGAACTGGGCCAAATCTTGGAGTAAACAGTACAGACCATAGAGACTCTTGACAAGCAAAAGCTTGATAGCTGAGAATCCATAGAGGCAAATCAAAATGAATGTTGGTAGCAGATAATGAAGACTACTGATCCAGGCGTTAGATGTTGCTTTCTGTTCTATGCTACTGGTAGGTTACACAGTTAAACACCAGAGATGCCATTTTCTCTGATTGTTACTCCAGTTTCAACTTTTTCAAAAGAATGTGTTTCAAAACCATCATCATTCCTTAAAAGTACCTGCTTCAAATGGGAAATCAGTACTCCCATCTGTAACGTGGAAAGTGATCCTTGCTGGTTTTTACTGCAACTTTCTGACATATAAAACAGGACAGTCCATTTTAAAATGTGGAGCAATATTCTGCAAGTCCAATCAAGGAACAGTATTTCAGGTTGAGAATACTATCCATTTCTTTACTTGGAAAATGACTCTGAATGTTCTGCAGTGTGGTAGGAGTTCGTAAATAAAATCTGTAGGACAGATATGTTGCTACGTTGGAAACACCGAAAAGTTTGCATCACACAGGAGTCGTGAAATGAGACATTGTGGGAAGATTTTTCTTCGTGCAGGGTATGGCAGAAGACCAGACCCGAAGTCCTATCCTTGTCTGTTTTCTGTCAGATTATAGTACCTGATTCATCCTTCACTGGCAAGCCTCCCCACCTCCTTAAGTCACCCTTTTCTATTTACCAGATTGCAGGGAGTCCTGTATGACCTCTCTGATCTGATGACCATCTGTTATAACCGTTTTGAGACCTAAAGGTTAGCCTATATGATTGAGTGCTTAAGTGACATAAAGAAATATCATGCAATTGAAAGCTCACATAGAGCTCCCAAGAATAACTATTTGTTTGATTTCTTTTACTAATTTTAATTTTCTTCAGTTGTGTGTGACTGGGATAATACTTTATACCATTGCTGCATCTACATTATTATCTTCAGTCTGACATTAGGGACTGTCTCACTGCATGTGCTGTATGAGGCCTCAGTGGGGACTCCTATATGCCGCTCTGATCCTAAATATGATTTATTGGACCCATTGATGTTTTCTATTAAGTTTGTTTGATGAGCAAGTTGAGCCACATTGATAAGTGCAGCTCAGAAACAATGTGGTTTGTTTCTTTTAACCAGACATGAAATTTAATTATTGGTACGTAAGCATGTGCAACTGTTACCCTGAGTGTGGTAGGAGACGAGTAGAAAATATGAACCCAAACAGGAGGAGGGAAAGGGGGGCGGCATTGTTCAATTTGAAAATTTTTCTTTCAGCCCAACATCCCAAACCCTTGACTGAAAAAATATTTGTATGAGCAATATTGTCAGGCTGACTTGCGAAAAGGCTAAACCTTTTGATCTTCTTCAGGATAATGAGCTGTGAGGATTCTTGATAAGTGCACATCCGTGAGTAGTTCTTTTGCAGGTATTCAATGCTGTATTGCTGAACTGAGCTGTCCTGGAGAGAGCTGCAGATGGCAGTCACCACACTTCTTGATGTTTTGGAGGGTTTCTTTTTAATTTTGAGTTCGAGTGTAGATAGTAGAAGAATGGATTTTCAATTTGATAAGCCTCAAAGCAAGTATATTGTGTGCCTAGCAGTCATATTTCTGTGTAGGTCTTAGTAGAGAAGAGAATTCTTTTTTCCAGACACCTCTGTGGATAAATGCTAAGGATCTTCAGAGCAGGTTTTGTGAGGTCAGTATTGTGAACAGGTAGGGTAGGAAGTCTTTGTAAGCTTCATTTCTGCAGGCCCTTCTTTGCTGAGTTTTAGTGACAAAAAGGAGTGAGCTTGCCCGAGGATTTTAAGAGCACAGATTTCTAATAGAACTTGGCAGTTCAAGGGCCAAAGAAGCATTTTAATCTTTTGTGCCCACCCAGTCTCTATACAAATGTAAATATGTCTGTCTTTAACAATTTGCCAAGAAATGTGGTTTTAATTTGTTAGCAGCAATCCCACTCCCTGCAGCTCTTTCAGAGTCAAGTCACAAGTCTGGCGGTGCTTTGACGTTTTTCTCTGTCATGGTGTCATTGTTTATATGATGTCTGCTTCTGCTGTCCTCCTTTTTATGCCTGGAATATTTTTCTTTAATTATTTCACTGCCTAAAAGGAATTTGGGATTACTAGACAGGATGAGAGCAGATTAGCTTTTTTTTCTTTCTTTAACAAGTCCTGAAGTTCCCATAGGAAATAAATAGTATTCCCAAAACATACGGGGTTTTTTATTTTTTTTAATTAACTAAAATTATTAAGTCCAATAAAGAAAATAAAGGAAGTATCACCAGTAATGGCCGAGTGTCTTAGTAGTATATGGAGTGCCCATTGTTGTTATTTATGACTCTCTTTGCCTTCTATTGTGGACTTATTCCAGCCTTAGGGAGTTTACATCACTCCTAATAGCAAAAGGCTCTCTGGTTCCCACAGAGTCTTTCAAAGACTGACTCATATGCCTTATGTTAATTGTTCAGCTCTCCAAATACAGCACTTACAGGGTGTGGTTCCAAGGGGAAAATCTACTGTACTTAGAGGGCATGTTCAGAAGTGTTTCACATATAAATCATTTTGATTTTTTATTTTTTAATGCCTTAACCCTTTTCTGTCACTACGTTATGTGACAAGTTATTGGAAAACAAAACAAAAGGTTGACGATGGTGTGGTAAGTGAACGCGTTCGCCCTTCAGCTCTGGAGCATTAACTTCCAGTCTGACTCAAGTCACAAGCGAAAGGGCTTTGTTGGCTTTGCCTCTCCGGGGTCTGCTCCTCACACCCTAGAATGACTGCACATTCCAGACAAGGATCATTCACCGCTCATAATGGGATACAAGTTAGAACTGAGTTATTGCTTACCTGCAGTAGTAAGTACGTGTGGACGGGAACTGTCCACAGCCCTCCTCTGCCTGCTTTGGCACACTCGGGATTTTGTACAAAGTGCTACTTTCCACCCATTGTTTACCACATCTAGAAGAATCATCTTGGTGGACTGGTGATCCTATCGCTGTCTGCCTCATTGATGTTTTCAGCTGTCGACTGAAGCAGATGTGATGTAATTAGCTTTTCCAGATACCATAAATCAGAACGAGGGAAGTTCAAACGCTTCTGCATGTACTTCTCTGGCTAAGTAAGAGTGCTCTCCGACTGCTTGGATACAGAATTATTGTGCAAGATCCCTCAGTCTGAGTAGTGTGAACATTACTGGAAATGAGAATAGTGTCTACAGACTTTACAGTTAGAGCCTGTGCCTTCTCCTAAAATTAGCAAAGCTCTTCCGTATCTTAATATTCCCTTCTTTAACAGTTTACAAAATATGAAAACGTATTAAGTCAAATCAGGGGCATCCATGCAAGAATAGAAGCAGCAATTTCTCCTTCAGATGAAACTAGTTAGGCTTGATTTTTGAGGTTGAAATCACATTGCATGTATGTCCCATGTGTTTTGTGCCTACTGTAAACACATGTGTTGCAGCAATATGCACAGAACTTCATGCATCTATTAATACACACAAAAACATTTGCACAATTTGCCTCTGACATGAAGGCTCAAAACAGTTTTTTAATCTGTCAAAATGGCCCTTTTTCTTTGCCTGACATCCCTCTGCTGCTTACAAAACAGGAAGTTGATTTCACTGACTTATTCTTCTGGAAAGGGAGGTGGGATTTACCCTCTATCCTATAAAAAAATAAAAAATAAAATGGGCAGGGCTTAATCCCATATAAGTGACAGGTTCCTGAGTGGTGTTCCAGGCAGCAGTCATGTACATGCTTTGGCCTTGTGCCTCCGCCGTCCCTCTGTGCTTCAGTTCTTTCATACCGCCTGGCTCCAGTGTGCGAGGTTCGCAGTGCGGATCGAGAAACAGCATAAATAAGCGCTCCCTCCATTTGATGAGCCCCAGTCACAAGTTGCATTATTCAGGCTGATGAAGAAAAATGCTATGGAAGAAAAGGAGGTGTACAAAGCGTCTGCTCTTCTTAACTTTGCCATGTTTTTTTTTCTCCTCAGCCTCAGAGATAATACTTTTTTTGAAGTATGTGGTTGTTAGTAGTGAAGTCAGCAACTGGCCCTTCCCTCACTGAGATTGTTTCATTGTGAAAGGAAATGCTCACAGCTTGAAGAGAGAGAGCATTTTGCTTCCCTCCCTCTCGCCTCAATCTCATATTATATAAAACTATGGTACTGCTGTTAGTTGAGACCAGAAAGAATTCCCCTGTTGTCCTGTAGTAGCCAACCACTACAAGCTGTGAGCATTTGAATGTTAGTATTAAAAGTTTTAACCCTTGCCATCTTAAATGAGCAAGTAATACTCTGTATATTTTTTGTAAGTATGGAAAATTATGGGAATTCTTCTGAGAATAAGTGTATAGACCACTGCGCCAGTCAGTCTCTTCAGAAAAAAAAAACCTGACAAACATGCTCCTGTCTGCAAGAGAGATTCCTGGCATTTGTCACAGTTTGAGCCACAAAGATGTCAAATATTTGCCAACAGTTTCCTCAGATGGTTTGGAAAGCTACATCCTTTACATTGCAGTCTTGTTTGTTTGCGGTATATTTTAGCATATGAAATATGTTCGCTGGGAGTCTGAAAAGGGAGTGAACTGACTAGACTCCCAAATATTAAAAGATTAAAAATAATTCTGTACTTAGCCGTTTCTCTTAGACTGCTCAGATCAAAATAATAAAGAACATCTGTAAGTCTTAGCATTAGAAATGGAGCTTAATGTTGAATAATCATAGCTTGATGTGTCATGTTTTAAACCTGTGTTTTCTTTTGGAGCAGAAAGAAGAAGTTTCCAGTGGGACATCTGAATATTTTACTGAAGCTGCTGCGAACAGAAAGCTTAAGATTAGTCTGAATGAGCAGATAAAGCAGGACATCTTGAAAGAAATGTATGTCACTGTTGTTTCTAAGCTGTTATGTTTATAATCTGATAAAATTTGGGTAAATAGAATCCAGTCTATGGAATAAAATGTCAAATAGCATGAACTCCTCTAGAAAAGATTATTTGAGATTATTAAGAGACTACTCCTCTAGTCTGAATAAGCACATCAAATGATTTTTGTTATTTTGTACAGCATGAAAAAAGCTATTACAACCCACATAGATATCTCACATAGCAAGAGGCAGAGCCAAAACAGGGTGTTTTTCTCTTGAAAGAAGCTCAAAGCCAAAATAAATAAGTGATACTTGAATCTGGTGAAGAACACTTGCAAATATATATTTTTTTGTTTTGAGAGTCTGTAGCATACCACAGTATTAGTCTGGATCTTTGGCCACAGCTGAAGAGTGCCCTGCACAACTATATGGTGTAGTGGATGGGGAGGGTATGTCGGTCAGCTGAATGTTTTGCTGGTCCTCTGCTGTGCCAGGATGCTATTCTTACTTGCACAGACTGCCAGTAGTTCCAAATATTTAGTACATCAACTGTGGAATCAAGGAGATGCTGTGAACCCTGGCAACTTTTATTTTAACCTATGTTGTCTCATCTGTGATGCCTTTAGAAGGGAGATCAGATTTGGAGGTATGCCAGCTCTACCTATTTTGTAAGAACCCCCTTTCCAAAGAGTTAAATATGTCAACCTGGGAACTGTTTGGTGTCAGCAGACCAGCAGAAAGCGGTCCCAGCGTAGGAGGGTCTATAGCAATATCTTTAGACTCGAAATCTTACATAGGCAGCTTTGATACTTATGCATAAAGTTCATCTCACAGCTTATGTGAAGTGTAGATTTGTAAGTAACATACACTGCTGAGGAGTGTTTATGTACTGATACTCCATCATGTCCCTTGTGATTCCCTTTTCGTGTATAATTCCGTTCAGAATATCATCTGCTTGCATTACCTAAGTCCTTCCCAGATGAGCCGGCTTGATATTAGATGAGTAGTGGTTAACTTTAAAGTAGTGCTTTGAAATGTCCTGGGAAAAATTCCAGAGGAACGTTTCTAAACTAGAGATTAGAAACTCTCACACAGATGCACACGCTGCCTCTCCCCGCCTGCCCCCCTCTACTCTTTAGATATACATTATGCATACGAATATATGGGAATGGTTTGAAATCATTTAGGCACTTATGAAATACTATTTTATCAAGCCAGTTTGGGAAGGAATTCAATATACTTATGCAGTGTTGACCTTTAACATTTGTAATGAATCCAGTTCTGCCTCTTGGAATAGAATGTGAACTCCTTCATGGCTTAGTCATTAATAAGTAGGGTTCCCCTAGTGCAGTGGAAAATCAGATGGATAACACTTGATATTATCCACGCTAGACAAACATTACTGCTTGTCAAGATGATATACAGGGATTTTTTTCCACATTCAGAAAGAGGGTTGCCCTAGTGGTCTTTCAGAGTTTGTAAGAAGGGCAGATTGAGGCAGTAAAGATTCCTTTTTATTAAAAACAAAATCCCTTTTTATTGCAGCGTGAAAAGGACAAAAAAAAGGAAAAGTAGCATGAGCAAACCTCAAACCAGCGAGGACTCCAAGAAAGTGGATCTTGGCTCAGTGGAGTCGCAGGCAGAGAACAGAAAGAATGACTGTCAGACTTCTCCCAGTCCTCAATCTGAAGTGAAGTTTAGGAGTACAGGACAACTAAAGGGTTGCATAAATACAGCTGAAAGCAACTTGGAGCTTCCTGTTTTAGAGATGGAAAATAATGTTAATCAGAGACAGCCAGAGGATACTAGCAGCCAGCGAAAACCTCACTCTGTGGGACGGTTGAAGTCAAGACTTCTAAGCAAGAACCCTCCTTGTAGCTATGAGTCAGCACTGCTAGGTCCAAAACAAAATCAGAAAGTGACCAAAACGCAGGCTCAACAAAAGAGTTGTGGTTCAGAAGAAAAGTTAGATGATTTCAAGAAAGTGTCCTCTGAAGAGGCTCCTTCAATTCCTAGCAATACAGAAATGAGTAAGTGCAGTGATGATTGCTTAGGTCTGTTCTTGGAGAAGACCCCACTTAATTCCAGGTTGTTTTCTAAACAAGACTTAGCAAAGGCTGTGTCTGGTGAAGAGTCATTTACTTTGGGAAAAAACCTCTCCCAACCTCCTTCTATGAGGAACAATGTAGTGCAGACAAACCAAAATGAGCCTGGCACAACCCCTGAAGAATTACCTGTGATGCCTTCATCATCTTGTTTAGAACTGCAGCCTGTGTCTTCAGAGAAGCTTACCCAAAAAAGGAAAAAAGAAGGTGAAGACGGTCTCAGGAAATTAAAACTACGAAGGCTTAAGAAGTCATAAGTCTGAAATATTACCTTGATGGCATGGATGGACAGCCAAATTTGTGTTTGGAAAGCATATATAAAAAGTAGGAAGCAATTTAAAATAGTGAAAAATAGTTTTTTAAAACGTTCAAATTAGATAAACTTTTAAAGAAAATTAGTTAACTAAGTATCTTAGCTATTTGGAACTGTAATGAAGATAATTCTGTGATGTCTTTTGATATTAGACACAAAAATATTGTACAAATCAGATGTAGTATTTATCAAAAGAAAAGTCTCCTATAAAATATTTACAAAGCAAAATTTCAGATCTGTGTATGTTTTGGTACTATTAAAAAGTCCTGACAGCTGATGACAGTAAAAGTTAAAGTCACTTTTGTAGTCTGTTAACAGCTGCAGTTACCCATTTTTTTGATGTTTCTAAACATATGTTTTTTTTTAGTAAAAATTAATCCTTTTTCTGCATTAGGAAGTTCGTGGTTTATTCATGTGATCTTTACAACAGTAAGGCAAATTGAGGTTATTTCAAATAAATCTTTATCTAGATTTTAATATTGTTGATAATTTAAGGGCTACCTTTTCAGTGGGCTTTCCAAATAACTGTAGTTTGTGCTTGGGCAGTTCTGACATGAATGTGTATTTCTGAACTGAGCTGTGGATACAGGTGATCATGCATTCACTATTTGGAAAAATGAAGATTATTTTTATGTGTGCAGTCCCCTGGATTTGCAAATGTTGCTGTTGGGAAAATTTCATACATAAACATGCGTACGCTTCTTCATGCACTCAGGTTTCAAAATCAAGCCTTGCTTGTGTGCAAGGACAACACACTTTTTTAGGTGTAGGCAATAGGAGTTATTTGTTATTTTAAGATAGAGGTAATTTTTAATCGTACAGTGCTTTTTAATACTGCTTTTGTAACTTGTATACTAACGTGCTAAGGAAATGTAGCTTCTTATTTCATGTTTACATTTTTAAATGGTTAAAATAAAATTACAAGCAATTTCCTTTTGATCATTCTCAAAATCAATGTGAGCACAGACATTTTATGTGAAGCAAATTTTGCAAGATTCTTACTGACATACACCTACTGTTGTGAATAGCTTCATTTAGATTAATAGGAAGATGCCCATCCATAAGCATTAGAGTTGGTATGTAGTACAGGTTAGAGAGTTAGCAGCTCAGCAATTGACAGCAAAACCCTGTCAATTGAACAGCATCTTTGCTGCTGTAAAAAAACTTCTGCTCTTGCTATAAATGAAAAAGGTTCTGCATGCCTGCTAGAAGACTTTTTTCTCTTTTTTTCTTTCAGCCTGTTTGCATGTTGTTTCTCACAGTGCTTTGCAGTAAGGTTGCTAATGCTTACCAATCTTCAGGCTCTGCAAAAAGGTCTTTCCTAGTAACAGGCACAACGGAGGCTCCAAATGAACCTGTGTTTGGAAGAAGAATAGCTTGAGGTATGTTTCCTGTTGTCTTTTGTATGGGCTCAAGATACTGTGCAAGTAAGGGAGTAAAAAGCACTTTTTTAATGGACTTAAAAGAAGTATAAGTACATTTAATTAAGTTTCAGAAAAATAAGAATAAGTAAAACAGAGTCATTTGATGCTTTATATTAAAGTCCTTAGCATATATTTTCTGGATGGCTTCTTAAAGTCCTTACAGTGCATAATCGAATAAAAAATGGTACAAGCATATATTCTAGTTATTTGTATGCATTTCCATTATTTCTACCAGGCTTTTTACCTGGATCCTTTTGAATTTTCCAGGATGTTCCTGGTTGTAACACACCTACAGGAGAGGTTTAGATGATTATGTGAGAACAGACACATGTTGAGCTTACAAAATTACTTCAGTTAACTTCTTTTCATTTTATTCGGCTTAGCAAAAAGACATAATGCTTGCTTTTCCAAATTGGCAAACACACAGATTGTTCCTATGAAAACTGGACAGACTTGAGCAAGTATGCCCCAAACTACTACTGTGAACAGTTTTGGATTCTGAAGCTTCTATTCCTCTTGCCCCTCTCCTCTCCTCTTCTCTCCAAAAGAATTTAATTCCAGTATTAGAAACCAGAGCTCCACCACCACATATAGCTTGTATCATTGAATAATATTACTATTATTATTAGTTCAGTCTTATAAATTAGTCTTATAAATTAGTCTTATAAATCAGTCTTATAAATTAGTTTTAATTGTAACCGAGTAACTTATCTGCATGCACCTTACAAATGGATGTCATCATATGTTTAGAGGGAGCTTGGGTAGACAAAATCATTGTCTTTTATGTAGCTGAAAGCACTTGATTTTGCTTTTAGGATATTTTATGTTATTTACAATGCTGTTTTCCATTACCTTACTGGTAGCGTGAAAACATCTTCCTTTTAAAACAGTGATCTCGTAACAATAAGGAATGTAGGGCTAGATTGTTTAAAGGTGTTAGAGCCTAGAGATTCAGAACAATTACAAGTGGACTTTTGAAAAGTGTGTGGTTGCATCACTCTTATTGTAATTACTGGCTTGTTAGGTTCCTAGGCTCTTTTGAAAGACCCACTGCTTTCTATGTGCGCATTTAGAGCTTAATTACTTTGAAAAGTTGTCTCTTGGATCCTTTCAGAAATGCAGTTATTTAGGGAAAAAGCTTTGAACTCATTGTCATTTCTGGGCTTTAGGTCTTGCTGCTCATAATTGTTCTTTCTTTTTCTCCTTGTGGCAGGACTACCATAAAAGTTTCCCTTTTGCAAACCTCATGGATATTTTATGTGACTCAGTGATAGCTGAAGTGTGTTGTTACCATATGCCTCTGTTATCTTTCTGCTTTAACCCCAAGGTTCTTCTCCTCAGTCTTGGGGTTTTTCTTTATCTACAACCCACCTGCATCCAGATCACTGACAGAGGTGTGTGGTCTGACATGCTCTTGAATCACAAACCTGATTTCCAAGCCAGGTTTAGGAACAAAAGGAAAAAAAAAAAAAAAAAAGCTGGAAACTGAGCCGAAGTAATGTAAAATTAGCAGTTTGCAAGTCTTGGCACAGGCTTGCTATTACAAATTTGCTGCAGAGCAGCATTAGCATACCCTTCTATTAAAAGTATTAAATATTTAAGGCTCTATTCTGTTCTGAAACTTCCATTGAAGTGCAGAAACAGTTTCTTCAGTTAGTTTGTTGGGTTTTTTTTGTTTGTTTTGTTGGTTTTTTGTTGTTGTTGTTGTTGTTTTTTGGGGGGGGGTTATGTTTGTTTTTTCATTTTCAGAACTTTTTTTGAACTCCTCTGAAATATGTGTAGATCTGAGGAGCTGACTGGCTAAAGCTCACAATGCGAAGTTCACTTTTTTTTTTTTCTTTTTGAATCTGGTTAATTTGGTCTGTGCTGGTTGCTGATAGTGAAACGGTCCTTTCCTAGCCTAACACTTTCCTATGAGTGCAGACTATCATTTCCATTATTCGGTACATCGAAGTAGTTAAAATATGTTTAGTGAACTTTTGTGTTTAAACACACATCAAAAGCTAGACCAGCCTTTTGTTTATTTATTAAAAGGAAGCAGCTGATGTAAAATCTCCCTTGCCCAGTGCTGATCTGCAGGAAAGTTTTAACTATCACAAGAGGTATTTTGAGTAATAAGTTTTAAGCTTTGTGCTAGTTCTGATATTGTCAAATTGTACTTCTGCATACTAGTGTCCACAGCACATGCTAACATATTGTTACCACTGCGTAGCTGCATTTTGATGTTACACTTGACTTGAATAATGTCAAGAACACCTGTTACTAACAAAAAAGAAAAATTTTAAGAACCAAAACTTTTCATTGCTACAGAAACTTTCGTCCAAGTGAGGTGTTAGATATTCTTCCTACGGCATTTACTTTGTCAGCGTGAACTTCCTTCCCTCTCACAGCTCTGCATGTGGGTCACATTCTTTGAGTTTTAATTGACATTTTTATATCATCATCTCATTGACTTTTGAATGGATAATGAATTCTTTTTTTAAGGAAAAAGATGGAGGAAATAGTTTTTTGTTTGCATTGAAAAGCAGTTGAAATAAGAATGATGTAAAATGTGATTAGAATATCCAGATCGTTTGTGTTGCAAGTAGTATCTCCTTGCCTATATCAGTACCTAATAAAACATTTCCTACGGTATTAAAACACTCCAATGCAAACAGCTAATAGTATCAAGAGTCTTTGAGCCAGCAGTGGGAAGTGTGGGTTGGCCTCAGAAATTAGCTTTAATAAAAGGCACTCCTCGCTTCTTTGCTTTCTGCTTTTTTCTTCTCTAATAAGCATTAACTAGCATCCCGAAATCTATGTGAATGAGAAGATGGGGATGGGGGAAGAGCAGCACATCGAGCCTTTCATCAAAGGGATATCAAAGCATTCTGCAGCTGAACCTGGGAGGGATATGAATATGCTTATTTTGACAGTTGGGGCAGCGCTGAGAGTAAGCAATTTCTTCAAGGTAAAGCACGTTGGTTAAGGAACTCGTACTGCAAATTCTTTCATCAACTCATTCAACTATTTTTGAACACCGTTCTCCATTCTCGTTCACTCTTTTATTCCGGATACTTAAAATGGAACCTCGTAGCATGTGACCTTATCTCTTCCACAGTGGCAATAAGGTGACATTTTTAGATTCGGAATTTTTGTTTGGTTGGTTGGTTTTGGCTGATGCTAAGAAATTGTAAAATAGTTGTTAAAATGAAGTAGCGTCCCAGGGCATTTCAGCTATAACATGGAAATTGTCCAGGGAATTAACCTCCACCGTCTTACCTCCTTTACTATACATTTCAGTTATTCCAGTGTTGGGAATTGGTTCCTGTGAGAGCTGAGAATTTCACTGATGTGCTCCTGTTTTGTCAGTTAGATCCTTTAGTATAGCTGAGACAGCCCCTTTAGTTACCACCTCAGTAGCAGGAATTGGTAATCTAGCTCCATAGCTGCTTTAGTTGCTGCCAGTATAATTGTCTTTTTGATTATGCATCAGATCTTTAAAGAAAAGTGTCTAGAGCTATAATTCTAGAGATGGGCATGCCCCTTTTTAATATTAACATGATCTCATAGTGCTAGAATGAAAAGAATAGAAGTTTATTTCTCCACCCTGTAGAGAAACTGGTTGAAACAATTTGCACATCACAGAGAAGGCGCTCGCTGGAAGATCTGGGCTGGAGCTCCGGTCTGACGCCCTGTCTGATACCACGTCGCTCCTCTACTGCCCCAGTGCTAGGTAAGCCATCTGCCGAACCTCCATCCAGTGGCCGAGAGACCTCTCGGAACCTTCACCTCTTTCCTCCTCCACCCCCAAAACTTGAATTAATCACTGCGCAGCTATTTTACCGTTCATTTTTTTTTTCCTCCCCTGTTTTGAGAACAATGGGTAATATTTAAAAATAAACTCTGTAGGCACTGGTAAACAGTAATCATGATGACCACTGGTGTCCATACTGCTAAAGAGGAAGTTGAAAAATTCTTAAATATCAAGCATCTGTTAGTATCTTGCTTCTTTTAGAAGGGGAGGGGGAGCTTATGCAATCACTTCCATCTTCTGGGGAGGAAAAGGCTGGATTTGGTTACTTCCCTTGTCACAACTTCTCATCTTCTTTGCAAACACTAATAGAAGAACTGTCCCTGCCTTGTGACTTGTTCCGGGGGGACCCTGCAAGCAGCAAGGGGAGCAATCCAAGGCCTCTGAGCGGATGAGGCGAGGCTGGCTTAAGCCACACTGGGGGACAGCCGCTGAGAAGCCAAATCACGCAACCTTCAAGGAGCAACAGAGAGCATAATCTTGCAAATTTTCTAGCTTGGCAGAGAGCTGATTAATATTATTAACTCTTGCCATGCAGGTGTGTCGGTGCAAGAACATGTGTAGTTACTATGGAGAAAATAGTTTCATCAGTGAAACAGCTCGAGGATTGCTAGTCTCATGTTTAGGCTCTGAGCTGGTTTGTTACTCGCTGGTTAGGCTTCAAATGCACAAGAGCTGGCTCGCTGTCATTTGCTTGTATTAACAATGCAGAAATAGCTGTTCCCAGGGCTATCTTTCCCCCGGTGACATGAATATATTGGAGTTAAGGCTGACGTGGCGTGCATGGTCAGCACCTTTTCACTAGTCACCTCTATGTAAGATGGGCCCTTTCCATGCGGAGGTGCAGCGGCTTTGATGTGGCTGTATTCAGCTCATGTTGAACCAAACCCAGATTTGACAGGTTCAATTAGCTATAGCTATAGCAGAGCTGAGGGTGCAAAGGGGAGTAATTTATTTTTAAAGTTCTTATATTTAAATGGCAGCTCGGGAAGCACACATTTTTTGTTCTTAGATGGATAAGGATCCAAAGAACAAACACATATGAACAGCAGGAAACTTCTCCTGACTAAACAGAATGTATCTTCCCAGAGTAGTAAACTGTGAACTGGCAAAGCACAGTTTCCTCAAAAATAAATGTGCCTTGATATTCTAATGGGAAAGCCTTAAACGTCCATGTTTCTATTTATTTTCATCACAATGGAAAACTCTCCATATACCAGCCCCCAGTTTGGTGGTGGTTCTGGGCTTTGGAAGACTTCTTTTGTTGTAAATTCAGCAGTATAAATTTTGAAGCTACCGCTGAGATATGAGGATATAATTTTAAAATCATTATAGCAGTTTCACAAAATTTTCTCACTCTTCCCTCTCCCTATACAACTTGCACTGCTGTAGTTTTATAACACTGTCATATAGCAATAAAATGACATATATAGGAAAAAGAGCTTGTGTATGGAGAAACAATGCAGTAAAACCCCCTGATCAACACAGTGCTTTGTTGCCCTGGAAGGGCTGGAAATAAATAAATAAATAGAAGGAAACAAAAAGAAAGAAAATAAGACTGTGCTCAAAGTTTTGGCAAGTTTTGAAGCTTGAGGAACCCAGGTTTTGCTCTATAGAGATCTAAACAGCTTTGTCACTGTAATAGAGGATTGTCTAATTAGATTTTGACTCAGCAGGTTTTCAAGTAGCCTGTCACAAGTATGTTTCCAAGATTAGCAGAAGTCCTAATTGTTGTTTTCTTTTGCCTAATAGAAGGCAGTCTCAGGTTTATTCTTACAAATTCAGGTGTGTTTCGGTCATTCAGAAGCTGTGGTTGGTTTCTGCATCACTGAAATTGAGAGCTCTGTGAACAGTAGGCTAGTACAGGAAGCTGGTAAATTCAACATTACAGTACAGAAAACCACTCAGTTAATAGCCTCACTTTGTACTTCTAAGCCAGCTGGAAGATTCCATTATCTTGAAGTGGCTTTTTTAGCCATGACTTGTTTGCTTTATTGCAGATTGTAGAAGTCTGGGAACAAAGGGAAAAAAAAATACTTGTGGAATTTGACTAGGTATTATTGAAGTGGTCAGATGAAGCTGATCTTGTTGACTTCCCATTCAGCAAGCAGTAAACTGATGCTTCTCTGCTACTCAAGTAAGTTATGTGGCATGTGATTGTGAAGAGTAAGAGCAGTACCCCTTTCAAGGTAGTGTAGCAACAAGTTAGAAATCTCATTTTAAAGTGGGCTTGAAATAAAAACTAACACTAAACAGATTTTACCATTTTCTTTTAAGATGGCTGTAAAGATGGTACAGAACAGTATGTCTTGCGCTCAGATTATTTTCAGGTGTTCATATTACAGCAGTTTTTATATAAAGCATTATTTACTACAACCAACTGTGGAAGAAAAGGCCTATTATTTTCCAGCATCTTGCAGTGCAGTGGTTTAAGATGAAGTACAAGAAGGAACCCAAATCTATTTTATAATATTTTTCAGCTAAGTTTGTTACATACTGTTAATTTTTCCCTTCAGCTTTAACAAAGCAAATTTGCAGCTTCATCAGGAAAGTGTGCTAAAATAAAGAGTAGGCTATCATACAGCTGACCAATACTTCCACAGCCAGCCCCTCTAAGTTAGGAGGAATGCATTAGTTAAACATTAAAGCCATTTTAGAATAGTTTAAGAGTTTATTTAATGCTTTACAAAGCACTTTTTTGCCCACTAGGAATCAGCGTAATCTATGGATCCTTTCCCATCCAGGTCAGCAGTTTGTATCTTGCCTAGCTACTTAGATTTGGTTTCTATCTGGTGGTAGCTCATTGGCCCATGCAAAGTAAACTAGTTGCACAATTCCAGTCACATCATTGTTCTCTCAAAAGTACATGGAGGTAACATTAGCCAAAAGACATTGAGAACAAGGGACAAGTTGCTTTCAAACCTCTTCAATTTGATTCAAAGCCACACGGAAACACATAATCGTCTAACAAGAAAACTGACTTCACCAAAATCTGTGTCAGGTCTTGGAAACACAAACCATCACCTGCCCCTGTTTTTGCACAACTAACTCGGTGGGGAGTGCCTCCAAGCTCAATAATCTCCACGCTGGTTTATGTTTTCATACAAAAAATTTAATAAATATTACTTTTCAAGATTTATTGCCAGGAACAACACATCAAAGATGCATTTTCATATAACACTAATATCACAATACAAGGTATCTTCATGATCTCAGTGGTTAACCACTGAGATTACTATGTTTATAAGCCTTTTGATCTTAAACATCGTAATAGCACTTTGATTTCCTCACTTGTTAAGGCGGGCAGTGTAATCTATGGCAAACCTACACAGTGATCTTACTGGACATTCTACTGTTCAAGTATTCAACAACTAGCTTATTAGAATACTCCCTAAATGCAGTAGATTACAAAAAAAGTCAAATCTACAAGTGGTTCAGTATTACATATTCATGGTGAGAAAAAAAATAATCAGAATTTACAAAATAAGATTGCTGTGTTTCCAACTTCACACGCTAATTTGATATTTTAATTACATGCAACCACTCACATTTCATCTACATAAAGTAATAGCTCAGTTTTGTTCCCTTAAACTGCTTCTTAGCAGATTATCTGCCTGTCACTCGTTTTCAAGTCTAAAGCAGCAAAAAAATTTTTTCTAGTCTAATTATCTAAACTGCCTCAGTCAGTACTTACAAATAGTCTTAAAGTGATACTATGGAAGGTGTTTCAAACATTTGACATTGTACAAAAACCAGCATCAAGGCATGAAAGCCCATCCTATTAAAAATAAACTATTTTAGAACACCTTAGTTTTGGCTTATAGGCAACATGTAACAAGAAAATAAATTCAAAATAAAGAAGCCACAAGCTTACAATGCTATCAAAAACCTTCAACTCTAAACACATACATATAAATAAAAAGGAATGATATTTTAAGGCTCTTGATTATTAAGTTAATAAATCAAATATACACAGTGATTAATAAAAAAGAATTATTTACATATCTATACAAACTTCTATTTTTGACACATTTTCCTCTTTAAATTCTTCATTTACCAGCAACTGCTGACAAGTTCCCCCCACCCCACCCCCAACAAAAATACAATAAAAAAATAAATAATAAACTTATTTTTGATAGTTGCTGTGGTTCCGAGCTGCAAAGGCACTTTCAAATACAGAACTAGTTGTACGTCACCATAAAACCAATATACAAAAAACTCAGATTCAATAAATATAAATAAAATGTATTATTCTAAAGAAACTGTATAAATTGGGACATCTGGCAGAAAAAAAAATTAACACTAAGGAGGAGTAATAAGGCTATGTAATACCTTATGAAACATTTCCATGATGTGTCAGCTACAGCTGAATTTACATTAGGGCACTTTTGACTAGTTTTGCATAGATGTGAAATGCAGCACTTGGTATTCCAGCCAACCACAGCAACTATCATTGCCAGTGTAAGCCAGCTTGTCAAAACTTAAATTAACACAGGGATTCTAAGTAAATAATAGCCTTAGACTCAAATATTACACAACAGTTTAAGAACTACAAGCTCTTGAGTGCCTTTATAATGATATTTAAAGGCCCTGCATGGCAGCACCCAACTGTCTGCTATACAATGTACTCCATTCTATTTAAACTTTGTGCACTTTCCAAGTCTCTGTTGTCTTGTTTATTTGTCCAGTTTGGGTGTTTTGTAGGTGTGCTGTTGGGTGGCTTTTCATCTCTGTCTACCAAAGTGTACGCTGGCTGCTTGGCAAATCGGGCCTTCTGCTGGTGTTTGTCCATGTCATCTTCCTCCACTTCTGAATTGTGCGTCCTTATTTTGGCGATTTTAGAGTTTTTGTTTTCATAGTCTTTAATTGGGACAGTATTTGCTCCGTGTTTCTCGATGGGGTTTTTTATCTGGTTCAGCTGCTCCCTTACATTGTTGGTAGTGTTGTCATCAGATGCTGTGTGAGTATGGCTGCTCTGCTTTCTGCGTTTTCGAATGCACCAATAAAAAACAGTTACCAGGCAACAGATCCAGGCTACTGTTAAGACTGAGCTCAGTAATGGCACCAAGAAATCTGGAAGAGATATGAGACCAGTTAACCCTGCTGCAAACAAAGTGTTCCAGTCAAGGCTTTCCACAAAGAAATCTCAGTTCTTAAGCCTTATTTATACACTGGGGTCCAGACAGTAATGTAAGGATAATCTTAGCTCTTTTAGAATAGGGGGTGTTTAAAGTGAGTTTAGTATTCTGAGTACTGACCGACAGCCCTCATGGAAAATGTCTTCCTCTTACCCGCAGAGCCAGGCATTGCAGGCACCACTAATGCAGACTGCGTTACACTGCCCTGCCAAGGCCCTCTTGGCCTGGGGGCAATTGGCTACACTCCCACTGAAGTAGTTCTCTATTTGTGGCTGGCCATAAGATGCCAGTGCATGCCTGGTACTATGGGCAAAGCTAGTTGGATGCTTTTGACCTTTAGTATTTAATTCATCACATCTGGACAGTGGCATCACTGGATAAATACATGGAAACTTTCAGAGCCAGCTAGCATGATTTTGGCTCCTTTCTTCTTCCTTGTTTCTCCATGCAGAGGGCAGTAGACCTTCTAAGAGGTTAAGCCACTGTTCTAGAGCATTTGAAGAACACTTCTTTTTATTTGAAGCAGCAAGATCCTGGTGCAAAACCTCCTTATTGTTCCCACTTAACAGGGCCAACAGGCAGAGATTCTCAGAGTTGCTACAGATCTCAAAATTGAGAAAAGCTTCACCTGCTTTGAAAGGTTATTCTAGTCATGAAAAGTATACGAGTTTTTGGAGACAGGGAAAAGCTTACCCGTTTTGTTCTTAACTGGTCGTCGTTGTACTCTGACTTCCGCAACTGCAGCAATTAGTGTGTTGTTTCCGTCACGCTTACTGACAAGGTCAATAATCTTATCTGTGATTTCTTTGATTGGGTTTTCATCTTCACCTATATCTTCAGCAGACTAAAGAAGAAGTCATACAATTAATACCAAACGCCAGATCAGATGTGTGGGTAATCTGCTATTTATAAACTTTCACAATCAGTTAAGCCTCTCAGTACTTTTCATACTTAAAAACAAACAACCACCAAAACCAAAACAAAAATCCCAGCTATGGGCAGAAACTCATATTGCAGAATTTGTCCTCATCTTTACAACAAAGAAAACAAAAAGCAGTGCTCAAGAATATAATGGAAAATAGTTTACTACCCTGTTACAGTTGCTACCAAATGGTAGCTTTCAGGTATGCACATGTAACCAGGATTTCTTCCCTGTTCTTAAAAGAGAATTGGGATGGAAACTAAAACTATGAGAAGTACTGACAAAGCCAGGAATTACGATTTTTATGAAATCCACATGTTATACATGTATCCAAGCAATTAACTACTAAGACATTTAAAAATATTCCAGGAATACTTACAATAGCAACATGTATTTCATTATTTGCCAAGTGTGAAGGCTCACAGGTAATATAGATAGAATATTCAACAGAAACATTCTTCAGAATATTCAGATTCCTCAATTCACTGCAGATGTGTTCTGTGGTAAGGCCCTGGAAGAGACAAAGGTGTGGCGTTTTTTTTTTTTTTTTTAAATATACATGCACATGAATACACACACAAAAATATATGTATACATAAAAATATATATAATAAAATACATATATCATATATATATATATATATCATATATATATAAATAAAATAAAATAAAATAAAATACACCCGCTTACATCAAGGCAGAAGGGAGAGTTTGCCCTGAAGTAACAGTTCAAGGGAAGGGGGTGGGGGTGTAAAATTCCCTCCAAACCAGCTTTTGTTCTTCTCTGGATATAAAAACATTTAGGGTAGAAATCTGTGTGAAGCCTTCTATACCTTCTTTTTTCTTTGATAACGAAGGAGCATCAACTTTTACTGTACTTTTACCAGTCAAAGTTGTTTCACGCTCAGGGAAATAAGCACATGTGGGCCACGGCATACCGACTTATGTTCGGCTACTTACTGGTGCCATCATTTCCTTATTAAAGGTAAAGGTGATGTTGGCACAGTTGTCTTGGTAATAAGAATCAGAATTGCATTTGGTCTTCACAGGTTGTTGATTAGAAGGCCAGCATTCACCCACTGCAGCACAAGGGTGAGTGAAACAGTGGTCTTCTTTAACAGGAACACAAGCGTGTCCAGCTGGGCATTCGTTATGACCTTTGGCATGTATTACACAAGGTCGAGGACCACACCAAACCTAGAAGAGAATAAATACTGGTATAAGTAACCATTGGTTACATAACAGAAGACAGTATAACCCAAAACAGAGCACAGTTGTACCTTAGAACAGGTGACTTTTCCATTCAAACACTGACAGGTATTACAGTCGTCATCCCACTTAGCCCCATCAGGCATTACTCGAACACTGGTAATGCAAGGCCTTCCTGTAACTGAAGACAGATTTAATAGAATTAAAAACTTGACAGAAAACAAAACAAAAGTGAAAAAACCCTTTCCTATATTAAGTTCCCCTAAACTCAGTGATAAGCTTATTTCTTCAATAAACAAGATATTTGCTGTAAAACAACAACAACTAGCACTCCCCCCAACCCCTGTACAACCACAAGCACATTAACATGCGATTATACAGGTCTTGCTACAAGTATTGTGACCAGCTATGACATCTGAAATACCTTCTTGGCATCCTGGACCACTGCGACCTGGTGGGCAAATGCAACGGTACCCGTTAATTTCATCTACACAAGTAGCCCCAAAGGCACAGGGTGAAGACTGGCATTCATTGATGTCTGTGATGGGAAGGAGAAGGAAAAAGATAAGTTACTCTATAATATCCTTTTATTTCATCAGAAAAATCATATGAGGGATTTGCCTACTGGAGCTTTATGATTACTTTCTTGTGTCTACTCAGGGATAGATTCTTATTAGCAGTACCAGCAACATCTTGGAGCAAGTTCTTTGAAGTTTTTGCTGTGTGGCACTAACAAAGATCAAACCTGACCCCTACGGCTACTTAAGCTTTTCAAGGGCAAGGACACATTCCTTCTCACACAAACATGCTTCCCCTCCTTTGACATAGTCCAGTTTTGTCCACCTACTCAATTCTTCAACTGATAACAACGTTAAACCCCTTTCCAGTTGTATTGCTACTACGAAACTTCTACTTCCATGGCTGTTATTAAAAAAAGAATAAAAAGTAGTGTCCTCCTTCCTGTAATTATTATTAAATTACAGGGAAGTACGTACATCACCTCAGGGCTTGTAGGTAGATTATTGATTGACAAGGTTTTTGGCTAGCATGCTTTCATATCAAACAAACCTGTGCCACACAAACGTACTCTAATTGGGAAGACCATCTTGAAGGGCATTTTGCCCACTCAGCTGAACCAAGAGGTTTCAGCGTTAGCTGAATGGACTTTAACATTTCTTTTATTTTCAGTGTAATTCCTGCCCTTCCCTACATCCTCTACAGATCTGGACGTAAGTACGGAAGACACAGGACACCTATCGTAAATCTGATCTACCACTTAACTCAATTAAGTTGATTGTTTTACAACAAGATTCAAGCGAGACAAAAATCAAGGTAGAGTGCCATTGAAACACTTACTGATCCTGCAGTCAGGACCTGCGAAGCCTGGGGCACACTCACAGCGGTACCAGTTGTCTCCATCCACACAAGTGCCACTATTATAACTATAAAGAAAAGTCATTATACACATTAATAAACTGCTACAATAAACAGAATCTAGAATTCTAAGACAATAAAAAAGCAAAAGATGAAAGACAAACATATTAAACTTACCAAGGATGAGGACTGCAATCATTTGTGTCTGCAAAGTGAAGATAGACAATATTAAACATGCAGACTTTGGCTAATACAACCCTACTGTCAGTAAGAATGACTGAATTTCCCCTAATGCCCAAGTTACACGTAGCTCAACTTTAACAAAAATATTCTGAAATTCTCTACTAAATTGATTCCAGGCTTCCACCACAAAATTTGTTAACTACGTTGTGGAACACATGTACACAGGAAGAGATCGTTGTAAAAGAATCTAACAGGGAAAAAAAAAGTGGAAGCAGACTGAGCTGCTGGTAGAAAAAGAATGCAGGAGAAAACAAGACAACATCTGTCTCCACTTAGCTCATTTGCAACTTTCTCATGCCCAGGTCAAGGCTCTATCACACAAAGTCATTAAAAACAAAGATTCAGGTGATGCTAAAGCCTACATCAAACAAGCTTTCCCTTCTGGTTTCAATCTTGACTCCAAGAGCGACAGGATGAGCTAATGTTCTCATCATGCAACGCTCTGGAAAAGTTCAAGCAGAGATGACTTACTCTGAGTACATGTGGGTCCTTCCCAGCCCTCCTTGCAGACACAAGTGAAAGAATCCCCACTGACTACACAGGTACCTCCATTATGACAGGGGTTTGGCAGGCAACTGCTGTTCCTCGCTATAACAGAAACAAGATTTGCCACTAAGTTGTTAGAAAGCCATCAAAACTGAGCCAAGAGGAAAAACCGAGGTCACAGATTTGGTACTGCATCTGCTTCCTGGTGATTATGCAGAGTATTTACCTATATTACAAGTGGCTCCTTCCCATCCTGCAGGACACATGCACTTGAAAGTGTCCCCCTCATCGTAACACGTTCCTCCATTATTGCATGTTGCCTCATCGCACTGGCTTTCACCTACGAAAAAACCCGAACTATCCTTAATACCTGTGCTTTCTTAATGCAATGCAACAAGTTTAAGCAGCCTAACAGAGCATGCCTGTTATGTTTTGGAAGTGCTGAACTTACGGGAGTGGCAAGTTTTTCCTTTCCACCCATTTTTACATTCACAGAAGAAGTCATTGACCAAGTCCCGGCAAGTTCCTCCATTGTGGCAAGGGTTTTTACTGCAGTCATTAATATCTAGATAGGGTAAGGAGAGAAAAACAAGCTAAGCAGTGTTTACAGAATTGACCAACACTTAATGCCTGAAAGGTGCCTGTTCCATCCCTAGTTTTGGCCTGAGTTTCAATCGCGGATTAAACGCTTAAGTCAGTATATTAAAGCTTTAAGTGCTGTCATAGACATGAGGAATATTCCACCTTGTTCCTCCAGTTTGTTTTCATTTTGTTTCAGTAAACAAGAAGTGAAAAGGCCTACTATATAAACTATCCTATCAGTCAGAGGATAGGAGTTGAGCGCTCACTCCTCTTCTGTCCCCAAGACAGACAAAACACAAATGTGACATATAGATATGCCCTTCCTAAAACAGGACATACTAAAGGTTTCTTACAAGAAGTTATCCAAAGGGTAGAGCAAAAAATTGAACAGCAGGAGAGCCAGGTTCTACTCTGAGGGTGGTGTGGTAACTTGAATTTAGTTCTGATTCAAAAAGCTGGGACACCTTGTCCTCTGCAGCCTTTGTAGCAAGGTCTGTGTTAAATTGGCATTGATCGCTATTGTCTTAAGACAGTAAGGGCCATTCCTTCCAGATATATCTCCAAGAGTTCTTATTGCGAAGAATGGTTAACTTACTTGTTTCACAATACGTTCCTTCCCATCCATCACTACAAATACATTTGTAGGAGTTGATGCCATCGATACAAGTGCCACCATTTTTACAGGGGTTGCTCTCGCAGTCATTAATATCTGCAACAGTTTGGAGGAGAAAGGAGGAAAGGGAAAAGGAAAAAAATCATCAAACTGGAAGTTATCTTCTCATTGAAGACTATTTGGTGCTACTATCACTTCTAAGCTCCTTTTGAGAAGAAGGGTTATAAGCAAGATAAATAGCTCAGAAACAATACAGAGATGAAGCAATGAGCCCATCGCTCAGCAATTCAGTATTAAAAAGTAAAAATAAGAAATCAGGAGTCCTTAAGATCCACGTTAAACCCCACTATTAAATACCTCAGACCTTGTATACATAAGGTTTTTAAAAATATACAGTTCAAGGCCAGAAGGTTCATTAGCGTGAACTTTCCCCAAGGCCTAGCAAATTCCAATCTGCCTCACCCAACCAGGATATGAAAACTTAACGCAGTTCCAAGGTTCACTGTGTTAGAAGAAGAAAACCTTTAAGCAATCTGGGAGGAAAGGATGGAATAGTTTTCTGAAAATAGTACAGTTCTTACTCTCATGACAGTAGGTGCCAGTGAATCCTTTGTTGCATTCACAGGTAAATTTTCCACCTGCTTGGCTTTTGCATTTTCCATGAGGACCACAGACATTTGAAGAAATATAACGAACCCCTTCTGGTGTGCTGTTAGAAGCTACTGCCACTGTACAGCTGTCAATTACTGCAGAAAAAAAACGGAGACCTGAGCGAGGATTGCCCATTGTATCTGATTTTTTAAATTAATAGCAACATTTTTATTTCCGGTGATGGAAGTTTTAAAAGACATACATATGCTTACAGCTTCTTATCCAAAGCTTGCTGGACCACTTCCATGGCCTAGAATATATACAGCAAAGTGGTCTATTTAAAACATATGTTTTAAATATCTTTTAAATAGCTGCTATTTACAAACAGTGCTCATCCTTTCACACAAATAGAGGCATAACGCACAGAGCAAAATTCAGTCTCTTTGTACAAAAACTACTCCACTCATTACACTATTGCAGCTGCATTATGGCTTCAGCCAGGGGACAGGTAGAAACTGTTGTCGGTCATTCCCATTCAGCTGCAAGGTAACACAAACCTTCACAAGGAGTCGTGCGGCAGTGATCTTTCAGGTGGGAGCAGTTCTTGCCTTCATAGTCTTCAGGGCAGTTACAGAAATAGTCCATAGCAAGATTGAAGCACTGGGCACCATTCTGGCAAGGATTTGGCTCACAATAATCTATGTCCAGCTGTAAGCAGTGCAGAGAAAGGAAAGGGAAATAAAAAGG
>VXAA01000384.1:1548743-1572873 GCA_013399115.1 Anseranas semipalmata
GGGAGGGAAAAGGCTGAGACAGAAGTTTTATCATAGCTTTCCCTCACTATGACAGGCAGACATTGTGGAATCTGACCTTTTTATCTACTGTGCATTATGAACAAGTCATTGAGGCAGAGTTTAGTTAGGCTTGCAACTATTTCAACAGACAGCAGTCTTGATATTAAACAGCCACTGAAAGTTAATAGTTAGCATGCAACAAAACCCGACATGCAAACACTTGCAGTCTGTTTAACAAAAAAGAATCTTCAGCAGCCCACGAGGATTTTTTGTTGCCCCCCCCAATATATACTAATCAGTCACTTTCTTGGCAGACTGACAATGATATCAAGCACAACTTATATCATGGTTCACTGGATGCAAGGTATTCAGTGTACAGATCCAAAGTGCTGGTAGAAACACCACTGGCTGAGGGCCTGCTTTTCACCCATGCTTCTTACCTGACAGAGGTTTCCTGAGAAACCAGCAGGACACAGACATTGGAATCCATTGATTTCATCCTGGCAGTGACCCCCATTCATGCAAGGGTTACTTGCACATTCATTGATGTCTTTCTCACAGTGATCTCCTGCATAGCCAGGTGAACAGATGCACCGATAACCATTAACCAAGTCCTGGGAAGGAAAAAGAAAGTGTAAAGTTAAGGTTTTTTCCTCCTTCTTTACATATTTTTATTAAAGGGGGAGGGAAAAAAAAAAAAAGTGTCCAAAAATATATCCTCCTACAATGCCTAATACCAACATAAGAAACTAGCTCAAATTAAAACAAAACAAGAATATTTAGGGAGAGTGGGGTGCAGAAAAAAATATACCTCTACACACACCCACCAGCCAGCAATGGCTTACGTTTATAATTCTGAGTAGGATACATTAATCTATATTTTAAAGCAGAATATCTACATTTACAATAGCTAGTTTGTACAAGAAGCCCATTCACTGGTGACACTGGCAATGAAAATGAGTCCTTTTTTGCAGTTATATTTTCTGCCCTTGCTGTTCTACCCCTACATGCTGCAACATGACATAACCCCTCCCCTCAAGGCAAAGAAATGACAATTTATACCCCCTAATTGCTATTTTCTACACTACTCGTGTTTAGACTCAAATGTTTTAGTTACTGTTGCAAGTTTCTGGCAAGCCAAAATAAAACAAGAATGGCTTACCCGACAGGATCCTCCATTCTGACATTGTCCACGACAATCATTAATATCTGTAATAAAATCAGTGTGGTTAGAAGGCAAAAATTTATTTACAGTAGATACAGAGTTCAAGTCTCTCTAAAACTGCAGCTAGATAAACCTTTTGTCAAGTTTCCTGCATGCCTTCCTTGAGATAAGGTTATTATAATGGGTGGGAACCTTCCACGGTTCTTCTACTAGAAGTAGTGAAACTTCACATCATTGTTTTACTCGCTTTATCAGAATATAGCTATGTTAAGGACTAATGAGTTTGATAAAATTGTGTATTTTCATTCCACACCAACTACTCCCTTTCTAAAAACATAAACTGCTGGGACTCTGCCTGATGTTTAAATCTGAGCTTAGAACTCAGTGGAATATATACATCCACACAATTAACCTTTAAGAAACCCAAGGCTATCGACACTCACTTATATCACAGTTGTGGCCAGACCAGCCAGTAATGCAGTCACAATAGTAGCTGCCAATCAGGTTCCTGCAGGAGTTGGCATTGACACAGGGTTTGCCCTCACATTCATTCGCATCTGAAAAAACAACGTGAATGGCCAAATGCAGGGCTTGTAGGGTAGGAGGAGGAAAAAGCCTACAGTCTGTTTTCACAGCAATAATCAGCAGTTTATTCAGATCTAAAAGGAACTTGCAATATACAGCATGGATTAGTGTGACTTGAACGAACAAAAGTCAATCATACATCAGTCTCTGAAGTCTCTTTCAACTTCTCTGCAATTAGAACATACAGGCTACGCTAATTATTTCATAATTATCCAGCCACTCATTAAAAGCAACTCCCCCCCCATCTCAGTCCAGCATTTTGAAGGAGGAGTGCTGCAGCCTGGTCATTGGGATTAGTGTGTTGTGTGAAGAATGCAGACAGCTCATTCTTCGTGAGATCATCCACATTTTGGAACCCAGCTGTGAACTCCTTGGCCTGGAGGAGTTGACATGGCTGAAGAGATACAGCAACTTTCTCACAGGCTGAAGGAAGAAATACATGTGGGGGTGGGACTGGAAGGCATACACATACACCCTTCCCCACTTCAATGCATTTATGGTTTTGAGTATTTCTGTTTGGCTTAGTTAACTATTTCCTTCAGCTGCTAGCATGCATCAACAGAACGGTAACAGGAGGAAGCCACTCTATGCTTTGAGGCTGTCCTAGGCCCCAGTCCTGCAAACACTGAAACTTCCCCCCCCNCTGCTGGACTACGAACCTTCTGCATTTCCCCACCATTCCCTCAGCACCTGGAGCAACATAGGATAAAGAGAAAAGGAGCTCTCACCTAGCTGGCATGTTTTGCCAGTCCACTGAGGAGGGCAAATACACTTAAATCCATCAACTAGATCTTGGCAAGTTCCTCCATGACCACAGGGATTTGGAGAACAATCATCAATATCTATAATGCAGAATAGGGAGACACTTAGCTCTGTTACCAAACAGGCAATGTCAGTAAATGATAAATTTGATAAATGGTTGCTGCTACTAGGATTTGCCCTGAGGAAAAGACAGACAACAGGACTTCTGTGTAGAATTTCTAGGTCTACTCCAATTTTGGCAAAAGCCTCCTTTAAAAAAAAAAAGTCTGAAAAGGGGGGCTCAAAGCACAGGGGAAGAAATTTATACCTCTGGCCTTTTACAAGTGGAAGTCAGATTTTGATACAAAACAGTCTCTCAAAACAGTATTTTAACAACTTGCCAGCATGCCACCAAAATTCTGTGTTCTGCTTCTCTTCCACAGCTGTTGGCCATTCTTTCCCCTCGCATTTAACAAAAACCTCAGTACAAGCAAAGGAGAAGTCTTTCTTCCTACCATGATATTAAATGGCTGCTAAGAACCAATGCTAAAACTGGGAAACGTTAGGTAGGCTTCTCTGTACGTTTACCAGGGATTAGAAAGACAGATCTAAACGAGCAAGCTAGCACATTTTGAAGTCAATTTTCAAAGGACTTACTATCAGTGCAAGTTGGTCCAGCCCAGCCAGGCGCACACACACATTCAAATCCTGTAGACGTTTCTAAGCAGCTTCCTCCATTGTGGCAAGGATCAGAGAGGCAGGCGTGCTCCGCTGCATCAGGACAGAAGTACGTCATGGTAGAGACTATAGCACCAGAAGCCACCCCTGCTCCCGCTACATGCTTCTACTCTGGACATACCATCACCACTCTCCATGTGTTGCCCTCCTGGGTGAACTGTGAGTCAAAAAGCTACTAACTAGCAGGAAGGCACCTGCCATGCCAAACTCACCAACCCCCTGACTTGCACCCCCTGACTTTGCACCTGTTTGAATCAGAGCCAAACGAGGTAACTTGTAATGATCTCTGTGGGGAGCAGAAGGCTGATTTTCAGAGATACTGACTGTTCGTGATGAAGCATGAACAAGCAAGTCTGGACCTTTGTAGTCAGCCCTGACATCATCATTAACATTAGAAATTGACTTTTCCCAAACTTCATAAAATACATCCAAACACAGCCACTAAAAGCTGGGAGGAATTAACTACCAGTGGCCGTTCAAGGGCTGCATCAAACACTTACCAATTTCACAGTTCTGTCCTGAGTAACCCTCAGGGCAGGAACATTGGTATTTATCAGGGCCAGTGTTGCTGCAGGTACCACCGTTCAAACAGGGGGGGTGGGTTCCACAGTAGTTCAGATCTGCAAAAAGGTGAGGAGCATTAAAAAGCTGTGGTTGGAAAACAGAAACATTACCACCCGTGTGCTTTGCTCTATTGCTCTAGAGCCTTTACAGAACACATCTGCACACAAAAGTAGGACATGACAGAGCAAAGCACATATGCCAACAAGACCAGAACAGCAGAGGACACACGGCTAAGTAGCTGAAGGACAAAAACTCCCACCACATTTCAGGCAGCTTGCTCACTCACTCTCGCGTGTGCTCTCTCCACATTAAGTCTGCCAGTGTTAAAATTAAAGTGTTACACTTGGCTATCCGTAAGATTAGCATACCTTTGTCACAGAGCTGACCACCCCAGTTGGTTTCACAGAGGCATTGCCATGGTTCAATGCAAGTGCCATGGACACATCCTGGGTGTGGAATGCACTTATCACAGTACTGGCCTTGCCATCCGTACTGACACCTTCGTTAAGCAGGGGAGGAAAAAAAAAAACCATAAGGAAAACAAATTAAAAACAAAAACACCAACAAACCCCTTAGAATTGCTCTGTGTAGACAGGACTGTAGAAGTCCAAAGCTCGGAGAAAGAGTGGGGAGGCTGGGGAGAAGGGAAAAGGAGAAGCTATTCAAGGTTTGTTTGATGGTTTCTTGTAAACAAACATTTTAGTAGTTTTGCCAAGGTCTCTGTAGCCGGCCTCCCGACAAAAGAATAACTGTTCTGAGAGAATCAGCATGAGGCCATTCAGCACAATAATACTCTTTTGGAGCCTCATACAAATGTGGCAGAGAGGGTGGGTGTGCACTACAAATCAATCTCTGGGCTTTGACAGAGTGCATTATAAATTGGGGGTGGGGGGAGCAGTCCGTGGAAACAATAGTTATCCAGAGTTCCTCATAAATACAAGGTTCCAGGCGTTTCAGCCATGCTGGGTTTGCAGGAAGATCAACTAAACCATAAACACCAACTCTGAACCCTTGGCAAAGCAGCAGCAAAGCATTAGGAATTCTCTGCTGTCGGAACCTAACCCTATTCTGAGCTAGGAGTCATACTCGGAAAATACGGACTGGGCCACTGTAAGAGATTAAAGAAAACAGCACACACCAGGACTCTGCGTGTGTTCAAAGACGACCAATTGTCTGTGCATTTCAGAGCTTGATTTATGCTAACCTCTTTTCAGGTAATAACTAAAACATATCCAATTCTAAGAAACTTTAATTCGTATCTGGAGGAGAATTTATTATCACATTTATTGCCACCATCAATGAGCTACTTGAATTCTGTACTTAAAAGGAAGATGCGCTTTTAAAGTAAAGCCCCCTTAAAAGTAAGTTCATTTGGGCTTTTACTTAGTTCTCACTAGCAAAGTAGACCAAGGATTCTTCAAATTGAAGTTGATCTATAGATAGAAGCAAGGAAAACAAGCTGAAAATTAAAAGCAAAGGTCTGTTGAGGTACTGTGTTTCATTAACAGGTCCTGAGAGTAATTGATCAGCATCAATAATGCAATAAGCTGTCACTAAATTATGAAAATAAACCTCTTCTGTACAGAAGTCAGCTAAGCTTTCTATTTATAATACCCCCCACCATTCTTTTACAGGCAATTTCTTCTCATGGGAAAAAGCTAGAAGAATCTATCCAATGGGTGATCACACACAGCTAATGGCAAGTCTGACTTCCCTCCTAAAAACCTCAGGTGACAAACTACATCCTAATTAACCTTTTTTTTTTTTTTTAATAGCTATTTCAATTGCAGCCTATTCAAGGTCAATGGGAAACTCTTAATAGTTTGTGTGTATCAAAAAAAAGCTAGTCCTAGCTTATGTTTCTTTGTGTGCAAAGAACATGAAAGAAAGCTAGATCAGGCAAAACAACCTCTTTCAAGTAGCTCCTGGAAAATCCTTCTGTATAAGGAATATATTAAGAATGCACAAAGATAAAAATGCACATACCCTTTTAATTTCTATTGCATTGAAAGCAATATGCCTGTGAGCTTGTACACAAGCAAAACTAATGGACCTCACCTGCAAAAACAAGCATCGAAATCTAGATTTTTACTTCTTTCTGCCAAATTAAAAGGTCATTTTGTTTGTTTGTTTTCTTTAAAGCAAGTATAAAGAGAAACAATTAAGAAAAACAGGAAAAAAACTGTAAGGCTTATAACCAAAAATATGACTTTCTTCTGCCAGATCAGCATCGAAGTATAACAAACAAAATTGGATAAAGTCTACGGGCATTTATTAAAAAGTTAGGTATCAATTCCAGAACAAGATTCATGGTAATAATTCTGGTTTAATATTATGTATGCAGTAGTTTCTCATGAGAAATGAGAAGTTAACTTTCTTTCTATAATGATTCATGAGTAAAGTTGGTTTTGTTGGCAGGCCTGCATTAAAGAAAGTGACTTGCACCAAAAGGAAAAAGGATATTTTAAGAATGTTTGCAAGTTGTCTATCGTACCAGAATCCAGAGCAGTTTCTGCTGGGATGTTATTTTTAAACTCTGTTGCATTTGTAACATACAGGCTATATGACTCATCAAAACTTAAAAGAAAATAAAATCTTGTTTCTGTGTTCACTTTAAAGATATTGGTCTAACTTGGCAAGCAGAAGTTATCTGAAAGCACCAGAAGGACAGCATTGTTTCAAGACTATGCAAATCAAGTGTGGGAAAGTTGCACCTTAAGTAAATAAGAGCACTAGTGCATGTCTGGGCAGTGAGTGGGAGGTAAGAGACTTAGAAAGAGAAAGGAAAGAAAAAAAATCTGGAAACAAAGCCTGTTGTTCTGACTAGGAGACAGCAACCCCTACAAGGCATGTTTATTCTGATGACAGAAGCACAAATCACTGGTAGCCTTGACTGATACACTCCTCTTACCATCTGGCCCCCCAGTACTTCCTATTACTTGCTAGGCTCCCCCCCGGCTTTCTTTTTTTTAATTAAAAAAAGATATAGATATGGTGTTTTGGGGGTTAACCATCTTATATCAGTACTGCTAAACATTTAAATCAATTAACATAACCCACAATAGCCCGTCCTGTGGCTTGACTTTCACTTTGTCATGTTGTTCGGGGAAGATGAGAGTTACTTCCTACCTTAGTTTCAGCATGTTCCTTGACAAAATTCGGTTTGTTTTAAAACATAGATTACAGAGACAGAGAGAAAAAGTGAACCACTGTGATTATTTAGGCTGACCTTCTATATAATATAGTCTGTCAGACACCCCAGATTTAATTCTTGTTTGAACTACAGCTTATCTAGAAAGAAAAGCAGCTCACTTCATGCAAAAGACTCCAGCAATGGAGAATGCACGAGTATGTTTGTTAGGCAGAAAAAAGACTTTCTATTCCTTCAGACTTTGGTGTTTTACTCATGAATACCCAAGCTTCACTTTTAACCCTTCCTACACAGGATCAATATCAACATTTTGTAACCTCAAAAGTGCTCAGTGCCCTATCACATGGAAACAGGCATGACAAAGGTTACATGAAACAACTTACAGCCAGTTTGTTGATAAAGAATGTCCATATTTAATTTTTTAACCCTGTATTAGTAAGGGAAGAAAACCTCCCTGTGCCATAAATATATACAGTATATTTTGAAGCATTCCAAATATCTAGTTGTTGGGTTACAGATAAACTCTGCTTTTCATTGTCTCCTTGCCAGGACAGAATGGACTTCAAAGCACAGCAACATTCTGCATTCATCAGAGCCTACTGACAAGATTTCAAGATTTCATCCCAGCTATTAACCTCTCAGCACTCAGAGCCTGGCTCACAATGGTAAAGGAACCGAGAGATTTAACTAATCCTATTCTAAAGAATACTTGACTTTTGCCTACTGATGGAAGAAACCAGGCGTGGGAGGGAGGAAGGGGGAAACAGGATTGAAAGGGAGAAGAAGAGAGAAAAGCCACGCTGTACTTCAAGCTTGTAGTTGAAAGAGCCTATTAATCAGGATATTGGGGAAAAAAAACAAAAAACAAAAAAAACACACACAACTCACAAAACATTTATGCTATTTATGCAGAAGCAATTAGTTAGTGCTCATTCGGCAGTATTCACACAATTTATTCCCCCCCCCGCCCGAAATGCCACAATTTCACAAACCAAAAGCTTCTTAAAATTATCAGTGCATTAAAAGCCTACCCTCCCCCCCTTATTAGTGAGCAAGTCAGCATGAATAATATGCCTTGATACAAAACATGACTCCAAAAGTACCCTCCCTCCACAATCCTATTGTGTTTAGCATCACTCATTTAATTACTTGGGGGGGGGACAAAGAGGGCGAGGGGAGCATTTACCTGCACTCTCCTGGAATTGTGCAAGAACCATGCTTGGGGCTACATCCCTGACGGCAAATAGCTGTTAAAAAAAGACATACACACACAAAAGAGTATCAGCACGCTGCCTGCTTCTTGCATCTTCACACTCGTGGGAAGGTTTTAATCTCTAACCAGCATTGTAATCCTACTAAATCCAAGGTTTTAACAAGTCCTTCATATCAAGTCTACTAGAAAAAAAAAAAAAAAAAGCTAAAGTAGGTGGTTCCTTGTGAGACAAAATCCGTCAGCTAGCTTTACAGAGGAATCATATCTAGAAACAGCTCTTTGAACAGTGCTATGTAAGAGAAACTATTTCACCTTAGAGAGCTGCAAGTCACTGAGTCTACAAGTTTCCTTCCTCTGCAGGTCAACTGGCCCAGCTCTCCCTATCTTTGCATCTAATTCAAAGCAACTTTCAACTACTCTGGATTTACGTTTGAGACCTATCTCTGAACAGACAGGATATTAAGATGAGCGTCTATTCAAATTGCAGGTAAACTCAGTCAGCAAGACATGCTGATAGTCTGCTCCTATTCAGAGTCCTGCTTTCTCATTCTGAAATTACTTCGGAAGTTGGCATTCCCTAATAAACATGTTAAACATCAGCTCAGGTAGAACAAACAGCCTGGGACTTTTCAAACACCAAAGCTTTACACTTGCCAGGTCAGCTCTCAAACAAGTCTCTCCTTCCTGCTTGTCTTGAAGTTCTGCACCAAAGGGGAAATCCTGCCATTGAAGTCAGCAGCAGAACTCCCATTGAAGTTAATGGGCTGGGTTTTCTTCCCAAGGGCAAAGATGTGGATACTCAGAGAAACACATCTTCTAAGTACCCAGTACTACTCAGATCTCTCCAAGATTTTAAAACAAGGCAGAAACTAGTCTTCTCCTGCCCCTAGTTCCCTGTGTAACAAGTTACTCACTGTCCCACCAGTCCTCAGCCCCGCTGTCAGCACAAACTGATCACTGCATTGCAGCCCGGATACGAAACATTCGAGTCCTATCCAACACTGCTGATAATCTGGGGTTCGTCACAAACCTTTGTTGCATTCTGGTCCCATCCAGCCTTCCAAGCAGGTTTTGTTGCCATTCTGGTCACAGGTATGGTGAGTGAAGAAGTCATCTCTTGGTCGACAAAACTTGTTGCATCCAAAGCCATAGTAATGTTCTGCGCAAGTCACACGGATTTGATACTCAAAGTGGGCAACTCCTGCGTTATGCTTCAACGTCTGCCACTGACGGCTTGGATTGATCATGCCAGAGTGAGATGCCTTCTCGATTATGCGATCAGGATCTAGATGTTAGAAGAGACAGCAGAGTTAAACCTGCATTTAGGTATCATTGCCTCCCACATCACAGGTCTCTAGCTTCACAGACAAGACTCTCTGAGGCAGCCAGTTGGTTTTATTAATTTTCTGTTTTAGAAAGTAAGATAAGACTGCCCTGGAGCTGCAGACCATTAACTGAAATACACATACAGCCTATCAAACCAAACAAAGCTTTATGTCAAAAGGGACTCCTAGGTTCCTGCCAATCACTTATCCCTTTCTCAGGGCGAGGGCACCCAAGAAGAATCATACAGATAGCAATTAAAGAAAATTCAGCTGCTTTTACTCCTAGCTCCAATAGGCTGGTAGAGAATGTGTTTTTTCTCTGCTTCTCCATTACTGGCACTGGTTTTCTTTTTAACTGGAATATTTACAAAAAAAATCATAGTACAATAGTCTAATAAAGCAGTGTCTACAAACCAAACATAAGCACTACAAAAAGTTTGCAGCCTTCTGGGACTCTGGAGTAAACACTAATTTGTAAACTAGCAACTTTGGCATTCAGTTGACATCAGTGATCTCACTGGGTTTTGACTGAGAAATACCATGAGAGTTCTCCCTTCATATCTTAGCTGACACTAAAAATTCAAGATGACCAGAGCTCCAGGCAGAGAACTCAAATTACTGCACATATTTGCTATACATTCCCCTTCTCTCTATAGAGCATTTCAAAGTTTAGACTTTGTACTTGACATTTAGTTCCAGCAAAGGTTTTTTGGCTTTCAGAGCCCTACAACTGTCTAAATTATGGCTTGAAATAATAATATTTCACATTAGCTCGGAACATTGTATATATCTGTGGTATTTCACTTTGTAGTCCAGGTCTTGTGACTTAAATGATCTGACACTGCCTTACGACCTGCTGCTAGCAAGCACTTGACTGCCGAATGAAAGTTTACCATAAAACAGCCAAAATATCCTTGCAGACATCATACAAAAACAAAAATAAGTACCAGGCTACACTGTTCTGTATACAGGAGCACAATCCAGCAACAGAAAAAATTTAGGTAGAAGGGCAGTTTGCCAACGATGTGTTACAAAGCAGCGCATGAAGTACTAGCATATTCAAGTGTGAAGAATTAAAGTGTACTGATGTTCAGCTAGTTCTTCTGACAATTACAAAAGAAAGTTTGGAGATTTTATGGAAGGCAGAGTTGAAGACTAATGAAGTTGCTACATAAAGCTTAACACAACACACAGGCAGGGTTTCATGTAAAATACTTCTAAATATATTGCTGAGGACCTTTGGTTTGTAGCTTTCAAAAAGAACATCCAAACATGCTTCACAAGCCTCAGATACCTTTTATCAATTCACCACTAGATCCTGCCTGGTTGTCTACAGTTTCGAGGACAGTTAAGTCAAAGCATTAGCTACACAACCACGTAAGTCTCAATATATACACACACGCACACACACACAGTAAGCATTTACTGATTTTTATGAGTATTCTTGGCTCAAATCTGCAGCATTCATTAAGTGTTTACAGTGTGAAATTAAGGGCAACAACTTCTTATGCACCTTCCAGTATTTCTGGTTTTACAATATTTTGCATTTAAATCAGTTTTTATTATTCACTGGCACTAAGCCCCCAACCCCACATCTATGTATGAGACTTTCAAATGCAAGCAGGCTTTTATTAATTTAAATCCCATTCACAGGTAACGTAGATGCCTAAGGACTTTTCCATACTGGTATATCCAGAGCAGTATCATGCCCCGTACCGTGCAGGTGTAAGGCTCTTAGATCTCATCAACAAGATTACTAACTAATTCTAAGAGGTACTTAAGCAGATGCATATCTATTTGCCTTGAATGGGGCTAGTCAAGCGATTATAGTTCCACTCATGCGTGCTGGAGATGGCTTTGCTGCATTTGCGAAGATCACACCCCGATCTACAGCATAGTTGGAAAATGAATGCATTTCCCCAAATACCAAGTCTGTGCACAAAGACATCCTGTTTCTAGCAAGTAAACCAACTCTGTCGTTTTCTCCTCTAAGTGGTAGAAGGGGAATGACATTCAACTTAGTTTTGCAACACCCCCACCACCACGACACACACACGTTTTTCCAGTCTTTTCCTGTTCTCCGTAGGGAGCATAACATTGACAACTATTTCAGTCCTTGGCACCAGAAAAACAGTCACCTTGGAAAAGAGATCTTGCCTCTGCTCTATCATTCTTCCCCTATCTGCCAGCTCATTAGGAAGCATGTCCTTGTACATTTATGACATCTCACTCCAGCCACCGGTTCTCTTGAGCCCTTAATCACTGGCCGAACACAAATGGAAACATCCTTATTAGTCCACTGGACTTCATTTTGTTAAGGGCCCAGATGAAAGCCTGCTGCAATTTCACTTTAAATCACAGCTAAAATGCCTTGCATGTTACACGTTATAAAGTCACTACCACACATTTAAATTCAAGGTCTGACAGACTTAAGATCCCTTTCCATTAGCCATCACCCACAGTTTTCACAATGAAGTATTGGCATGTTGCTTCTTGCATAACAGTTTCTCCACCCTTCCTTATCCCACCTGTCAGTACACCCTTACACAAGTGTGCTGACCCAGACTTCAGGGAAGGCGTTGCAACAACTCTTCCATTCTTAGCCCGCACCAACAATGTTTTAAGTTTTATAGTGAGCAATCCCAAAGTAGCAGACTGGTTAAGTAAATAAAATAAGAACTCAGCCAGGCTTGAGAGAAAGTGATCTTCATAATTCCCTTGACATCATCTGACTCAGAATCCCATGCTTTGATAGAAAGGTTAGCGGAAACATTAACCAATTAGAAATTGATGAAGTGGAAGAGAGAGGCTTTCTGTACATCTTTAGCTTCCACTCTGCACTTTGCTGTCAGAGGGTTGTTTTCCTTTGCCTTCTGTGGCTAAACTCCAAAGCTATTAATCTGTCGTCTTATTCAATGAAGAGCTATATCAAAGCTTTTGGACACAGGGAAATTAGCTATTTTGACTGCCCACCTTTGCTTTTCAGTGGTCCAGTTTCTGGAAATTATAACTACCCAGCATCAGGAAGCAAAAAATCCCAAACCAAAACAGAACAACAACAACAAAACTCCCACCACCACAAAAAGCCAGACTCTTCTTTAAGCAGTTTGGGTGGCCAAGAACACCACAGTTATTTTTGAAAGTCTTTGTTTCAGACAACTTCCAGCTATGGCTTGGTTTACATTGTGCTGAAATCTCTTATGCCCGACTGGAATTCACATGCAACTGATACCAGTAATTTACAATAGCTCTTTGACATAGTTTGAGATGCAGTGTCAGCCCCATTAGCTTTATGTATGAAACGACAGTAGCAAGATGGAATCTAGACAAGAAGCAGAGTAAGAAAACCATTTACGTTGAACATTGGCTCCAACAAAGCATGATTCTCATCAACTTCAACAGGGCCAGAATTTAACTGCAAGCCACTCTTGGAAGTGAGACAAGAGAGTATGTGGTAAAGGGAACGTAGGAGGAGTGGAATGTAGAGGGGGGAAGGAAGCATCCACTCGAGGATCTCCTAACAACTGCATTGATCAGAAGGATGCTAGAACTACTGCAAAATACACAAAGCCTACTAAACTCACTTTTTCAAGAGCTATCACACAGAATCCTTACAATTCAACAGTAATTAGGGTGAATGAAAATCCTGGACATCAAAAAAAAATACTCGTCACTTTATATGATGACAATTGTTTAGTTCTATTTCCTTAACTAGTTCTTCAAGACATTCTTTAGCTATGGGAAAGCTGACTGTAAGTAAAGTGATGCATTACAAAGAAAAGGCTTTGTGCATCGCAGTGACTGAAGTGACCTACAGATGGATGTGTGACAACAAAGCTAGTGCAGGAATGCAAATCAGGAACACACATAAGAACATGTCTGCACTTGGTCAAATGCACTGCTGAGAAATGAGGCAATTTTGTCTGAAGACAATTGTACTTCCAGAACATGAAAGCAAAGAAAGGGTTCATTGTGTAGCTTTGGAAATGCAGTTGTTTCATGAAAAAAGATGAGCTCTAATAATAGTAGAAGTGGCAGAGACCCAGTCTGAAAAAATCCTCAGATCCTGCTGCAAACAAAACTTTCATTTTGAATTCAGGCATCTTCCATTTTTAATACAATTCTGCTGCTGAAGCAATTTATTTTCTACTCCTCCATAAAACATTTAATCAAAACCGAGAAGTTTCCCAGACAGCTCCATGACTGTGCTGGGGTAGGGCTTGAAATCACAGGTACTGCAAAAGTGTTGAACATGTCAGGTTTGTAAGGCAAACCACAGATAGCACCGACAGATCATACGAATCATTTGCAATGAACTTCTCTTCTAGAACGAAGAACTAATAGGACATCCCATGTGTATATATACACACACATATATATAGGTATTAAGAAAAAAATCTTCAAAGCCGATCTGTTCGGAGAGGTTCCTAGACAAAAAAATGCCATTCCTGAACAGTCTACTCTTCACCAATTAAAGTGTAAGCAGAAAACCACAGCACTGTGCACATTCCTACAAGGGCTTTCTTCTGTGAAGTCTGTTTCAGTCCAAAGCAGTCTATAAGCTGTTTGTGGAAGATCAGCCACAGTGCTGTTGCTTTCTTGTTGAAGGAAAATGCTTGTAATGTCAAAGGCTTACGAGTTCATATTCATACTTTCTCCTCTGGCTTTTACCATACACTGTTAAAGCCTTACATTGAGAGCAGAGCTCATTTTGCCCACCTGCTTCAGTAACAGTAGGCAATATACAGAACAGCTCATAATGCCAAGAGACTCTATACAGCTTGCCCTAGCCAACAGTAAAAGCTCAGCACAAAGTTTGTGAAACCAACTAAAGACATTCCAGGTGAAAGATTCCCACCCTTGATTGCCAGCCAGCTCTACCAGGTGGTAGCTGGTAAATATTTTTTCAGTCCCTGAATCTAAGTCCCTAGACATCCAACCCCCAAGGAAGAACTGATAATCATTTCTGTTTCTCTTCCTCTTCTACAGTCATTAGATGGATATCTGTATCAAGTCCTACAGATTTTTTTTTTTTTTAAATGCAGCGTGTTCAGTTTTGAGAAGTATATTGTTTACAGAGAGGTCCCTAGTCAACAACATTTAGGCTTCTAAATATCACTCCTTAAAAAAAGAAAACAAACACACACAAAGAAACTCCTGGGCTTCTATTCTCCCTTGGGAGGAGGAGGGGGGAATTAACAGCATCTATTTTTAGGCATCAAACTGTTGGTGCCTAAGCGAGCAAGTTGCTCACCCTCTACACGCAATGAGGCTACTCCAGAGCCTGGAGTAGTTGCTCTGAATAGACTGCAGGAGAGCTTTTCACTCTCCTCGTGCCCTATTCACAGCAGGCTGGGTAGACTACCAAGGGCCTTTCAATAGACAGGAAATCAAGGAGTCTGAGCAAAGTAAACCAGAGGAACAGATACTTACTAGTTGAGTTATCGTTGTAATCCCATGCCTCAACAAGCAATGTGTAGGATCTCTGCAAAAGAGAAGTAAGAGTTAGTTTCAAAGCCACATACAACCTGAAGAAACAAAAAATTAGTACAATTTTAATTCAAAAACTTTCTGGTCTGTGCCCTAAAATGGAATACTTGAAAACATAAATAGGTAATAGGTTATACTCGAGACAAACATGATCTTCTTGAAACCCCATAAGCTACCTTATCCAGTCTGACTTAGAAGACCTTTCACCTTGGATAGCTCATCTTTGTCATGATTAATGCATCTTATGTACTTAACCAGGAAGTCCAGCCTTTGACACCATGCTGTAGCCACAATAGAGCATGTGTTGAAGAATTGCACGTGGAAGAGAGAAAACACTGAATTGGAATAGCAGCATCAAAGAAAAAAAAAAAGAACACCCTGCTCTCAAGAACTGCTTCAAAAGAATTTTGGTTACAGAAAAGTAGTCTTGATTTCCCTGCCCCCAACCACCCTGAAAGCAAGAAGTGTTGCTAAGATTACTGTGCTCTGCCTTGACAGCGCAATCTCTAGGGACTTTGCTTTTCAGCACCCCCTTTGAAAGCTTTGTCTGCATGAGGGCCATCGCAGCTCCCACAAGTATCAGGTAACTGGGGGAAGAACTGATGGATGTGGGAAGGGGGTGGGGTAAGAGAGAAGCATTGTAAAACAAAGGCTAAGATCAGACTATTTGGAAGAGCAGGGAAAGGAAAGCCGCACTATCCACCCCGTGTCACATTTACAGACAGACTAATCTGCCAATGAGCTCTCTAGCACTCCAGTAATAATAATCATCAGCATAAACTAACCAAAGTGACTCCATGGGTTGGAGAGATGCCAGCTATTACATCTAAGCCACCTTTATCTTCAATCCTAACTTGAGAATAAGAGCCATTAAAATGTATTCCCCTCCCCCCTCTGCTCCGAGATACTATTATCTGGGCTGTATCTTTCAAAAATTGCCATTTAGCCAGCCATATCCAAACTTAGAGAATGATTCAAAACGCAAAACAAAGAACCCCCAAAAAGCCCACAAAAAAAAGGTGAGGAAAAATAAGAAAAAAAAAAAGAGAAGAGGAAAAATAAGAAAGAAAGAAAAAACCCTATGACTTGATAAATATAATAAGTACTCCAAGTGAGGTAATAAATGTAACATCTTTCTGGTGAGAACAATAATAGAACAAATATAAACTCTCTCCATGAAGGCCTTTGATGCTTTGTCATAGAAGCTGTGCACCGTAAGGTTTATTATTTCTTAACTGTATCTGTGCTCAGTAGCAGTCTGCAGCATTTAATACCTTTTCTGTACCAGAAACCAAAATACAGTTTTGAGAGTAAGTTGCTACAAGGTGCAAGTGTAAAGCAGACCTCAAATTCCTTGAGAGGAGGGAGGAAAAAAAAAAAAAAAAAAAGAGCTGGGGCAGACTGCTTTCTCACGACTGGACACAGCATGCAGCCTCTGAATGAAAACCTAGTTTGTGATGGACACCAGCTTGGAATATAGCCTAAATATGTTTCATATTCAAAGCAGACTAGGATTCCATTTCGTTCACTGATAACTGTGGGAAAATGCTTCAAAAAGTAAGCAAAGCCGGGCAAGCTGAGACATGCGCCCAAACCTTTACGGGAAGGCTCCATTGGCCACACCATTTTTGGTTAATATTTCATAAAAGTGACATTATTTGTTACTAGTCTATAACAAGTCTCTCAACTTGGAAGAAACTCCTAAAAACAAAAAAAGCATGATGTGATCATTTAACACTGCTTAAAGTAGATTTAAGAGGTCCTTACACAAGTCAGAGGCAAAAAACAAACAAAACCAAAATAGAACTCCTGAGCCATATTAAGATATACATTGCACTATCTTGGGTGCTTCCTCGCCGGTTTAATTACAAACTTTGAGAAGCACAACATGTTACTGCAAGCTTGAAAAAAAATATTATGATATAGAGAATGAATTATGGCAACTAGCACTACTTCCAATAAAGTTAAGGATGTTTTCCTTTCGGCCTTGCATAATTGTTTTGGAAGATATTTTGTCTAAACTCATAGCAACAGTTCCCGGTTGGTTCTCAGGACTGTTTACCAACACACCTAGCCCTTAAGGAAAGGAAAGGCTGAATCCTGGCTTTAAGTGCTACTGTTGCTAGATACTTGTGTGACCACTTTCCAACCTGAGTCTGTGTAATGAGAAAAGACGCTTCTGCTTAACTGGCTAGAAACAAAATGCAAGGGGAAAAAACCTGCCCTAGCAATTCTCTTGTTTCTATGTGCCCCCTCTCACCTCATCTGAATATTTTAAATGAAGAATCCCTATCCTGAAAAGGGAAGATACAAAGAATGGCAGTTTAATCTCTTGGCTCCGTCCCTCTCAGCACGGGGCAGAGAAAGGACAAGGCTCTGTGTTCACTATGGGACACTCCTAAACAAAAGGCACGGAAACCCATGGTCCCACAACAGTAGCAAGCCCCCCCTCAACAATGCAACCATCACATACCTCATGTCCTCCCCCCAAAATAAAGGGCAGTTCTGTGCAAAGACTGCACCACTGAGATTTTGTAAAAGTGCATATCATCCCCACTCTATAGATCAACAATTAAGATATCTCAGGAATGACTACTTACAGCGAGGAGGTTTAAGTTTTCCCATGCCCACAGATGACCTCTGCCCATCTTTGAATAAATATATATCCAGACACAAGAATTCCACATCATGCACCTTATTCCATCAAAGCCATGTCCTAGGCAAAAAGGCAGCAGTGAACTTTCTGGAGTCACACCCAATTAGCCACTGTAAACCTGAGCTTGACCAGAAGGCAGGGATTCTGGCTTGAGAGGAAAGGCGGCTTGAAAGGAATGGCAAGCTGACACAGTTTGCAGAACATCCACAGTCTGATCTGCCCAGAGGACTTCAAGACAGCATGGTCACATTTAAGCAAAACTCCTATGAAGTAAGCTCTGAGAGGATGGAAACTGTTGAGTTCACAATCCAAAAAAATAAAAAATAGTAGATAAATAAAAAATAAAGAAAGCACCCATGTGCAAGAGTTGTTTTCCCTCAGTGAAGAGCCACAATGATTTAGTCTTGGTCCACTGTTAACATAACTCACGGAAGGCTTTGAAGACTCTGAAATCCGTCAGAGAAAGTCCCTTCTAAGGGTCTGAAAGGGCAATGCAACCTCTTTTCTGGTTATTTAAATGAAATATTAGCAGCTCCAGGTAAGCAGGAGGTGTTTAAAGCTCTCTGCTTTATTACGCTTTTCCCTTCCTTCATCCAGACATCCACCCAAAAGAGATGTTTTTGTACTTTGGCTTCTAAAGGCATTCTGCGATTCAGTGGGACAGAGCAAGATTGAAACATCAGGCTTGTTAGTGAAAGGACAGCCTCCTTTTTGAAAGAGGCTGCAACTAGTCAAACTTCTTTCCCTCCTATCCTTGTGGTTAAACCATGCAAGAGCTTTGCTGAGCATGTGAAACCATGACTAGACAAATACGGTGGGAAGTTTGCATTCTGAACGCTGCGCCTGCTCCTCCTCTGCCGAACAAGGAGAGCAGGTTGAGCTCAGCAGTGCTCTCCTCATGCTCTGCCAACCACGCACAGCTGTGAAGACCAGCCTCAGAAGTGTCCTCGCACTCTGCCTGCACCTTGGGGAAGAAGGCTAGGAGGCTGCACAGGGGGCACAGCAAATTGCTGGGAGCTGCTGCAATCCCTCTGCCCTTCAGCTAGAAGAGGACTAGATGGGGAAGGGAGAAGCTAAGGAGCATTTCAAAGTGCCCAAGGGTCAGGGAGGAGGACACCTCTGAGCAGATGTAAGGCTAGTCACGAAGCCACTTCCCCTACGAGTCAGCGGGGCTCTCACCTGGGTGTCCCTGCTGCCACATGGCAAGTCGTCATGATGCTGCGCAGATGTGTCACAACGTCATGCCATGGTCAGCCAGTAAACCCTGACAACCGAACGTTCCTTCAGAGGAGCTGAAGACAACTGGTTCCTCATCCTGAGAGATGACATATTTAGGAAAAGAAGGGAAACAACCTAACCATCTTCACCCTTTCTTGAACACAGCATAATCAGGAAGCTCTTCTGTGGGCCAGCCTACACAAGGCTAAGGCAACACCCCACAGAGTTGTTACTCTCTTAACCCTGCATACATAAACAAAGTCAAAGTCGTAGCAATCTCATGGCTCAGAGTCCCTGGCCAAGAGCTACGCTGAACCTCAAACATGCGGCCCAGCCAAGACTCTCATCGGAATATGCCCACGTGAAAACGCAGCACGCTGTTCCTTCATTTTAAGCAGCTCCTCCATTGCTGGTAGCACTGGTAAACACTTCATTGCCACAGAAAGGAGAAGACATGAAGACAAATTTAGCTCATTAGCAGCTTCCAGGAATGACTTTCCCCCACCATTCAGTAACCGAAGACAAGACCTCTGCGATTACAACCGCCACCCTCCTGCCAAACGATGGAGGCAAAAGTACCGCTATCCAAACTATGCATACGCTTAAGCATCCAGTGAACCAGCCTGATCTCTGATCTGGCAAACCTGCTGGAATAATGAGTATCCTGTGAATACATAATGTGCTGAAGTTGCCATTGTGTGAAGTAAGTCCATGGTTTGTCTGGGAGCCGAGCAATGCTGAGTCTACTGCTGCTTCCTGTTGCTTGTCCTGTATTAGCATTATTTTTGGATAGGCCCCATTATGTTCCGTAATCCTCACTGCAGTCAGTACGGCCACGCTATTGTTCTTGGTTAATATTAGCAGTCAATGCCCCTGTCTGGGTGGCCAGGCTACAATGTATTCCAATCATAAAACTAGCATGCATTAATGAAACAATGTACTGGGATAGAGGGGGGGAGACTTGGGGTCCCCCCCACTCCCCTTCTTTTAAGGAAAAAAAAAAAAAAAAAAACCTTTTTTTTTAAACTAATAATTTGAAGCGATTGCAGCTACCGGGGTGCATCACACGACAACAGCACTTTAATCAGCACCTTATCTGGTTACGGAGGTATTTTCTCACGGAGCCCCACTTGTCAAAGACAAGCAGGTAGGCCAAGATGTCAATGGTAGCTTTCAACCTTCCCGAACAAGCAGATTACCTGCTCTTATCAGTCCCCCCACCTGTTTAAAGCATCCCACTGATAATTAAATGCACCAGTTACAAAAGGGTGGCAAGGTTAATAGAGAGAATACCTAGTAGCCAGCCAAGCAAAACAGTCAGGTTCATATGGAGCAAGCCTGAACAAGAAGCCTTTCTACTTATTTACCTAAGTGCGGAAGAACTGGGTTGAGCTGGTAAAGGACCCTGGATGTTTGACTATTTACAAACCATTTTAACCACTTCTATCCACATTTTACAGTTTCTTCTGAATACTACAACAATAATGAGTATAATTTATGCTGTAGAAGAGTGACCACAGAACCATGAGCTCCAGAGAAACAAATGCAACAACTTCCAATTTTCACATCTTTCCCCCTATAAGACATACATGGCTTACCAATTAAAATTATTAGAACTGTGTCAATTAACCTATAAAACTTCTATTCACCAGAAGAAATGCTAAGTCAAGTTTAGTCTGATTTCTCAAAGTCAACCTGTCTTTAGTTTTATCTATATAGAAATGCTTTTAAGAACTGTAGCTTAAGGTTTTTGCATGTACTGTGGGGCATCAGACTTACGAACTGAAGCTAGAATAAATGCCCCGTATGGGAGTGCAAGCCTCACAAGTTGCACATCACCTCACAGTTAGCTAAGGCCCAACTTTACCAGCTTCAGAACTAGTTTACTTCTATTCCAGCCTTCATTCCACAATGAAGCAGTAAGTTTCCCTAACTAGAATTTTAAGCATAAAGCATCAATTTTATGCAATTCGTTTTAGACATGCAGACTTCCAGCTGCATAAACAAGCTGACAGTGCTGGATGTATGTAGTCTGAGAAAGTTTAGGAATAAGCTTCAACACGAGGCTCAGTCCAGCTGCCACTGAAGTTAAACTGGAGCAGGCCTTTATTATAACAAGAACAAAAATTCTGGAAGCGGGCAGGATGAGGATTTATTTTTAGACATATTATGGTAATATAGTCAAATGCATTTACCAGGAAGATGAAGTTCTGAACTGACTGGAACATAAATAACTCTTAAGAACATGTAAGAAGTCCAAAACCTCCGAATGGATGCATCGCTTCTCTGCAGTCCTGGGAAAAAACAGCCTCATGGATGGTAATTACGCTCCAGATGTCATTTAATACTCTCAGCTCCATTTTGGATAGTAATCCCAGGCAAAACATTGCACTTCAAGCACTGAAGATTTATTCTTAAATTATTAGCCAACAATAAATGACAGGGTGTGGGTATTACTCGATTAATATGCATTTTGTTATTACAAAAATTTCTTCTCATCTGCCCGTACTCCAAGATGATTTATCAGGCATTCTTTAAGAAGAGCTGGAACAATACCTAGCATGTGCTACTGAAATCAAGCTTCACTTTTACGATGGTGACCTACTGGTTTAAAAACCAAACAGTTCAGTGAAGTGATATTTTTCTATCAGATTCAAAACGCTGCTACTTTAATTAATAAGCTACAGATTAATATTTTGGAAGTCTCTTGTGTCAAGACGGGGGAAAAAGTTCGTGAATTTTAAAAAACACACAACATTAAAGCTCTTTCATTCTAGCCAGAAAAAGCAATGCCTACCCAGACGATGTCTTTTATGTCTTCAGGAACCAGCAGCAGTAAGATTTGTCATTAAAAGAGGGAAAGGCTGAAAATTTTCTTTTTTAAAGTAAGATGGAAATAAGATGTTCAAAACACTTTTTCATCGTATTTTACACTAAACTTACTTAGATGCTGGAGGGTTTTTTCCACCTCGGTAGTTTGCTGGTGGGTTGGTGCAATTGGCCCCAATATTAAATAATTACAAGGATCATAATTTCAGGATAAACAAGACGTTTGAAATTGGAGCTATGCATACCAAAGGAATTGCCAACTTTGACCTGCTTCTTACTCACAGCCCCATCAAATCCGCAAAAGATCTCTCTTTACATAAAAGCAAAGTTTATTGCTAAGCTTTGCTCAGTTCATTTATGCACGGCTCCCTCAAGGTACAGCACACATCAGACTTTGAATGTCATTTGCTTCTTTAAGGAAGCCAAGAGATTTGATTTATGTCAGAGAATAGCATGTGTCTACCATGAAACTAAACTTGTTGAGACTGACTTTGACAAGGGGAACATGGAAATTCTTTTGTTCCATGCTTTTCTATATGGCTTCATAAGCCAAGCTTGCCTGTCAAGCAAGTCACTGAAGTCTCAAAATGAAAGTATGAATAAAGCCTAGGTGTAATTTTTTATTATTATTATTGCAATTTACTGTAGAATTGCTAGCTAGTGCAGGGGTAGCTTTCTGGATGCACTTTAGTTCTTTTATGCTGGTCTGCTGCCCTGTTTCCTAGCAACTTCGTCAAACCTCCAATCACTTAAATGAATTTATGGCCCACCATCTCCACACCCATTCCTCACGGGGGTACATATCAAAACTGACAACAGCAAACTGCATGAGTTATTAATAAGGCTCTGACGCTTCAAATCAACATTACAGCTACAAGCCACATCTAACAATCCATTCAAAGCACACCATTTTCTTTTCTTCCTTTCTTGCACAACGAATAAAGACCTCTAATGCAATATAACTATTTTGACAAAAAGCAGGAGGGGCAGCTTGACATGGGAAGAGGTGAGGTTTTTGGGGTGTTTTTTTTTTTGTTGCCTTTTTTTTTTTTTTTTTTTTTTTAAAGCAGCAAGACTTCTTAATGTTGCTGACTCAAGCTGGAACATCCAAGAAAAGCCTCCCTCGGACAGTAGAACACAAATAATATATATTCAGAGCATAAATTTTCAAGTGCAATATGATTAACATTTTGGTCTAGCTCCTATTACTATTAATTTTCATTTGGATGTATTCAAAGAAAATTCTCATGATTAGCCACATTTGTAAATGCAAAGCTGGTCTCAAGCTTTTACTAAAGTCAACAGTATTAACTCTTCTAAAGAAATTGTTTTAGGTGCTGAAATTTCAGTATCACATTTAAGTTGACTAATTAAGTTTACTAATTAAGTTTACTAATTTATCTTTAGAGCTTGCAAAACTCCTAAAGTGATTTGTGTACACAGTTTTAGTACCAAAAAAGAGCTTTGCCACATTAGATATTCTTTTGTTCAAATGCTATTTGAAAGTCACAATGGCTAGCTGAAAAGCTGTGTCCTACCAAGTTAAAGCTGGGAGGCAGGCTTAATAATTGAGAACAGTTATCGCAATCTCAAAAAGTACTTTCTGCATGGGAACATGCGAGAGTTTATTCCAAAAAACCCCAGTTGTAGGAACCAGAGTGTCAGAAGTTGTCAAGTTTTACACATTTCAGAGGCTGCACTGGAGTTTTGCTCTAGGATTCCTGTGCCCAATTAGATTCAGCGGGACAATAGAAGCATTTCTTTCACTAAAATGCAGACGAGCTTAAGAAACTTCTCCCAAGGTTCCCGCACCCCCCAAGCCCTCCTCCTACACAGATTTCCCTTCCCAATGATCCTACCCCTGAAAGGGGGTGTTAGAAGGGGTGTGTTTAGTTTTCACATCATTTTTTATATACACAAATCTTCAGATTCCAGGTATTTGAATAATTGGGAGCAGGGTAGAAGGCTACTTAAAAAAAATAAAATAAAAAAAATAAACTCCTTGATGAACCTGACTTTTCTGAAAAAAGTCAAAACTTGCAGCACAAGCATTACAGCCATTGGCAGAGCTTCAAATATCTCAGATTTTTACAGAACCCTTTATCCCTTTGATGGCATATTTGATAAGTTTCATCTCATTCATGTTAGGGGAAAAAAGAAAAAGAAGAAAGAAAGAAAGGACTTGTACTTCCAGCAGAGAATACTTTTGCTAATTCCACTATTGTACTTCATAATATTATTTCCTTAAAAATGCAGACTTGATTTCGCCCTTCTGCCTCTCCAGCCTTCACTACTCCAGAAGCCACAACTGACAGAGGAGGCAGGTAGGAGGCAGCACAGGACACGTCAAGAACACATGGCTGCCTACATACAGCACTTGGCCGTAGGACTCACAAAGTGGGTGTCTACGCTGCAACTGGAGAAGGAATGCTTTTGGGACGGGCTTCCCCCCCCC
>VXAA01000385.1:0-51939 GCA_013399115.1 Anseranas semipalmata
TGTAAAAGCTGGCAGTAAGAATAAGAATCCTATTAACAAGAATAGGAATTAATTCCTAAGAATATGAATTAATTAATTAATAATAGGAATCCTATTAATAAGAATAGGAATCCTATTCATGGATGATTTAAGGAAAAAAATAAGTCCTAATGAATTATTCATAGTTTGGAGGTGCTTTTTGATATCTTGTTCCTGTTTCTTCAAACTTGCATATTATTTGGAAGGTACTTTCTATTCCCAACAAGACCATCCTTGGTGGTCCAATGAGGTGGCACCTCCCCTCATTGGCTCTTCTGTCACTTGGAAGAGGAAGTTATCAACATACTCCAGGAACTTTGATTGCTTTATGTCCTGCTATATTGTCCCTCCAGCAGATATCAGGGTGGAGGAGGTCCCCCATGAGGAGCAGGGCCCGCAAACGTAAGGCTATTCCTGTGTGTCTGCAAAGGACCTCATCAGCTTGTTCTTCCTGGTCCTGGGTGCTGTAACAGACACCCACTATAATGTCACCTTTACTTCTCCCTTTAATCCTAACCCGTAACCTTTCAGTTAGCCTCATCCATCCCCAGGCAGAGCTCCATGTACTCCAGCTACTCTCTCACATAAAGTGCAACAACCCCTCTTCGTCTTTCCAGCCTGCTCTTCCTGAGGTGTCTGTATCCATTCATTGTAACATGGGAGCCATCCTACCGTGTCTCCATGATCCCAACAAGATTGTAGCCCTACAACTGCACGTGGATCTTTATCTCATCCCGTTTATTCATCAGGGTGTGTACTTCAGAGAGGTACCCCAGCATATTGACTTCCCAGAAAGGATTTGAGGGATTTCTTTTAGGCACTTCCTTGCTTAAGTGCTGGAGGTGACCCACTTCAGCCCTTTTTTTGTTGATTGTTGTACCTTCCTGTCACATCACCCTACGCCCTTTTCTTGTCAACCCTGTCTGTCACTCCCTCACAGCGTTGCTGTGTTACTCTCTCCCTCCCTTATCGTTAGTTTAAAGCCCTACCTATGAGGTCAGCCATCCTATTGGCAAAAATATCTTTGTCCTGCTTAGTGAGGTGGATCAGATCTCTCCCAAGCAGACGCTGATCTGCAAACAGGGTCCCATGGTCACAGAACACAAAACCCTGCTACCAGCACTAGTTCTGCAGCCAATTATTGACCTGTCCTTTTAGTGCCCTTCTACCTTTCCCCCTGCCAGCAGGATTGAGGAGAATGGTACCTGAGCCGCCATGCCCTTCACTAATGCCCCCAGAGCTCTGTAGTCACTTATGGTATTGTTCGGGTTTGCCCTGTCAGTATCGCTTGTGACCACATGGAATAACGGTAGGCAGTAGTAGAAAGAGACACTCTCTCCACAATATCCCAGATTCAGGCCCCCAGCAGGCAGCAAATTGCTGTAGTTGATAGGTCATCTCAACAGATGTGTGCCTCTGTATCCTGCAGCAGAAAGTCACCCATTACAATAACTCATTATTTCTTCCTGGTGATTTTTCAATTGCTGGATTATGACCTCACAGAGAAAAAGAAACCTGTGGATTTTATAGTTTAATTTTACTTTTCTTTTTTGCCTTCCCCTAGGACACAGAGCATAAGTGTTCTTTGGTTTGTGGTCGCAAACTCAACTGCGGGCTTCATAGATGTGAAGAACCCTGTCATCGGGGCAATTGTCAAACCTGCTGGCAAACAAGTGTGTTAAGTACAACAGTGCATTATTTTTTATATATTACAGAAATGTATTCACTTAATTGGTCAGAGGTGGACATAGAATCTGATCAGAATTGATCAGAATCTGAAGATCTGCAGTTTATTCTCATTGGTACGTTTTTTCATGGAAAAGAAAGTTACTTCATTTTAGATGAGTTTAGTAGCTGTTGGATTTTAATAGTGAATGAAAAAAATGAAATAAAATATAATTCATAATTCATAAAAATGAATTACAGTGAAATATATTCAGAAATATATTCAGCAATCACTTAAATTTTGATGAATCATGCAAGGAAAAAAAAAGTTTAGAAAGAATTTCTAAGTTAAGGGAACTCTTTTGTTTAACGGTGTAATAACTTTTATAGGTACTCGAGTATATAGCAGAACCTGTTTAGGTGCTTAGAATTCAGAGTTTCCCAACTTGGTATTCTAGTAATTTTTCTCTAGACAGGACCATCTGAAGAAGTAAGAGATGTCAGTTGTGTGTCTCAGGCTTTCTGGTCATGTCCTAGATGGTGAAATTAATACTGAATTGCTACAAATAGATTGACAACCATCAGGTACTAATTTATTATGACTGCTGAACTATTTACAGATTTGAGCTGGTGCCAGTAGCTTTAAACAGGTGTGTATTCTGTTAAAAGCTTTGTCAGTTGAAGATACTAGTTTTCCACAACTGCTTTTCTCCACTTGATGTAGGAAACCATATGTTGATTATTTCACACCTTTTTAATAGGTAGATAATACTAAGTTTTCTGATTTTGGCATGAAGCAAACAGAAGAATGCTTTTGTGTTTCATTCTGCTAGCACAATCTGTAGATGATCTGGCATATCTTCATATGTGATAGCAGTTTAATTTTTTTCCTCAATTTCTTTTATATAGTTTTCCCCTTTCTTTATATAGATCTACCTTATCACATAACTTATAAGCTATTTATTAAATGCAATTTTTTGAAAGTTGGGCAGGAAGAGTCCTTAATGGATCGTTCAACTTGTATCCGTCTTTTCACTTAGTTATTCTCTTAAGAAGTTCAAAAGTTTTCTTTAAATCCATCATCATTAAGTCTTTCAGCTGCTAATTCTAGAAATATTTTTGCATCTGTTTTAATCTAAAAATAAAACTGAGGGTGCAGAGTTTTTCTAGAATGGAGTATAAATACTCACCTGGAGTTCCACTTAAGCTTTTATCAAGTGTTTGTCTTCTGTCTAGTAGTTCTGCAGTCAGTGCTGGACAAAAGTGAGTCTCCTCTCTTAAACTCGGTGCTATTTTGGAACTGCTCACTGGAGTGTAGGAAGGAGGGTGGTGAGACGTTGAAAGTGAGCTAGACCTCATGACATTGGTGAATAGGAGAAAGAGAGACAGGTACATTGTATGGATACTGTTGCAGTTGGAAGCATCTTAGCTGCAGTAGTAAATGCATCTCTGCTATGGCATATGCATATGGACATAGTCCATAATTGTTATGGAGAACAACTTTTCATGGAAACATCCTGGAAAAGAGAAGGTACCTAGAGCCTCAAATAGCACTGTAGTCTGTCTTAATAGCCTATGAATATGGCATGCTGACCTTTCTTTAGAAAATAAATCTTTTTGTGTCCAAACATTTCTACTGACAAAGCAAAAGAGTAATCTGACAGGTCATGTCAGTAATATCTGGTCTAGTTAAGTCAGAATGCACAAGTAGTGGTTGTTTTTCTTCACTGGATTTCCTGGGTTCAATCTTCAAGGCCATCAAACTTCTTTCCATTGCTACACTATTTTTGAGAATTTTATTTCACTCTCAAACCCAAGATTGAGATGCCTGGTTTAGCCTGGAAAGACCTAAGGATTGCCTCACCTGTAAATTGTTCCAGCGTTGGATGTGATGCAAGTGAGTGGTCAAGCTTCAGAGGTGTTTGCTGAACTTTGCAGTGAGTACAGGAAAAGCAGTTACTCTTTTCTGAGTAGTGGGAAAGCAGTAACCTATTCAAGGAACCAGCTACTCATTATCATTTGGCTTAAGTCTGCATGTTCCTTAAGTCAAAGTCTTGTTCTGAAAATGTCCAGAGATAAATCAGCTAAGCAGTATCTTCAAAATTTTCCCTGCTTTCCCTGGATGTTCCTAGTTAAGATTTCAGAGCCTTATCACTGTGCCTGTGTATTCTGACCTTATAGCTGATGGGGCCTGCATCTCAGCACTAAGGAAATGCATCATTGGCTCTGATCCACCTATCTAGCCACCACTTTGCAGTTGGGCTGCATCAACTATGTTATCATCTGCCATGACATGGTCAACTACAAGCTACTTGCCCCTCATTAGCTTGGATTTCTTGCCCATGCCTCCATCTCCACTACTGTTTTTGCTGGGAATGGTGAAGGTTGGCATAAAGATGCAACACTAAATTGTCTCCACCTGTGTGGTTCTGTGTGCTTCCCAGGTGCTTCACCTTTCCAGTGTCATTTCCTCAGTGCTGAGAGGTCAGGTCCCTGTCTGTACTAGGGTTTCTTCCATACACACCCAGACCTTTTTAAGACAGCTGTACATCTCATGGGGAAAATGAATGATGTCGGCGTTGGACAGCTTTTTTTTTTTTTTTTTTAAGGTTGTTAGATGTTCTGATTCTCCTGTTTGGATCAGACCTCTCTGCCGTCCTCCACTTTATCCTGATTAGTAGCTAGTTAAGGAGCATTCAGTACTGTTAACATTCTTCACGTATCAGTTCACATCAATAGCAAGCAGCCGGTGTAGCTGTCTAATGGTCAGGTCTTCAGAGACCTTGGTAACTGATCTTTCATTTTCCTCAACCAAGGAGGGTGTGAGTCTTAACTTCCACAAGGTAATAGGGTTTTTCGAGAACTTTAGTGAGGGACAGCAAAAGCCCTGCTCTTTCCCATGCTTACAGAAAATCCATGGACGTTCTGAAACTTCCAACTTTTTCCTACTACTTTCCTTCCTTCTAACCCTTAATATTTCATTCTCCCCAGCATTCTTAGCCATTGGAATATATTGTGGTTGAATCTCCTTAGATCAAAACTGTAATCCTTTCTATTAACTGCTTCACTGTAAGATACGTGGGCAAATGACTGGGACCTGGTCTGACATTTTACTGACTGAACAGCTGTATGAAACAAGTGGGCATAAGAAACTGCTGAATGTAAGAAAAAAACGCAGTGAAAAGCTAATAAAAGTTTCAGATAGTGCCATGAGGAAAGACTGGATTTCACAGGTGTTAAGGTGAGAGGTGACTGAGCTTCACAGATAATTGGAGGAGGGCAGTACTGGGAACGCTTCTGGGAGAGAAATATTACAAGGCCAACGTTCCATTCCAATTTTAAGCAATCATGTAATGCTTGTATGACCCAGCTAATAATACCAGAAATAGCAAATTTGGGTACAGATGTAGAAAAACTGGGACCAATGGGGAAAAAATTGTGGTAGATTTTTTGTGTAGAACGAGAGAAGAGTAGACAAAGGGAGGAATCAAGATGAATGGAGGGGAACAGAAGTACATGCATAGGAGAATGAAGAGAAAGGAAGATAAAAGGCACCAGCTGCACGAAAGAAGCTGTTGGTCAGCGTACTTCTCTAAGTGAAACTTGTGCACCTGATGACCACTATCTATCCTATCCTAGTTAAGATTAAGATTTAGTATCTTTCATTGTAATCTTACTCTATTCTGTGTGAGAGGTCTAATTGTCAGCAACTGGAGACTTGGCTGTGGGCTATGGGAGCATATAGTCTCTATGTTAACAAGTGGAGAGACCATGGTATATGAGAAGCCTGTATGCTAGCAGCTAGAGAAGGGGATCAAAAGTTATAGAGGCCCCTCAGTCTGGGTGCCAGTACCTGGAGAGACCTGGGTGTGTGCATGATTCCATTATTAAATAGTTTGAGTCCTGTGTGTGCCTGCGTACATACATGTAATTTGCTAATGACCTTCAATCTGGACTGACTGTTAAGTGGAGGGAGATCTGCTTCTGGAAATACCCAGAACTTCAGCCAATGACTGTGTAAGGGTATGGATTTTAGGCAGAGATCTATGAATGTGGTGTGGATGTGAATTTAGAGTGTGTGTGTTTGTGTATTCACTAGCGAACTTTAATTCTGATGAGCTGGAGAGGAGGAAGAGGACTTCCTATAGTGATATTGATGTTTACAGAAATGTTGTTGATGTTTAGCAGGCTCTGGGTTAGTCTGTGTGTCTGGTAGTGTTTCTGTTGTGTATATTGTATGTTTGTCTCTGGAACATTTGTTCACTCTTGCTGCTGGCTGGACCTGTATATGGTCCAGCAGCTCTTCAGTGGAGTTGGACAGTAAAAAGATCTGGGGTTTGAAATGGGTTTGACTTTAGTGGAATCTTTGGAAGGAATAATCCCCTGGCTCCCAGAGTCCATTGGATTTAACAGCTCCTGTAATGCACACATCTTCTCTTCAGCTTGGAATTGTTATTTTCATTTTTATTGCCCTATTATTCTGTTACATCCTCCTACTTTCTGTCTTGCCGTTCTCTCTGATCCACTCTCTCTTCATTCCTTTATAGATCAATCATATTCTCTTTTTGTTCTCTCATCTCTTTCTATATGACTTCCGATTTTAGTATTTTCTCTTACTATCCTGTTTTTCTAAAGATTTGTTATAACCGTAGTTTACATTCCAATCAGTCTACTTCCCAGTTTCTTTAAACTCTGAAACCAGCAATGAACTGTGTTAATTTTTGTGCAGTGTTAAGTGTTGTTGGGATGGTGTACGAGATGATTTCTATTCGTTTATTTCATGAATAAGATTTGGAATCTTGTGATAAGAGTTTAAAAATCTGTTTCCCAAATGAGGGAAGAAAGAAAAAAAGAATGAAACTGTACATGGCCTGAGGCAGAGAACTTCCAAAATGTACAAAGTTGGCTTTAAAGTATTTGGACAGTTTCATAAGCTGATTAAGAGTGCTGAATGACATGGAGTATACAGAAGAGATTTTAGGCCGAAGTCTACAGTATGGTGCCCTTTTGGTAATTTTATCTGAAATGTTCCCAGTTCCGTGAGCACAAAATTTGGATGGTGTGCTTTTAGAAAGGGACTTCAAGAGATCTCCCTGTTTTTGAGTCAAGGATAGAACGGGAACAGCTTTCAACTTGATAGGAGCATTACTCCTGCTCCAGTTCAAAATGTTGCTGTCAAAGAACCACTCTGTAAAAACAAGCATATTCGTTATGAAGTGATCGTAGTCCAGTTTTCTTGTAGGAGCCACAAAAGCTAATAATTTCCCTACAGTGGTGCTTAATATCAAAAAAAAGCTGGAGTTAAACATTTGTATCTTATTTAAAGAATTCTCTTAGTAGAGAAGTGTGAATACACAGGCATTGGGATATACTTATTCTGTGATTTGCTTTTCTAGGTTTTGATGAGTTAACTTGTTATTGTGGTGAATCAGTGATTTACCCCCCTGTACCCTGTGGCACTCAGCCACCAGAGTGTAAAAAAACATGCACCAGGACACATGACTGTGATCATCCAGGTAAGTTAGGCTGTTCAGTTTAAAAAAAGAAATTAAAAATGTAGTAAAGCATACACAGGTCTGTTTGAAAATATATTTGCTCTTTTATTAGCTGCTTTTCCAGTAGTTGTGAATATTTCCAAAAGTCTATACTTTGAAACCAACCAACTAAAAATTTGCCATGAATAACAGTAGTGGTACTTTTGACTGGTAAAAACATTGGATTTTTCTTTCTGATCCAGACAGCAACATTTAGACATTATTAATAGTCACAACACATTAAATGCTGTATTCCAAAGATTACATGCTCTATTGAAACAGTAGCATAATCTAGTGAACAGCTTCTGTGTTCCTTGAAATTACATTGGCTGATTGAAAAAAATATAGCACAGGTTGAACAGATAAGCGTTCTGACATATTCTAGTAGTGTAATCCTGCTCAGAAGTTACAAATGTTTTCTATTCTCTACCATTTAATTTAGAAAATAGGGAAGAATATTCACCTAAAAATCTGCCATCATAATTTTCAAAGAGTATTTTAAAGAACAGATTACCCTTGCGTGAAGCATCTTTCTTCCCATAAATTACGTAGTACTGACATACCAACTCATATTTAATAGACCTTACTGTCTCTTCTGAGGCATTTGACTGAAGAATAGTAATAACTTTGTTCTTTTTTTTTTTTTTTCCCTGTGGTTGCAGTGTACCATTCATGTCATAGTGAGGAGAAGTGTCCACCCTGTACCTATCTCACTCAGAAATGGTGTATGGGCAAGCATGAAGTAAGTCTTAGTGATTTTGAATATTAAATAATGTGTAGCTTGAAAATACTTATTAAAGTTCAGGATGTACTTTTACATGTATATAACTTACATAATAAGTATTTGATATTTCACTTTCTGCGACTGTTGGATTAGATTTTTGTGGCTTCTTTGGAATGGAATATACTACTGGAGTTTGTGTTTAATGTGGTTAAATTGGAGAAGTCTATCTTTTGTGCCATATGCATTTAGAGTAACTGCTATATGGGACTGTGATATAAAGAACTCAGTCTTTGGCCTAAAATATTTTAGTAATACGGTTCTTGCGTGGACAATGCCAAATGAAGGTGTGAACAGTAAAAGTACTTTGAGATTTTTTTTATAATTATTCATTTTTAGTTGTGTCATCTTCCTCCTTCCCTCTTTCAGCTGCGAAGTAATATTCCATGTCATCTCACTGACATTTCCTGTGGACTTCGCTGCAATCAAATGTTAAAATGTGGAATGCACAAATGTAAAAGAATCTGTCATAAAGGGGAATGTCTTATAGATGAAGAGTGTAAACAACCATGTATTATTCCAAGGCTATATTGTAATCATCCCTGTATGGCTCCATGTCATCCTTCTTCACCCTGCCCAACAACATCCTGCTGTGCAAAGGTTAGGTGCCCAGAGAAAGTTCACTGCAAATTCACTGGCGAATTGTATAATTTAGTTATCAGCCAGTAACAGTAGTGACAAAAAATATTGATAGCATGACATTTTTGCTGTAAACTTAAAATATTGAATAATGTGGTGAAATGTGGTGTGTTTTTTTGTGTTTGTTTTTTTTTATTATTATTATTTATCACTTAAGTAGCCATTATTCTAGTAAGAGTGGAATTTTTAAAAATTCACCTCCCTTACATCCCTCCCTGGACAGAAGAAGACCAAAGTTTAAACAAGCTACTGTCTTGTGTAATGCAACAGGTTGATCTTCATTGTGAATGTGGAAGAAGAAAGGAGAGTATGATTTGCTCAGAAGCATCTAATACATATCAAAGGTTTGTACTATAATAATTATTTTACTTCCTTTACTGGACTTGTGCAGTTTGATTAAATTTCAGGGTTGACTTGTATTTAATTCACAAAGTTTTTCACACATGTTTTTTGTACTTACACCTAGAGTTTCTTTTTTCCCATTCCTCTGAGCTTTCATACCAGCCATGTTGTACTGGAACACATTCTTCTTTTCACTGTTAGTCTGCAACTGTGGTGGCACGTCAAAGCTTGAATCGCCCATCTGTGGAACTCTGATTCAGACACCTGAATGTAGGTGACTGCATGTAACAGTCCCTGTGTGAGTTGCTGTCTGAGTTCCACTTAATGTGTGATGGAACCTAGTGAGTACAGGTGATGGAAGCTAGAGAGTGATAAAGCTGAAACAGTTAATTTCAGGTAGTTGAACAGCTTTTTAGATTCGGTTGACACTAATGAGAGCTTTGGCATCTAAAACTTTGTTCTTAATATGCAAACCAAATCCTACCCAACTCCTTTTTTTGCAATAAATTTGTCTCCAAATCCTATTTCTAAATTTCCTTTATTTCTTTTTATCTTATGTGAGAGGGCAAAGAATAGACAAGGAAAAGAAGAAATAATTAGGACTTTGGTACTTACAAAATGGAAATAGCAAAATAGGGATAATATAATAAAGAAATCCTACTCTGTGGCTGTGATTGAGAGCCACAAAAAATTAATCTGGGGAGTTGAAATGCAACCAAAATTCTGCTCTGCATTCCAGTTGATAGGAGAGAGCAGTCACAGATTCTTCCTTTCTTCCAAAGAAAGCTTCTTAATGATTATTTCTTTAATGCTGTTATTTGAGGACCTGATACTAGTCCAGCTGAGGATGTACAGCTTTGTTCTTACTGAACACTGCACAGATTTGAACTAGATTTAAATTCCTCAGAAGATGGCTTAACATCTACTTAGTAGATACTTAATACTACCTAATGAAAGCAAGGAGGAAGCAGTTAAGAACAACAGTAGTTAATGCTAAGTTGGATGCAAGGTAGACTTACAGGAGTGGTCATCTCTTTTTTGTTTGTTTGTTAAAAAAATATTTAAGATCAATTTCACTGTCATTACAAAGCAAAAGATTGACTTAACTTTGAATTATCAATTTAAAATTGACATGTGCTTGTCATTAATGATAAACTGGAAGGTAGCTGGATTACAAGTCCAAGTTTTTGAAAGCTGTTGTATTTCCACTATTCCTGAGGCTCAGGTCCTCCAGAAATATTCAAAGAGGGAAAATGGTGTATTTGAAGTCAGTGAGAGTCCTTGCATGTATAAGCCAAGTCAATAGGAAGGAAATGAAACAATCATCAGTTCAAAGCAAGTGTTTGTATCTCTTGGTTTGCATGTGTTCACGTACATTTAATTCTCTGACCTTGCAATAACTGATATTATCAACAAACAAATTCTTGAGCCATGTGATATTACCAACACCAGTGTTTAATGCCTGCTAAGTTTGTATGATAACTCTGACTGTTCAGATTGCTGAAACATTAAAATACTCTGGTTTTGTGGGAGTTAGGTTTGACTTTTTTTCTACGATCTTCATGCCTAAGAAGAAAGAAAAAAGTACTACAACTCCTGTAGTACTGCTGTGGAAAGGTCAGCAAGCTAATGAAGTATCCAGGTTTTCTCAAAAATGTTATCAGGAGTGTTTCACCAACAAAGCTCAAAGCTGTTTAATGTCACGGAAAGGATGCCCAAGGGAACAGGAAAGGGACTGTGCAGATCTGTCTCTATAACACAATATAGATGCTGTTGTCCTATTATCTAATGGCCTGTTATTTTGTCACAACCTGCTAACTTTGAAGCTGATGGTGCCTCTTGGATTATCCTTCCTAATGCTATAATATAATAAGGTTATAATAATAATGTTATAATAGTTATTCTCTGAATGTCATGTGAGATGTTTGTATGCAAACATCCTTTTATCTGAAAATTAACAGGAAAGACAGTTTAGACAATAGAATTTTTCATGTTCAGGATTTTGAGAAAGGTGTGGGATATTTCACTAAAAACTTACTGTATATTTTAACCATAGAAACTTTAGCAAGAAATTGAGACTAGAAAGGCTTGCTATTGATGGGAATGATGGAGAATCTTTATAGAAAATTGTAACAGTCTCGGTAGGCATTTTCCTCCTTCCTTCTATCATCCATATTTTCTAATCAAATTTCAAAGGACTTTATAAATTCACTTTACAGGTTTTAGTTGCATACAGTTAAAGATGAGTCATATGAAAGTTAAAAAGGTAATGAAACCTATATGGTCAGGTGTAGTTTGAGTATTAAGCAGGTGAGAAGAAAAAGTATTCACATTGCCTAGTTTAGACTTTCTTAGAATTGGTGCTCTGAATAATTCCATGAAGGAGCAAGTCTGTTTTTTAGTTGCTTGAAGATGAGAGAGAGTAACCTTTTAGTTTATGTAGCTAGATTAGACTCCTAAAACTAGGTGATGTAGAACTTGAGTCCGATTCTGTAATCTGACAAGGAAACAGTCATCTCCCACCTGGATATTTAAATCTGAAGCTTTATATACAATTTCCAAGTTTTATGTCCTGCCTCAAGTGAAAGCTAATACTATTCTTTTTCAGAATAGCTGCTATATCTATAGCCACTAAGTTAACAGATCTACAGCTTGGAGATTCAGTGGAAATCAGTAGGCTTATTACGAAAAAAGAAATGAAGCAGGCCAGGTAAGGACAGACCTGTAGAAACATACATGAAATCCTTGTGTGTACCTGAAGAACAGGTGACTTGGAAAATGCATAATATTGTCAGCAGAATCACGGTTAAAAAAAGACTTTAATAGCATGACTCTACTGGAATACTGCCAGTAGGGTGTTTTGCAATTCTTTAGTTGTTCTTGTTTCTTGTTTCTTGTTTTTGCTTTAATGAAGAATAAGTTCTCAATCATTGGTTAGTTTCTTGTTACAATTACATATGGAACAATGTAAGTGGTTTCAGAGTTTCTCTCTACTCAGCGAACTCAGAATCACAGAATGGTTGAAGTTGCAAGGGACCTTTTGGAGGTCAACCGATCCAGTCCCCCTGCTCAAGCAGGGCCACGTAGAGCCACTTGCCCAGGAGCACATCCAGACAGCTTCTGAATAGCTCCAAGGACGGGAGACTCCACAACTGCTCTCGGCAACCTCTGCCAGTGCTCAGTCACCTACTCAGTCACCGCACACTCCCCCCACACCCCTTTTTTTTTTTTTTTTTTTCTTTTTAAAGTGTTTCCCTAACGTTCAGAAGGAACTTTCTGTGTTTCAGTTTGTGCCCATTGTCTCTTGTGTTGACTCGGCACCACTGAAAAGAGTCTGGGTGTGTCCTCTTCGCACTCTCCCTTCATGGACTTACATCGATAGGATCCCCCCTGAACGTCCTCTTCTCTAGCCTCAACAATCCCAGCTCTCTCAGCCTTTCTCCTGATATGAGAAATGCTCCAGTCCCTTCGTCATCTTTGTAGCCCTTTGCTGGACTCTATCCAGTATGTCTGTGTCTCTATTGTACCAGGGGGGCCAGAACTGGGTGCAGTACTCCAGGTGTGGCCTCACCAGTGCTGAGTAGAGGGGAAGGATCACCTCCATCGACCTGCTAGCAATACCTTGCCTAATGCAGCTCAGAATACCATTAACCTTCCTTGCTGCCAGGGCATATTGCTGGTTCACGTTTAACTTGATGTAGTTCATCAGGATTTTTTCAGATTTCTCTTAGCATTCTTTTCTGGATGACTAGTAGGGCATATTTTTCTCCTAGTCATCATCTTACTATTTATAATATTTTTCTATTACCCTTGTTAGGTCTCTTACATTTGTATCTCATTTATGCTTGACACTTGTGCTCTCATATTGTTGGCACTGCACATCTTTTTAAGTCACAAAAACACTTCTTTCGTAAGGTTGGTGATTTTTCTGTACTTCCTGATGTTCCTCTGGAATTGGAATAGCATGTGGTTTTACTTTTAGTATCACTTCTTAAAGGAATTGTCAAGTTTCTCCAACTTCATTTTGTCTGAAGCTTGATTTCCTTAAGTCTTTGCCTTTGAAGTCCTAATTTTTTTAAAATTTTTCTGTTAGCATCTCTCTTCTCTGAATTGTGAATTTGATTATTTCAGAATCAGTCTGTTAGATGTATTAAAATCTAATCTGTTGTTAGCTGTATTATCTGATCTAATAAATTATTCTGATACACTTCTTATTTCTTTAGGCTGTGATAATATGGTAGCAACAAAACTATAGTTTAGAAGTGTGAGGAGAAACAGTGATTCTAATTGTATTTTTTTTAATAATTCAGATTGCAATGTGATGAAGAATGCTTAGCTCTTCAGAGGAACAGGTGGGCAATGTACTTGTTTTTTTTGTTTGTTTGTTTGTTTCTGAAAAAGTCCAGATTAGAAAAGTTAATGCTATGTGGAAAAAAATCATTTCTTGTAAATAAGTAGTATCAAATGTACAAACTCTGTCTTTTGTGAGCTGTTTATCTGTATCGGTAACCCATCTCTACTGTTCAATGAGAAAATGTTACAGGGGGCTAATTTTTATTTATTTATTTTCAGTGGTATTTTTGTTTGTTTTTCTTCCCTCCCACTCTTGAATTTAGGCGTCTTGCTGAGGCTCTTGAAATAGGTGATAATTCTGATCCTTTCAACATCCGCTCTTCTGGACCAAAGTACAGTGACCTTTTAAAAGAAGATGCAAGGTATGTGTTCTAATGATGAGAAGTGTCATAGGTAAACAGTGTTGAGAGCAACATAGGAAATGGAGACCGATTCTATTTACTCTTGTAAAAATGTCCATGTTTACTTTTCTCTCCAGAGGTGATCATTGGTGATTATGGCAATATGTGATTATGGCAATAAGTGATCATTGAGGCAAAGGAGGTGATGTGTACTTCTGAAGACCACCAAAATGAGAAGTTTAAATAATATTAAGTGTCTGGCTGGTTACTTTGTTCTGTAACAGGACCAGATTTACAATGGGAACATCAGTTTCCACCATTCTTCTCATAACAAATCAGTACATGTGCTCTTCACATCCCCACTGGCTTCACAAACCTCCACCCCCTATGTCTGTGCTCCTTGTAATTTTTTCAGAACAAAGGCAAAAGTGATAACCAAGTAATGAAATATACTCTTATAGTCTGACACTATTTCTGTCTACCACTCCCTTCACTTTTTTGCCTTGCTGTCTTTATTTTCAAGATAAAGAAAATGGGTTAATAAAACACTTGTATGATGCAGAGTTAAGACTATGCCAGTGCTGGCTGCAAAGAGGGCTACTAGACTGAAACATCTGAAAATGAGGCAATAGAAAGTCAAGTTAATATCAAAAGCATCACAGTAGTAAACATTGTGCAACCTGGAATGACAGGGAGGGATCAGACAGATTTTTTAAAAGATACTTAAATGATAAAGGTCACTTAAGAAATTTTTATTCTGTTTGTATGTGTGTAGGCCTGTTGAATGTGTTTTGCACTTGCTTCAGTATCCTAATGATTCATAAATATCATATTTTGAGGACTTTTTCTGCGTAAAAATCTCATTTAATTTTCTGATGTGCTGAAGCAAGTTAAAATTTTATATAAATAGCCACAAAGACTTTAAGTGTGACACACCTATTGCTTTACTTCCAACTGATCAGCCTACTACAAGAGAAGAGCTGAATGTTTTCAGCATGGAGGTAACTGTTTTACTAGTATTCGCACTTTAAAGTTGTGGTTTATAAGGGCTATTCCTTAAAGGGTATACAGAATATGTTTTGCCCTACCTCTTTCAGAAACCAGGATATACATTTTCACTTTCTTACTATGTTAAATATCTTGTCTTGTATATATTTCCCTCATGTATGCTCTCTTTTTTTGGAGTACAATCAAATCTCACCTAGCCTCCATCTTGCTACATTAAATAAGCTAAGGTCTTTAGTTTCATACTTTTCAAATGCCTTCCACTTTCCTGTCAACTGTTCTCTACACATAATGCAATGTTCATCGTTCAAGAAGAGGATTGACCAGAATCATGCACTATATTCCGGATGATCTAACAGATGCCTTAAAAAGTAGTTCTAATGCTTCCATACTCCTTCATGAAAATATTTTTTTTGATTCATTCATTTTACTTGCATTTTCTTCTTAGCAACTTTATATTGGTAACTCAAATTAAATTAATAGCCTAAGTGTATTCTTCTCACTGTTTCCCAGCTTTAAGCAAAAGTTTGTTAGTCCCCAAGTGAATGACTTTTCACATTGAACTACTGCATTTCATTTATCTTACTCTAGTCTTCAAGATAAATTAGTTTCTCCCTGTATTTACAAATCTGTATTTACAAATCTGTATTTACAAATCTGTATTTACATCAGCAGCAAACTTCAGTTTGTAAAGCTATGGCTTTGACATTTGACTACTCTTGATGGCCTTTCATCAGTCTTGCAAAAGATCTGTCTTTCCCTCTTAGTGGCAGGATCTACAAAGTGTATCTGTTAGCACTATTTTTTCAGGCGACTCTGCATTCTGTGTAAATTTTGACAGATGCCTTTATTCTTGCTTGAGTTGTTCATTCCAATAATGCAAGAGGTCAGGGATTGTGGTTTTTCTGCAGACCATAAGTTATACATCTATGTATGGGAATCTGAGTGATGAGAAATACGACAGGCTTCTTCCTGTGCATTCAAAGTCATTGCTTCAATATGAAGGCAGATAGTACTGCTGCTGAAACCATGCGTAGAGTGCTGTGATACTGTCTTGTGTAGGCAATCCATTGATCTGTGAAGCTGGTACATTGTCAAGGACTGAAAAAGATGCACAGCTACAAATGAGAAAACTTCAAAAAAGCTGTGAAAGAACTCCTGATTTTGAGCTGTAAACTTTAATTACAAAACTCCAAATCACCATGCTGCAGTACAAATACAGCTAACATGAGAAAGATGAGTAGGTGGTCGCGGGCCAAGAGAATATGTCCTTTGTAGGAGAGTGTTGGGAGATCAAGACACCAGGAATAGCTGCTGCATGCTGATCTTGCCAATGTGTTTGTCAGAATTTGACAAGGAGTCAGAAGAAAAGTCAGTACACCATACCACTTTGCAAATGCTTAGGTGGGCCTGTTGACATGGAGAGCAGACCGGTACAAGTGTTAACACCCAGCTTGACAGGGTGGTGTTAAGGCTGTTATTTAATGCATTAAAGCTGCTGGAGAAGGAGAGGAGGAGATCTGAAATATCTGGCTGCATGGAGCTACATAGAAGAAAATTTTCTTGGTTAGTCATTAGCTGTGCAAGACCTCACAGCAGCTATGTGGACCAGGGAAATCTCAGATCAAACAGTTAAGTCTAGAGAGACAAGGAGGGAGATGGGTCCTTAGCCAATCTTCCTAACAGTTAATCCTCATGCTGTTGTGGACAGTGAAGGCAGAGCAAAGCACGCATGTGTGATCTGGCAGCAGGAGCAGTATACACATTATTTTTGTACAGCTGATTGTTTGGCTGTAAGCAGTCATAAATAAGTTAATTGAAAGAATCATGTAAAAAATCAAAAATTTATTTGCTACAAAAACAAAAGAAGGCAACCCACTTGGCAGAACTTTTCTGTAAGAGATCAGATGGATAATGTAAGAGAATTAAAAATACTTGAGAAATACTTCAGTAGGGTGGTAGATACTCATCAACATCCTGGGAAATGGAGACACTCCACTTGGTTTTGATAGGGCAGTATGAAATAGGCCTGGACTAATTTGTAAATATACAAACAAGCTCCAGCTCAGGACAACCACAAATGAAACTCCCCAAATAGGATGTGAGCAAGCTGATAAAACACCAAATCGAGCAACCTAAAACTGCAAGACCAGAACCAGAGTCAAGTAGAAGTGAAAAACAGTAGTCAGTTTTTACTGTCTCCACTCAGCCAGTTCTCTGATCAGGATCATACGGAGAAGACTACTGAATCTGCAGGATTTTTTTTTTTCCATCCTTTTGTGGAATGACTTATAACAGGCTTCGTTCTCCTCATCCTAATGGATCTGTTACTCTTGGCCTTTCAAAATCTTTGGTAGCAGTGGAGCCTACCAATGTTTCTTGTTAACTGCAAGCTCCTTTCCATCCTTCATAGAAGTGTGGGTTCATGCTTTTGTGTAGCTGGGAATACAGAATACACTTCCTTGTATGTTGACCTGGCACGCCCCTTCATTTATTATGTTAAAGCAGTCTAGTGAGGTTTGCTGCCAAATTTGGAAAGGCAAGACTGCACACAGTTGAAAAGAGGCTTTATTTTTTCATTATGGTTTCATCTGATTACCTCAAAGGAAGATTTGAAACTCTAAAGGAAATCTTACTCATGCTTTGTCAGCCTTAGTGGCAGAGGAATAAACAGCCTGAAATACTATTCTGAACATCAGAATAGTATTCTAATCAGATAGTATGGTTAAAATGCTATTCTGAACATCTAGATACAGAAGATATATCTGCTTGTTGGATTGCCTCAGCTATTCACTGATGCTATGAATCACAGAATCACAGAATGGTTGAGGTTGGAAGGGACCTTTGGAGATCATCTAGTCCAGCCCCCCTGCCAAGCAGGGTCACCTAGAACACGTTGCACAGGATCGCATCCAGACGGGTTTTGAATATCTCCAAAGAAGGAGACTCCACAGCCTCTCTGGGCAACCTGTTCCAGTGCTCTGTCACCCTCACAGTAAAGAACTGCTTTCTCATATTCAGCCAGAACTTCCTGTGTTTCAGTTTGTGCCTGTTGCCTCTTGTCCTGTTGCTGGGCACCACTGAAAAGAGTCCGGCCCCATCCTCTTGACCCCCTCCCTTCAGATATTTGTACACATGGATAAGATCCCCTCTCAGTCTTCTCTTCTCCAGGCTACACAGGCCCAGCTCTCTCAGCCTCTCCTTGTATGAGAGAGATGCTCCAGTCCCCTAATCATCTTGGTAGCCCTCCGCTGGACCCATTCCAGGAGCTCCATGTCCCCCTTGTAGTGGGGAGCCCAGAACTGGACACAGTACTCCAGGGGTGGCCACACCAGGGCTGAGACAAGGGGGAGGATCACCTCCCTCGACCTGCAGGCAACATTCTTCCTAACACACCCCAGGATCCCATTGGCCTTCTTGGCCACAAGGGCACACTGCTGGCTCATGGATAACCTGCTGTCCACCAGGACTCCCAGGTCCTTCTCCACGGGGCTGCTTTCCAGCAGGTCAGCTCCCGCCCTGTACTGGTACATGGGGTTATTCCTCCCCAGGTGCAGGACCCTGCATTTGCTTTTGTTGAACTTCATGATGTTCCTCACCTCCCAATGCTCCAGCCTGTCCAGGTCCCTCTGAATGGCAGCACAGCCCTCTGATGTATCAGCCATTCCTCCCAGTTTTGCATCATCCACAAACTTGCTGAGGTTGCGCTCTGTTCCATCGTCCAGGTCATTGATGAAGAAGTTGAACAGGACTGGACCCAGTACAGACCCCTGGGGGATACCGCTAGCTACAGACCTACAACTAGACTCAGCACCGCTGATCACAACCTTCTGAGCTCTGCCATCCAGGTAGTTCTCAATCCACCTCATTGTCCACTCATCTCTCCCACACTTCCTGAGCTTGCCTATGAGGATGTTATGGGAGACAATGTCGAAAGCCTTGCTGAAGTCAAGGTAGACAACATTCACTGCTCTCCCCTCATCTGCCCAGCTAGTCATTCCATCACAGAAGGCTATCAGCTTGGTCAAGCATGATTTCCCCTTGGTGAATCCTATATACAGATCTCAAAACTCTCTAGGGCAATCCAGATCAAGGGTATCTCTTTCAAAGGAAACTTTCAGCTTAAGGAATACTGAATTCTTTGAAAGTTCTCAACCCAAGTTATGCTCCCTCAGAATCTTCTCTATCGTTCCAAAGCAGCAACAGCAATTGCTCTGTCTCTCCCACCATCTGCACTGATCTGCCCTTCAGTCTTCACTGTTCCTACCTGAATAGTCAGTAGGCTGGGACCCACTCACATCATCAGGTGGCTCAGGGTTGTTCTTCCATGCAGTTGTGTAAGAAGGATCTGGTCGTACAAGTGGACATGAAACACTTGCCTCACCTTTGGTCACATGTATGGGTAGTCACAACTGCCACTGTGTAGTATGCAACAAGCAAAAAGGGAGTAAGGACCTGCTTCTTCTCTTTAAGGAAGCAGTGAAACTACGGATGTTAGATGATGCCTGTGAAATTAGCTGCTGTCCAGTTCATCTAGCCCAATCCATCTGACCTTTTCCTGCAGGGAATTAACTTTCTTTAAGTCAATTGATGAAATACCTGCTTTATTTTCGTATCTGAATACTTCAGTCTTGACTATCTTGGAATTTCTTGAAGCTGAGAGACAGTCCAAGTATTTTGAAAGACTGTCCATCTGGTTAATATTGCTGGTCACTTTCAGTTAATAACTCTGTTTTACAGACTCCTGAAAAGATCATTTTGAACATATCCTCCTGTCTGTGAGCTGGTTTCTCAGTGGGTTTTTAAATCTTACACTTCAGATGCTTGCAGGCCCTAACATTGGATTGTGTTTCCATTTTTTTTCTTACCTCCTGTGACCACTTCACCTTAAAATTTTGGTGTTCATCACTGTCATTTCATGTAGTATTTGCTGTCTGTCTCTCTGGACTTAAGTACTTTCTGAGGGGATCAACTTTTCTCTCTTTTTTAAGCTAGTGATTTTTGCTTTAGGATTCTTTCCGAAGCCTCACGCTGCATGGGCTGACTCTGTATTTCATAGCCTAGGTGTCTGGAGGGCCCTTTATTTTCAATCCTACAGGTCCAGGTCCTTTTTTGGAATTCTTTGAATGTATAATACTTCTCTCCACCGAAGATCCGGGGGTTCTGATAACTCCATGTAGTGTCTATCCACTGGATAAATGGGGACAAAACATTGAAGGTTTTCCAGTGATGGGCTGAGTCCATTGTACCAGTGATCAAGTGATTTTGGTAGACAATCTACTCAATGTTGCCATTTTGCATGTTTGCTTGAGACCACTTGATCTTTTGATCATGCCTTCACTTCAGCATCCAGAATGTTGGTAGGACATCTACTTCTTGAATGATGAAATTCAGATATCATTCACAAAGTGATGGTGTCTTGGTATGAAATGGTGCGTATTCTTGAATAAATAACTTTATTTACTACTAACCAGCTTTGAGACATGAAATCTTCAGGTATCCTTTTTTCCCCATGGGTGCTCTTAACAAATGTCAACCGTCCTTTTGGAATTTTTTTACCTGCTTATATAAAAACAGAGCACAAAGCTCACCCTGACAGATTCAATCTACTGTGATTAAGTAGGGTAAACTAATTAATTAAAAAAATCCTTAATATCTCATATCAAGAATATTTTGTTTCCTTGCAAGTAGCCTTACACTTCTACTTTTGTTCTCATTAATTTGTTGTGCTAGATAAGTTGAAACCAATCAGTGCACTTTTTCTGTCCTTGAAAACAATTCCACTCTGTATACCCAATACCTGTTTTTGTGTCTAATCATGTAAACTAATTAAGTGAATTGCCGAATGACAAGTTATTGAAAAACAGTTAAATGACAACTTTTCATTACAACACGTTCCACATGTTTACACATTACAAAAGATAAAGTCATTGCATCTTTGTATATTCTATTGCCTCATTTACCTAGTTTGCTGTTCTTGCAGGAAAGATTTAAAATTTGTCAGTGATGTTGAGAAGGAGATGAGAATGCTTGTGGAAGCTGTGAATAAGGTCAGTATTCAGGTGTTCTTTGAGTTATTAAAAGAAACAGTATTGTTAGGTTGGGGGGCGGATTCTGAATAATATTTACACAACTTTCGTACTAATAGTTATGAATTAACACTAGATCTGTTTCAGCCAGCTCTATTGGAATGCACATTTTAATTATAAATAGAACAAAATTTTTAGGATACATAGTAGGATCACTTTTGTGACAGCAAAGCTTTTTGTGTTTTGTTTTGTTTGTTTTTTAAGATTTAACCAGTGCCAGGCTTTAATGCATCAGTGGATGATCATCCATTTTTGGATCTCCACTGACAAAGTATTAATCATCAAACACAATGTTTAAAGGTTGAGACTTTGAGGGCAAAAGCCCTAGGTTCTTCCAGTCCCTGTAGTGGAAGTTGCTTGCAAATCTGTGGATACCCTCCAACATTAGTGTGTGAGGTAGTCGTCCTCCTCCTTCTATAGGAAGACTTGGATTCAGCCTCAGTTGTTTGGTAGACTCCAGTATACCTAGAGAGGTTGATACCACAGACAAAATCATAGGCTTTCATTAAAAGCAGAATTCTGCTTTCAGGCCTGTCAGGTTAGGATTCTCCTGGCTTGCTGCTGCACAGTGCTTGACCTGGTGCATGCAGTTCAAAGTGTAAACCACACTATCCTCAGTTGCCCTTAGCTCAAGAAACAGTAACCTTCTGTAGAAAGCATCAATGTCCTTCCCCTTTCTCTCCTGTAGGACTGCGTATGTTCTATTTCAATCACCTAGTTTTATTCCTTTCTTTTTGTGTGGTGTTTCTTAAGCAATCTTGCTGCTTGTCCACCTGTCTAATGTTCTTACCTATTTTTTCCATGTTGGAAAGAATCTGAGAGGGACCATCTGTGTCTAATTATGTTCAGGCTCCTCCAACCTCAGACATTTGTTAATAGATGTGTAGAGCAATTATTATCAGCTAAAAATAACTTGTCTGACATCATTTTGCCTGTGGTTATCCTATTTTAAATATACATTTATATACTGCCTTTATTTTGCATACACATGCACACAAATACATGCATATGTACACACTGGTATATTTGATAACTGGATATACCAGTATATATGCCCATACCAATACCCAACCAATATATGTAACATGGTACAAAAAAAGTGACCATAGGTCTTGAATTTATAATATAGAATGGATTAGTGACATAAAATATGATAGAACAGGAGAACCGGAGAGCACAAGAACATCCAATGTTTAATTCTCAGCAGTAACCAACTATTTGTTAAATAATGATTCTACAAAACAGATTATTGAGTGCATGTTAAAAAGAGTCTCCACTGCAGAAGAGAATGAAAAAAAATAAAACAAACTAGGCATGACAATCCTCTCCCTGTCTGACCTAGAGGGAGAATTGCCCAATGCTTATTTAAGCTTCTGTCATAATGAAGATGAACCAGTTAGGCCCATGTGACAATTCAGTACCTCAGGGGTGAGTTCTGCACCCGCCTGCACCTCAGGCTGTTGGGAATTGCTATGTCATAAGGCACAAGAAGTCCCCAGAAGTCGAATTATATTTCAAAGGGGAAGAGATTTCTTTCTGAACACCAAAGACAAGTGACACAAGTCTTAACGTTTGGAATCCATTTGTTATAATGCACGTACAGATGAAAAATTCTTCTTTCATGAAGTCTTCAGTAGGCAAACTGAACATTTAGCTGAGGAGTCCCATCACAATCTTAATGTTCTATACCCCAGAATTCTCTGTTTGGATGCATATTAAGTTTCACAAGGCTGTCAAATTCCTCGTTGAAATCTTTAGATTTGCAATTATTAGTCATGTTCCATCTTGCAACCACAAGTATTTTTATTGTCTTGGAGATATCTCTACACCTGGTAAGAGTTACCACTGCTGTTCATTCAGGCCTGTTGCCCAGCCTGACCAAGTCAACTCCCCCTTCTTATGTATCCAAAGATTAGATTAATATGTTTGACATGGCATTATGCAAGGAGACTGTGCTTAGTTGTTCTTCTGCTGTGATCCCTAAATACTTCTTATGCTTGAGTCTGTGTTCAGTTGTATGTTTACCGTGACTCCAAAATCCTTTCTGGCTTGAGATGTGACTTATGTTCTTTGTTTCTAGATGTAGAGCTTTACTTCCTTGCATTAAAAGTATTTTGCATGCTAGTCTATCAAGCAGTCAGGTAGCTTTGCCTATATCAGTACTATGTCTTTTGTACTGATTACTGTTACTTATGCTCACACATTTTCACTTTGACTTGTTTATATTTTTGCACTGTTCCTTTGGATACCAACTTTAGCTTAACTGGATAAATGAATAATAAAAAGGATTTTGACTCTTTTTGTCACTTACGAAATGGTCACTTACAAATTAATACAGTTAACCTTATCTGTCACTGTATGACTTTGCTTGCCTCATGAACATCTGTTCCCCTAGACTCATCAGTATGTACTAATCTAGCACAACAGAGTTGTCACTACTGATATGTGTAAGCAGACAGGACAGAAAACATTCATATCATCCAGCTCTGTCAACATATTGATAGAAATCCTGATGGTTTTTTTTGAGCCCAGAATCATCACTTTAAAGACCATCATTTTAAAGGTACAGAATCTGTAGAGTTTTCTTCATCAAATGTTTGTCTGTATGCTGAAAGTGTTGTAGTAGGTGGAAGGTTTATTATTGTTTATTGCTAAGTAAAGACTCTATCCAGACAGAATGCGATTACTCTGAAAACTCATGGAAAAGATTGACCACAGTTTCAGGTCTGGTTACTATTCATAATTTAGCTACTTAGTCTGAGAGGAGGCAGATATTAACCATCCATCTACAGGGCAGGTACATTGTACCTCTAATGTTTATCTTCCTCTGTTATATATGGTCTTCTACAGATGAATTTAGGTGACTGCAGCAGAGTGAGTATTCTCTTTCTCTCAAAGGAGGGGATGAGTTTCCTCCTCTTTCTGCCTTTCTCTAAGAAACTGTTCTCTGTAAGAACTGGTGATTAAATGTCTTGCCAAGTTTAATAGTAGAGGAAAGGATTATGACAAATAGTATTACTGTTAAGTATCACTCCTCTTTTACTGTAATACTGATTACAGTAAAAATATTGTAAAGGACCCAAGAAGAGATTTCAGGAACCTATGTGCTGATTTCTGCAGTTGTTTGAATAATTTCCAAGAATATTTATTCTTTTGCTTAATCTAATCAGTTAAAGATTAGATGAAATTAGCAGTTTACTAGAATGTTAAAAAACAGAGTACGCAGTACTGCATCAAAGTTACTTCTGGCAGTACTGCGATCATACCTTTGATCATACTGTGATCATAATAGACTTGAACTAATATTTGTATGTGGTTTAAGATTTATCAAAGTTGTCCTTTTATTAGATTCTAAGCTGAAGTTCTCTGCATCTTAATGATTTAGAAAAGACTTTTCACATGATCTGTAAAGCAATTGCTTTTTAATGTAACAATTCTTCTTTTGTAATCCAGAAGTGTACTAATCAGACGTTTGTATTTGAATGTTTAACATAGGCTGTCAGAAGATGTCTCGAATCATTCAGGTTGGAAGGGACCTGCAGAGGTCATCTAGTGCAGCCTCTTTCTTGAAGCAGGAACCAACATTGAACTCAGACCAGGTTGTTCAGTGTTTTGTCCAGTCAGATACTGAAAACATTTCATAAATCCACTGGCTACTCCCAGGGACCTTCTACTTCAATGTGCCTAAAAATGGCTTATGAGAGAACTTGCTCTGCATTTTTTCCCAGGCTTTGAAATGTAGCTGATCAGGCTGTAGTTCTTGTGTTGTCTGTCTTGCTCTTCTTGAAAATAGGCACGACAATTGCCCTTCTCCAGTCATTGGGCTCCTACCCCAATGTCTACAACCTTTCAAAGAGGATAGAGAACAGCACATTCTCCTAGTCTCTCAGTGTCCTTAAATGCCCCCAGAAACTTGTACAGGCTGGGACTTCTCTAGCAATCCTTGACTCAAACTTTGTCTAATACTGGTAGTTTGTCTTCCCCTTGAACCCTGTTGATAGACCGAAAGACGTATGAGATCTTGTTGGTGACAACCAAGGCAAAGGCTGAAACAGAGTGTCTTGAGTCCCTGAAGCAGACTGAAACATTGAGTGTCTTATCTTCATCTGCATCTGCTGTTACTTAATCACCCAATCCATTAGGAAGGAGGGCCAATTTTTTTTCGTTCTTTTACTGTTTGTGTAAAATCAGTGTCAAATCAAGCATTATCAGTCTTTATTTACTGAAACTAAAGCTACGGTTTTGTTGCTGTTTAATCACATCAATAGCCTTTATTTCATGGCAGGTTTTGCAGATAAATAGCTTCTTTGGTAGAGGGAAGTGATAGCTAAATCTGATGCCTTTGTAGCAATCTGCAGTATGTGCATTTTAAAAACTAGTCTGAAAAAGAAAAATTCAGGTAAATTATACTGCTTCTTTGGGATGTAAGCAGACTGGATGTATTCAGGATTTGTTTCAAACTTAAATATACATGTATATGTGTGTGTGTATGCTTTGAGGTGGGAACTAAATGGACATTTTTTTAGATGCATTTTTTTGCCGATACTGAGGTATTAGCATTTTGTAGTACTACTTTTTAGAAGTAAGGCAAAATTTTAGAGGTAGAAGTGCTTTCTGTCCCCCACACACTCTTCTTTTCCCCCTGCCTTTCTTTGCTTGCTGTCTCCCTCAGAAGGAAAACTTCATCATATATTTTTTTTTCTCTCTAATTCAGGGCAAGTATACAAAGAAGAGTCATTGTTACCCACCAATGAACAGGGATCACCGCAGAATCATCCATGAATTAGCTCAGGTTTATGGCATTGAAAGTGTGAGCTATGACAACGAACCAAAGCGTAATGTTGTTATCACTGCAGTAAAGTATGTAATTCATTTTGTTTTCTAGTAACAGTGTATGTTTATATCACTTAATCGAACGAGTTTATTTACAATGCAATTTGCAACATGCAGTAGCTTCCATTTAAAGGTTTTTAAAGCAGTTTTAAATTAATAATTTTATAGGCTTCTATTTCCCCCTGGTTGAGTATATCTTCAGAAAGGAAAACCCAATTAAAAATGAAAAAGCTAAGAAAACAAGATTTTGCAAGGCTGTTTTCCATTAGTCTCAGCAGTAACTTCTTGTCTTTTTGCCGCCAGCTAAATTTGACAGAAGTATGAAAGATAATAAATTTCATAAAATTTTATGAAAATTAATAGCTGGATAGAGAAGTCACACCTAAATTTGCACCTTCTTTGAAGAAGCCTCTGAACCTGCCACAGAAGGTCCTGTCCTCTTTCTTCAGTTAATGGACAAAGAGGGAAATGGAGTTACTGCAAATGTAGGCAATTTCTAAGCAAAACTGGTGATACTTGAAGAGGACCTGTACAAGGGAGTTCATAGTAGAAAAGGAAATGAAGGGAATATAGCTGGAGGAAAAGCAAGCTTATTGTACTGGAGAGAGCATGGCTTCCTTGATTCTTTTGTCACTGAGTGGCTTATTTAGTTTAATACTGTCAAATTTTAGTTTAGCACTGTCAAATTGTGGTTCTTTAAAAATGAAAAATTAAATAAATAAAAATTTGTCACCTTCCCTGCTATTACAGTGCCATGAGCTGCTCCTTAGCCTGTTGATGGATTGGTAGCTTAGGTAGACTCTTAATTTCTTTCAATAGAGATGGGACACTACTTTAAGATATCTCTTAATGTTTCCATGAACCAATTTAAGATATCTCTTTTTGTTCCTACTAAAGAAGGGTGAGAAGAGAGACCACACTTGAAAAAGCTTACTGAAGAAAAAGAAAGGGGCTGGAGGATGATGATAAATTAGTGAAGAAGAGGAGAAAGTGTCAAGAAAGGAGCAGGACACATGATGATGCTTTAAAAATAAAGCCATTGTATGCTGCAACCTTAGAATGGGAAGCCTTCTGTGGTGTTAGAAGTTTCACCTTCCCTTGTGTTGTTTAGGGAAGAGCATGCAATGCAGAACAAATGTGCTGCAATTTCACTTCTGCTGCTTTTACAGACACTGAGTGCTCTGCTAACAATATTTTTCAGCTGCGTAGCAATGTTTCTTCAGTGGATTCATTCAAAGCTTCTTTTCATTGTCCTTTCATTTCAAGTGGCAAGGCCACTTCTTCAAGACATAAAACTCATTGAAACCTCAGACAATTGATAACTCAAGTTCCAGGATGATATTTTTTGAGTATTTCACAACAGCTTCTTCAAATCCAGGGGCTAGTAGTCAACACAAAGCCCAAATGGTTTGATTCAATTTGTTTCATCCTGTTTTCAGTATTCCCTGCAGATTTCTTTTAGGGGCTTTTCTGGGTATACATATTTAGAAATGATGTTAGGCAAAAAGACCATTCTTTTTCTTCACTCTTCCCCATTGTGTCACTGAAATGGTAACATCACCATACAGGTTGGGACAGAGGAGTGAAAGTCTCCTTGGTGCTAAGGAGAGTTCCTCTAACCAGATAATAGGCTAGGAGCAAATACCAGGAATCTACTTTGCCATCAGCCCCTGCCCATCATTCCAACACATCAGAAGGAGTTGATCATATTAACTGCATTAAAATCACTGACATACAGCATTGCCAATGTCTAAGCACAGAAAAAGCATTCCCAGTGTTGACTGACAAAGTTGATCTGAATTGCCATTTCCATTCCTGGTATCATTTGAATTATAAGCCCCTAAGTGAATCCTTACAAGTGCCCTTCTCCATGCTTCCTTGCTGGTTGCCTTTGCAGTCACTGTCTTTTTGAGCAGCTGCAATATCAAATTCCTTCTGAACCAGGATTCCTTCCATGTGACAGTACCTTGTTAAAAGGTAACATTCAGACTGGTATGGCAAAAAGGGGAAGGCTTTCCTCACCAAGTTGACACATGCACTTCACTGTTCGGTGGTTTCCTAGTGTCTCTTACTCACATTAGTTTCCTCCTTTGTAACTCTGGGTGCCAGAGCCTCAGGCACTGTCATTAAGGAGTGCCTGCCTGATGTTACATTGTGACCAGTGTTTAAAAGCAGCTTGTATGGACTTAGCATAGAATCATAGTCATCTAGGTTGGAAAAGACCTTCAAGATCATCAAGTCCAACCATGAACGTGACCTACAGAGTCCCATCACTAAGTCATGTCCCTTAGTGCCATGTCCACACGACTGTACAGTAACTCAAAATAAATCAAAAGTGCTAATAGATGGTCTGAAAGGAGAGATTGGTATTACTTGCAAGCTTTAAAAAAATTAAAATTAAAATTGAAACACAGCCTGAAGATCAGAGAAGATGGAAATGGATAAAATTGAACTTTGTTGTTCAATCTAGTCTTTAGCCTGAAAAAAAATGTATACGATCCTGCAAGAAGGTGTGTTACCTGTGAAAGTATTAATTTAGCATTCTCTTTGCAGAGATCATCACACGGGTTTGCTTTTCTTCTCCCATTGTAGACACAGACGTTCATGAGAAATGTTGGCTACTTCAACACTGTCAAAGTTTCCAAACTGTAATAAAAGAGCAGTGTTTTGGTGCAAGATTGTCACAGCACCATTAAGGCAACAGGAACTGTTGTATCCCTTTATAAATTTTCTGTTGGCTGCTTCTCCACAGTGGAGTTTGGACATGTCAGGGTTTAAACTCATCTGGGTTTAAGAGATTGAGGGCAGATACTGACATACCTCTCTTTTTGTCTTGTGTGACTTGAGGCATCCTGGAAGGGTTCTTGAGAACAGTCATCCCTGTAAGACCCATCTTTTTGATATTCCTTCCAGGAACTGCATTTAGTTTAATGTTTTTATATAACTTGATTATATATATACATGTGTGTATATAAATATATCTTTATATACAGATTTATATAGATTTTTAGAGAGAGTTTTAATAAGTGGTTAAATTTTAATGCATAATTATATAGTTAATATGTTTAAATTATTTTAGTATGTTATGTCAGTTTTCTGATAAAATAATTTCTAGGATTTTTTTTCCTCTTAATATAAATGTAATTATTAAGTGTTTTGGCCACATTAGCTAAAGGTAAATTCATTTACTCCTACTTTGCATTCTAAGTTGGTTTGTCAGAGACATGGAAGACTGTGAATGGAAGACTGTTAAGAGTAGTAAGAGATAGATGGGCTTCTGTACCCCCCTGCCAAGCAGGGTCACCTAGAGCACGTTGCACAGGATCGCATCCAGACGGGTTTTGAATATCTCCAAAGAAGGAGACTCCACAGCCTCTCTGGGCAACCTGTTCCAGTGCTCTGTCACCCTCACAGTAAAGAATTGCTTTCTCATATTCAGCCAGAACTTCCTGTGTTTCAGTTTGTGCCTGTTGCCTCTTGTCCTGTTGCTGGGCACCACTGAAAAGAGTCCGGCCCCATCCTCTTGACCCCCTCCCTTCAGATATTTGTACACATGGATAAGATCCCCTCTCAGTCTTCTCTTCTCCAGGCTACACAGGCCCAGCTCTCTCAGCCTCTCCTTGTATGAGAGAGATGCTCCAGTCCCCTAATCATCTTGGTAGCCCTCCGCTGGACCCATTCCAGGAGCTCCATGTCCCCCTTGTAGTGGGGAGCCCAGAACTGGACACAGTACTCCAGGGGTGGCCACACCAGGGCTGAGTCAAGGGGGAGGATCACCTCCCTCGACCTGCAGGCAACATTCTTCCTAACGCACCCCAGGATCCCATTGGCCTTCTTGGCCACAAGGGCACACTGCTGGCTCATGGATAACCTGCTGTCCACCAGGACTCCCAGGTCCTTCTCCACGGGGCTGCTTTCCAGCAGGTCAGCTCCCGCCCTGTACTGGTACATGGGGTTATTCCTCCCCAGGTGCAGGACCCTGCATTTGCTTTTGTTGAACTTCATGATGTTCCTCACCTCCCAATGCTCCAGCCTGTCCAGGTCCCTCTGAATGGCAGCACAGCCCTCTGATGTATCAGCCACTTCTCCCAGTTTTGTGCACTCTATTCCATCGTCCAGGTCATTGATGAAGAAATTGAACAGGACTGGACCTAGTCATAAATAGACATTCAAACAAATGTTTGTTTCCAATGTGGTATAAAATTAACTATTAAGTTATGAATGCAATGTGTATAGGAGGACAAGAAAGAAGGGCAAGTAGTAGCATTTATTCACCTGTTCTGAAATGGACAGGCCAAGCTAGTTTATTCTCCATCTAAAAAGTAACTAGCTAAAAGATGTATCTTGTGCTGGTAATATTTAGAGAAGAGTCTACATCTTAGAAGGCAATGGAGCATTCCTTAGAAGAAGAGGTATTCAGATAGAAATAGGAAAGCAATGCAGTTTAGTGTACCAGAACTGTTAAGTAGTTTGGTCTTAAAATATCAATTGCATGGCTTTCGAGGAAGCTGCAAGAAGGGTGAAAAATTGACCCTCACAAGGTTTAAGAATTTTAATTTATTCTGTTTACTCCCCTCAGAAAATGATGAAAAAGATTCTGTGAATGGAAAAGATGCTGGTAGTGGAAGGTTTTTCAGTCTTGCAATTAAATTGTAACAGTGCCTGGAAGCTGAAATAAAGCAAACTCACTCTTGAAAGTGACTCACTGGAAATTTTAAGACAACTCCACGGCCTGTTAAAGATATAGTGTGTATGATACTTAATTTGAAAATTTTGGATAAGATGCATTTTTGGAATAATATTTCAAAGCAATTTCTGTGTTTTTTATATCCTTTCCCTGTCTCCAGCCAGTGCAGCCTTTGGATATAGACTGTGCAATACTGAAGTTGTGTGTAATTCACAGCCAATACATGCCTAGGGACATGGTAAAGCATACTGTCTTCCTGTATTGGAGAAAATACTGCCCTGCACCATGGCCACAGGGTGGCCCTTGCATTGCAGAGGGGACAAGCACAAGTGGGATGCTTCATTGTATGATTGTGGTCACCTAAAAGATTGTAACTACTATGGAGGGCAGGAAGAGCTGTTTTTTTCTTTTCTTTTTTTTAAATGCATGCCATTTTTCTGATCTTGTGCACCTGGGCTAGCTGGCAAGGAAGAGGCAGTGCGTTGTGAGGCACCGGAACAGATTGTCCAGAGAAGTTGTGGATGCCCCGTCCCTGGAAGTGTTCAAGACCAGGTTGGATCGGGCTTTGAGCAACCTGGTCTAGTGGAAGGTGTCCCTGACCATGGCAGGGGGGTTGGAACTTGATGATATTTAAGGTCCCTTCCAACCTAAACCATTCTACGATTCTATGATTGTTCCTGGGAGAGGACTGCTTGGCAGGGCCTAGTTTTAGTGCAGAGTGATGAAAAAGTTTAATATGACTTGCTGCCAGAGATTAAGAACATGGTTCCAAAGCATTAGATAATATCTTATAAAGATGCAGTGATCTGTGAACACAGATCATAAGATGCCAAGATAAACCATTAAGTTGTTTCTGATGTTATATCTTTTATAGGAAAGAACAGATATATGTTGCCCTAGAATATAAGTATGCATTTTTGGCATTTTAACAGTTGATCACGTTTTGTGTTTCATAGTAGAATAGAGTTGTGTACTTCACATGCAGAAAGGATTCTGGGCGGCAACGCTCAAATCTAGCAAGCTGCTTCTATATCTGTTTTAGAGATAGGGATCACGAGATACAGAATAGTGGGTATTTTACTCTTTAGTAATGAAAATCAACTTTGCATACTATTTGGTCTCCATATATGGTTGTGACCTAGCAGCCAAAAGGACCAACTGTATTCTGGGGTGCATTAAGCACAGGATAGCTATAGCCAGTTGAGGGAAGTGATTGTCACACTCTGCTCCACACTGGTGTGGCCTCACCTGGAGTACTGTGCAGTTCTGGGCACCACAATATAAGAAGGATGTAAAACTATTAGAATGTGTCCAAAGGAGGACACAAAGATGATGAAAGGTCTATAGCGCAAGACCTATGAGAAGCTGCTGAGGTAACTTGGTTTGTTCAGCTTAGAGAAGAGAAGGCTGAGGGGTGACCTTATTGCAGTCTACAGCTTCCTCATGAGGGGGAGAGGTGAGGGAGGTGCTGATCTTTTTTCTCTGGTGGCCAGTGATGGGACCCAAGGGAATAGCATGAAGATGCATCAGGGGATGTTCAGATTGGATATTAGGAAAAGGTTCTTCACTGAGAAGATGGTCGAGCCCTTGAACAGGCTCACCAGGCAAGTGATCATGGCACCAAGCCTGCTGGAGTTCAAGAAGCATTTGGACAATGCTCTCAGACATACAGTTTAATTCTTAGGTAGTCCTGTGTGGAGCCAGGAGCTGGACTCAGTGATCCTTGTGGATCCCTCCCACCTTGGGATATTCTGTGACTCTATGAAAATTAAATATTTATATAGATGAAATACAAATATGAACTTTGACAGTAGGACCACTACTTTTAAATGCAACATTTTTTGCTCTAATTTCTTAATGAATATAACTTCCTATTGAATAAAATAACCTTTTCTTTTATTTCTCTAGAGGAAAATCCATTTGTCCAAGCAATACTTTAACTTCTGTGCTAGATAAAGAAATGCAGAGCAGGCCTCCACCTCCTATTCCTCATTACAAACAAACAGATAAGTAAGAAGTTTGTTTCTAAAATGGTGTTCTTCATTTTTGTGCTGAGTTACTTGAGGGGAGTGTTCTTGAACTTCAACTTTATACTTCCTGGGTCTTTGTTTTCTCAACCCACATGCTGCTTCGGAGCTTGCAGCCTGCACTAAGCTTTTCTTTCCACGGAAGTAAACCTGAAATGAGGTGCTAACAAGATGTAGGAGTGACTATGTGGTATAAAAGCAGTAATAAAAACAAATATTGTGGACTTCTCTTTTTATAAAGATTAGATAGTTGGGAAGAGATGAGTGTTCTGGAAGTTTTGTGGTGTTTTATATCTTTAACTTTTCTGTGTAAAAGACGAGTAGTGTCTTACTGGCATAAAACAATTTATTTGGACAGTTAGTAAATGTATTTTTCTTGTGTGGATATAGCTACACAGTTGGTTAGAGGTGAACTACATTTTTCTCAGGTACCTGTAGGCATCTCATAGTTAGAAAAAAATTTAACAGATGGCTTGTTCTTTGTTCTTTTTTACCTTTAAGAACTCTTTTTTTTTTTTTTTCCCCAAGTTATTTCCAAATTAGCATTTGAAATCTTGTTCTGTGAAAGACTATTTGGAGAAAGGGACAAACTAATTTTGCAGTAACTATTGCAGTAGCTGTTAGGTGTTTAGGATGCTGCTGGAATACAAAGTAGGCTGTTCTGAGAAAAAAAAATTGTTTTAGAACTAAGCATCTAGACCAAACCACATGTCTAAAACAACTGCTTTACTGTGTAATTCAGTGTGAATTTTAAACAAATTGCTACCCTTTATTTCCACTTAATTCTGTGGGATTTCTGTCTTCAGTGACCCTAATGAAAGGGGGTTATGTGGCAAAATTGCAAAGGACTTTAACCATTTGCTTTTAAGTAGAAATGAAATTTCTTTAGAATGGCTTAACTCTACAAAATCTTCTGGAAGACCTTATACTGTCTTATGGCAAGTATTCTTCACAGTATTTGGATTTGGTGTTGCCTTATCATGGTGGTTTAACACTGACGGGCGGCTAAGCACCACCACACTGCTCTCTTATTCCCCCTCCTCAGAAGGACAGAGGGAGAAAATGTGATGGAAAAAAAGCTTGTGGATTGAGATAAGGACAGGGAGATCACCCTCCCAATTACCATCATGGCCAAAACAGAGTCAGTGTAGGGTAGTTTAATTTATTGCTTATTGATAACAGTCTAGAGCAGTGAGAACTAAAAGCAAGCTAAAACTTCTTCCCATCCACCTTCTTCTACCTCCTCCCCCTGAGCGGCTCAGGGGAATGGGGGTTGCCATCAGTCCATAACACTTCGTTGTTGCTGCTCCTTCCTCCTCACTCTCTTCCCCACTCCAGTATGGGGTCCCTCCCACAGAGTGCAGTTCTTCAAGAACTGCTCCAATATGGGTCCATGCCATGGGGTGCAGTCCTGCAGGAATGGACTGCTCCAGCATAGGTCACCCATGGGTGTAGCATTTCCTGCCAGACTTCTTGGTCTAGGGTGGACTCCTCTCTATGGGCTGCAGGCTTCCTTCAGGCCATATCCACCTTGCTCCAGCATGGGGTTCTCCACAGGCTGAAGCGTGGATATATACTCTGCCATGGTACACCATGGGCTGCAGGGGGACAGCCTGCTCCACCGTGGGCCTCTCCATATTCTGCTCTGGCAACTGCAGGACCTCCTCCCCCTCCTTCTTCCCTGACTTTGGTGTCTGCAGGGTTGTTTCCCTCACATTTTCTCATTCTTCTCTCCCAGCTGCTGTTGCTCAGCATTTTTTCCCTTTCTCAAATATGCTCTCACAGAGGCTCAACCAGCATTGCTTATTGGCTCAGCTTTGGCCAGTGCCGGGTCCCTTTTTGAGCCAGCTGGAACTGGCTGGGGCTACCTAACTTGGGGTAGCTTCTGGACTCTTCTCACAAAGGCCACCCCTGCAGCCCCCCACCTACCAAAGCTTTGCCATGTAAACCCAATACACACTTTTTTTTTTTTGTTATTCTTGCTTTTAAGAATGAACAGATTTGACCAGCAACTCACTTCAGCAGTATTCCTGTTGTTCTTTCTTTTAGAGAGGCATGTTGAACATTTAGTCTTCAGTACATTATTGTTTTTGCAATAAATGTTACTAATAAATGGTAGTTTCTGGTAAAACCCCAAACCAGATTGTATCAATTCAGCCATGCATTTATTTATATTAATTTGATAAAGTATGTATTTTTCCCCAAAATCACAGTTAAATGTTTTCTGAAGCAATAAGATATTTCCATTAGGACATAATTTAGAACATGCCATCTACCAATGCATGCGCACACTGAGACATTATGGAAATTTGTGATTTCAATTTACTTTTATCTTGTTTTTCATGCAGAGTGAGTAACATCTAATATTCTTATAATTTCAGGAGTAGTGGAAGCAGTGGTTTATCCAAACCATTAAAAGAAGAGCCAGTAATTGACTACTTTGATGTCCAGGACTGAAGTGATTGATGTAGAATTATGATATAGAAGCTTACAGATGAAGATACTAAATTATTGTGCAAGGCACTTTTTGGTTATCTGTTGTTTGGTTATCAGTTGTTCAGCATATTCATTGTTTAACGTCTAAAGTTAGATTGTGATACTTCACAGTTTACATAACTGCATAATACTTAACAGTAGTGTAGTTTTTTTTAAAGCTGGGTTTGCTGCAGTTTTTTATCTAATATGCTGTCAGAATGATGTAAATTTCCATCAATGCCTTTAAAGTGAGAAAACTGGTAATAAAATAGATTCTTTTGGGTAGTAAGAACAACAGTAAATCTTAAAGATTTACTTTGACATATGTCACACAATTCAAACTGAAACAGGAATAATGTGTGTTAAAAACACTAATGGGAATATTCTTAAAGCATTTTCATATTTTTATTAATTTGCTTCATTGTTTATGTGGTAAATTTGGGAATTTTAGTAACTCTTCTGCATGGAAGGAAACAAAAAATTTAGTCAGTCTCTAAGTATGAATATATGCTCTAAATGCCACTTAAGAGCAGAGACTTCCTTTCACATCTGAAGGACCAGGATTTGGGGAAAGTGGAGAATTAAGGCTTATTTTTCTTTACCTCAAATTTGACATTTAAAAAAGAAAAGAAAATTATTGATGATATGTTATTCAGGACCTTGAACAAGATAAGATTTTATATATTATTTTGGTGTTCTATTTGATTTAGTTTTTATTTAGATATGTTAGCTTGATGGTTTTGTTTTGTTTTGTTTTTGCGTGGTTTTGTTCATGCTTTATAACTTTTTCCTGTACTGTGCAAGTTTAAGGGAATGTGTGAAGTTTTGTCTAAGTACATTATGAGTCTGGAACAATATTTGTAAAATCTGTAAGAACATCTGTCTTAGCTCTTTGCCAATGGAAGATATTTGTTGCATGGGAAATACCATGAACAAAATGGGATGATGGTATAAACGCTGTAATAGTTACCAAAACAGTCTCATAGATGGTGAATTGTTTCCAGATGATGAGCTAAAGTGGGTGAGAGGAGATTATTAATCTCTTCTGATCAGACCTACAAAGTGGCACAGCTCTGACTTTGAGTGATATCTGTTGTCTAAGGGAGATGGTTCTTTCAATTCATAACTTTCTTAACTTTGGCACTGATCAGCTCTGTTTCTTGTTCCTTGTGGCTACATGTAGCACTAGAGATGAGTCCCCTGTACAGCATCAGAGGCTTCTGCTGCTTAAAGGGGCTTAGAACAATGAAGAAACAGATCTCACGGAAGACTTGTTGTTGATTCAGTTTTCAGCTAGCTCACTATGCTGTAGTGTGAGGTTTGTTGCCGAGAAAATGTAAGGCAGTGATCCATGCTTCAATTCACTTAATTGTGAAACTGTGAGCCTTAAATGTGAAGCATTCTGTGGCTACATTTCGTCCTGAACATTCTGAGCTTGAGAAACATGAAACATTGAGCAGCAAACTCACAGACCACATCTGGCCCCCAAACCTTTTCAGAATTAAAATGCATTTTCGTATTGCATGTTTTTGTGTGTGTTTATCATTTCACATAGAAAAAAGACTTACATGTTTTTAAACATTTCAAATGCATGTGTTTCTGTTATAAGAACAGTCACCAGAAGGATTCTCAGCTCAAGACAGTTCAGGCTTTTACTTTGCATGTACTAGTTCACATTATTTTTACTTTTTTGTCTTACGTTTTGTGAACAAAAATGAAGAATATATTAACAAAGCTTATAGTGCCCTTAATTTTTTAAGCAAAGTAACATTTGATCCTACAAGGTGCACTGCTTTGCGAAGTTCAGCTAAATAAGTTGCTTGGCATTTTTCCAGGAATGTTTCTTCAGTCCCATCATTGTGAGGAGTGTATCTATTCCAGTGCTTGCAGACAAGTTCCAGCTCGCTGTGGCTAGACTAAGACTAATTCCTGTCTAGAAACTCAGAGCTGTGTTAATATAGCCATGTTTTCAAGCTAGTGACACCAGATAGGGAGAATGTACCTAGTTACACTGCGAAGGTTAGTTCTGGACAGGAGCCTGTCACACACATCTAGTGAGCTGAAAGTATAGGTAAAGTGAGCACCAGTGTACATGCAGCTAATGCAGTTGGTATACCATAGGTAGACCTAATACACACACACACACACACACACACACGCACACAAACAACTTAACTGATTTAGTTGATATTAAATAACATAAAGCTGAAGCCTGTTAACCTTTCACACACTTTCACATGAATACAGCTAATGCTTCACATTTACACCTCTGATTTGAAATGTAAAACTTAAAAGGTTTTAATAGTATTATATTCAGCTCTGTTTCAATTTTTTTATCAACTTACGGCTTTAACATAAAAATGTGAACCTGGCGAGATGCACTTCAGCAGTCATGTATTCTGCTACTGTTTTTAATAAGAAAACCCAGGTAATCTTCAGCTTCTCAAGTTGAGACTAGGTAATTGTACTGAGTCTGTTCATACTGAGAAGTCATAATACTCATTACTAAATATCTTAACTACATGAATATTAAAACTTTTACATAGATGTGTAAATTACACATCTAAATCACAGCTGTTGGAGCCTATCTGTAGTTATGACGCAAGTCACATACAAAAATGTTTGTTTTGAAATGCATTTTAATAACTTGATTAAAAACATGATACCATACATCTATCCAGGGAATTAAAACCAAAAAGAATAAGTATTGATGTCTTTCTTCCCAGAATACAGTAACATAGCCTTAAAAAGGAATTCAGCAAAGTTTAACAGTGGTGCTCTCCTCCCTGTTCTCATTTGCTTTTGCTGCAATGTCTGTGACTTTCATATTGAACAGTGCTAAAGACTGTAGTTTTGAAATCTGTGATAACTCATCTTCATACTGCACATGCACCTCATGGAAATGTTTTTCAGTTAGCTATTTTGTAAATCCATGAGCAGGCCTTTACATCTTTTATCTGGTAGAAGAATGAGTGGATAAAAGAGATATTTGCATCAGTGAAGTCAGTAGCAAAAACCTTATTCACTGGAACCAAGACTTAAGCTTGAATATGCTATTCATTTTCCACAGCCCTCAGAATAATATTGTTTCTTGCAAATTCATTTTATATAAATACTCTGCAATAAGCATCTTTTGGAATAACTTGTGTGACATAAGTTGGAATTCATGTAACTTCATGAAGTGCTTTTAAAAATGTGTGTAAAATAGATACTTTGGCATTTGGGCTGTGCTATTACTGATCTATATTGTTTAATGCATTTAAAGTGCTCTGAGTATTCAGTGCTTGGATTTAACCTAAAATGGTGTAAGATGTGTAAGTAGACCACTGTTTCTGTGGCACTTTTGTACAATATCTGCTGCATAAGTAAATAAGCAAAATAAAACTGTTCTAAATGACTTTTCTTAAGTTATTTGTTGAAAGCTTTTTATTTGACTTGATTTTTTTGAAGTTATTGGTGTAAAATGACTTTCATTATAAACCTGAAATAAATGTAAGTTGAAAGTTCTGGGCTTTGGAATTGTTTGCAAGCTTTATCTTGATATAATCAGTTGGGAGACTGATACGATATCACAGAGGAACAGTAAAGATTTAAATGGAAGTTTGGGGATTCCGTTTCCTCAAATTTTTAAATATCAGGTGTGATTTCCTGAATTTGAAGTGATTTTAAACTGCTGTAAGGAGATTGAAGCAAGTAAAGAGAGACTCATTATCTGCTACCCTCTTGGGATTCAGAAGTACAGGAGAGTTGATTGTCTGAATAGAAATTTACATTTTTGTTATCTGCCCAAATGCTACCTACAATAAAATGTACAATTTTAACTTTGTTGTTGCTTGCCCACCATTCACTTGGAATGGTGACTGTAAAGAAGAGTGGTATTTGGAGGTGTGTGAGAGGGACAGGGAGGACTGATGTCACTTAGAAGCCCCTGAGGTCATTGGATTTAACAAATACGGTATGACAAATTATGGGGATGCTAAAGACTTTGCCCACACAAGTTGGTAAATGGCAGGGAGACTCAAAAAGCAAACAGACTGAAATTCAGAAGTTAAATGTTTTGAAATGCTTCATTCTGAAACCTTTATAGTAATGCATCTCCAATGGCAAAAGCTACAGAAGTGAATAACAGGCAGTCGCCTGAGCTGGTATTTCAGGTGGAGTGCAAGATGGCTGAAAGGAATTCAAGAAATGATCTGAGATTGAAGAGCTTTTGAAAGACAGCTGAAAACCTTTTGTATTATTGCCTCATCTGCCAATAAATTTAGACGTATCTTCATCCTCCAAACTATCCTGAAAAGTGGCATGTTGCAGGTGTGTATATAACCATTGCAAAACAGATCTTAATTGGAAATCTCTGCCTAAAAAATACTTGCAGTTCAGCACTGTCATTGACTAGAAAGTGACCAAACGTCATCATGATCAGTGCATGCAAAGGGCAGCAGAGGAGACGAATTGATTTTGCTATGTGTTCAATCAAAAGTAGATCTTGGACATTTTCATGGAAGTTATGACATGGTCACAACAGTCCCCTACCAGGTTTAAAAAAGTTTCTTTTTAGATAAATACTACTGTTCAAAGAATGTTGGGTTTCTGTTATTTTAGACTTTACAGATGTCAAGTTTCTGCTGCATTCCCAACAGAGGCCTTCCTATTTAATTAGTGCTGTTCTCATCTTTTACTAAGATTCTGAATTTGTAAGATGGTTGATGTGCAGACTTGTAAGTCTAGTTATTTAGCCATGAACAAGAATGCCAGAGACATTCAAAGGGTATCTTTTGAAAGGCTGAATTTTTGATGCATTAGAGCTCTAGACCAGGTCTTTGTTGTCTCAGGATTTTTGGAGGCAGTAGTGCAGTTTCTTGAGCAGGGGGAAAGAGGCCCCGTTTGCAGCTATCTTGGGCAAGGCTAGGTCCCTGGTTCTCAACTCTGTTGCCAAGGAGGGAAGAGAGGGGTTGACCAATAGAGCTTGATCCTGGACTTCAAGACAATCTCATCATTCCATTCTCTCCATTCTTTCTGAAGCCACCAGCTTTTTGAGGATGGTATCCTGGCTGCATAGGCCACCAAGAGGTGCACATCAGCAGCCAAGCTCCTAATTCCCTTACAATCCCTCCAAGCTGTGGTTGTACCACTCCTAGAGCAACTGGAGGGTCCCAGGAAAACAGAAATGAGTCCTGCCAAACATCAGTGTCAGATTGTGAGCTTACCACTGTGTTACTGCCTGAGCCTAAAACTGGCGTGTCTCCTTTCACACTGATGACAACAGTGCTATACTTCATGAGCCTAGCTGCTGTTGTACTACTGCCTGCCATTGCTTTAAACAGTGTTTGTGCAGTTCCCCTTTATTCCTCAATAAGTACCATGCTTCTTCTGCAGAGCAGGTTAACAACCAGAGATTGGTTACTTACTGGAAAATGTTATGTCTGGTGTCATGCTGTGTGGAATTAGTTCCCAAGAAGGACAACAAGACTCCTTTGCAACAGGACCCTGTTGCAGGTAGCAACATGTGGAGCCTTTCAGCATCCAGCTGAAGCACAGGTGAGTGTGTCTTTAGTGGGTGAAATCTGCTGCTGAATATGCTTTACTCCCTTCTAGAGTAGGGCTATGGTATGAGTGAGGTGCCTTTGTGGCAGCCTTGATTTATACCTGGTTCTGACACGCCATGAGATACTATTTACAACACTGTGGTGTTTTGTTTTGTTTTGTTTTGTTTCCCAAAGTCCAATTTCACCCTTCTATGGAAAATATAGGTCTCTTCCACAACAGCAAATGGGTTTTACCACTAAGAATCTTTTCAGAATATAGACAAATGCATAGCACATTTCTGGTGTTTCAAGCAATCCTCTGTAAATTGGCTTAGGTTCCATTCTTGTATGACGTACTGTTGCCTGCTCTAGAGTTGTTCTCAGCGAGAGGAAGGAGGAACAACAAGTGTCTGTAGTGTGGAGATCTGCTTTGCTTGCCCCTCACCTCTTTCTTTTCTGTGAAATTGTGTCCAGGAACTTCCAACTAGTAAATGATTCAGCTTCCTATTGGATCTAGTGTGTGCTCATTCCAAAGTCCAGTCTTTTTGCTGCATCTCCACTTATCCTCTCAAAGTGTCAAAAATTTATTCTAGTCAGAGGGCTAGAGGGCTTCATTTGTAAGGAGCTGAAAGAAACGAAACTAATAACCACTGTAAAGAAAAACTTTCAGTACGACACTTTTTATAGTAGATAGGAACCAAAGGGCTGTGTCTGTTTCAAAATTGTGTATGTAGAGTAACATTACATGTTTTACTAGGGAACATCTTTTAATAAATCTAGGTTTTGGTAGCAAATAAAAGGCTATGGTGAAAATGGGTAGTTGAATGTAATGGATAGTTGGCTGTCAAACACAGAAGGAAGGTACTTTCTGTTCAAGGCACCTAGAGAGCTTGTCATCTTTAACAAGTAATTTAGGGATTTTCAGAATTTACTGTTTACCCAGTAAGTTAAGTACCTCTTCATGGATATTAATAAATACTGTTTCAGGAAGTGTTAAATTAAAATCTTAGGTCAGTGCAGTAACTCCTGGGGTAAGCACTGATTTAGGTTGGTGCTTAAATTTGCTATGTTGTTGTCAAATAAATAGGTGCCAAGTAAGTTTCTAATTAAGTATGTCTGTGTGATTGCTTAGGAAGGCTCAATCAAAAGTTTATGCCATTCTAATTATTTTCTATTGAAGTAGGCAGTAATTAAATAGGTATTAGATTGATGCCGCTGAAATATCAATGAAGTAACGCATTAATTAATGTTTATTTCTGGTAACTTTATTAGGTATTTAAGGAGTACTATATCTTACCTGTTAGCTGACATGTAAGTACTTACTAAGAAATACAGCTTAGAAGTAGCTGATAAAGTCCCATATGAATTCAATGAAATGTTTATCTCATGGTTCTCCCATTTTTTCCAGTTCTGACTGAGAGAAATTATTCTAGTCTTCAGCATAAACATAGGCAAAGCCAGTCCGAATGGAATGGAATGGAATGGAATGGAATGGAATGGAATGGAATGGAATGGAATGGAAAACCCTGTGCAACTACACAAGCTGAATATATGGCAGGCATGTAGACAGCAGGTTGAAGGAAGTGATTGCTCTCCTCTTTTCAGCACTTGTGGTCTTTCTAGTACTGGGTCCAGCTGTGGGCTGGACTGAGTCAAACAGAGGACCACCAAGATGGTCAGGAGGCGGGAGCACATGACATACATGGAGAGGTGAGGGCACTGGGTTTGTTCAGCCTCAAAAAGAGACAAACAAAGGAGAGATCTTACTGCTGTCCACAGCTAGCTAATCGGAGGGTGTGGGAAAGACAGAGCTAGAGTCCACTGTAGAAGTATAGAAGGAAAGAGACACAAGCTGAAACATGAGAAATAATTACTAGATATATGCAAAATAATTTTTACCATGAGGATGGTAAAACACGGGAAGAGTTTGTCTAGAAATGTTTTAGACTCTTCATTAAAAACTTAGCTAGACAAGGTCCTGAGCAGCCTGTTGTAAATGGACATGCTTTTAGTAGGTGATTAGACAAGATCGCCTCTTGAGATCCCTTCTAACCAATATGATTCCACAATTCACGGTCAATTTAAACAGGCTATGCTCTTGACTTGGTTTCGTCTCTGAGCCCTAACAGTTCTTTTTTCACACTTAAACAGTTACCAAAAGTGTTTACAGAGATCAGTTAATAAGATTCTGTCTCTACCTTTGTTTTGCTGGGCAAAGACATCTTGGCAGTCTTGACCTCTTCTTGAGTTTCCTTTTGAACAGTTTATGCTCCATATCATCTTAGTAGTTGGTTTTACTCATCTTTCTGACTGTTGTTCATTAACATTGCAAACAGTCTTCAGAAGCTATGCACAATTCTATTAGTATGCCAGCATCTATATTTCATTTGTCTTTTTCAAAAAGACCATGACCAATTAAATGATAAAAGAAGTGGTTTGACAATCGCATAGAAGTGTTTAATGCTTACGGCTTCCAATGCTTGTTTTGTTCCAAAACTGAAAGTTGTTAATCTTTTGTTGTTGTTTTTTATTCTGATACTGCTTTAGTATTTTTCTGGTGTTCACCATTCAGTAGTTTTTACACATTTATGGGTAGACCATCTTCTCATAAAACAGAACAGACTGAATGAAACAAAATAGTTTTCAATATCTCCTAGGACCCCAGAAGCCATATATGCAATTTTGTAACTCATCATAAGGCTGTAATTCTTCAGTTGCTACAGTGTTCGCAAATTTAAAGACGCTTATAGTTAAATTCAAATACTAATCCTGGGGATAACCTTCCAGATTTTTAACAGAAGTTTTATTTTAAGTGAATGCAAAAAATAATAAATACATAAATAAATACATTTTTGGTGCTTCAAAGCTTTTTTTTTTTTTTTTTTCTCCTGCATAAAAATGTCTAAATTTAAAATCATTCAGAAAGATATTGACTTTTCTTGCCATCCTTGAAGAGAAAGCTCCTGTTGTTCTGAGATGAATAAAGTATTCTTTAAATATTGCCTGATATTCAATTCCATAATGATGCAAATACTTTTAATGGCCAAACAGCTTCTATCATAAAAAAATTATTACAGCAAAATCACTTGATTCTGTGGAATGGGCATCTTGAGGATAAGAAAAGAAACAACTCATCCAATTTTCTTACAATGAAGATGTTTGTTAGTTTGGCTCTCTGTCCGAGTTTACCTTAGAGAATTTAAAAACAGTTTGTCAATCTGGTGTTTTTCTTATTTTCGGGTCACAAAGATCAGTCCCCAGAAACGAGCCCAGGAGTGGGACTGAATAAATAACAAACAAAGTCTCAGTTTGAAGATCATCTGCATTGCAGAGTTTGGAGTTGGGCAAGTATCCCCAGCGAAGGTTCAATTTGTTTAGGAAATCCTGTAGGAAAGAAAAGTTTGGGCAGCACAAGAAATTCTTGGAGAGAGAAGCTCTCCATTTTTGGTAGTAAGCAAGTCATTTTTATATCACAGAGACATTAAAAGAGCATAGGACACCACCTCTTAGAGCAGCCAATAGATACTGCTAATTTATGTTTCATGTGAGACAACCAACAGACAATGGTGTTTCCTATTTTTTCAAACAAAATTTTACTTTTCCTGGACTATTTCCTCCTTTTCAGATGATAAATTACTGTTACAGTTCCTTGTTTTTGCCCTTACTGATGGTATCTTCAGGATGTCTCTCGTTCTTAGGTACTCAGTTGCACTTCAAAGAGGCCAGCTGTGGTGGCCAAGGATAATCCTGGTTCACAGGCCTAGTTCCTAGGCTAGCAGTTCTCAGTTTGGAAGACATTTTCTTCAGTTAGTCTTTTAGCAGACATTTTCTGTCAGTGTTTTTTGCCATTTGGACCAGGTCACCTTTACGGCTGTTCCCCTCAGGGTGTGCAAGAAGGTATTGTTTGCTTTGTTCATGAAGGAATAGAGGCTAGTAAAATAAATATTATTGCATCTGTTCATCAGGGGCTGCTTTGTAATACAGAAATACAACATTTGTCCTACACCTGAAAAGCAAATCTCTGGGAATCAGCCACATGGGCAATTTGGTGCTGGCTAAGAAGTCTGTAAGCTCCCTCTCTGATTTTGTTATAACAGCCCAGTTGTGGTCCATTATAGATCAGATGTTATAGTCCACCTTCTATAAATGTTCCAGTTTTTGCTGTGTCATGCAATATAAATACCCAAAGGTGGACCCCAGTGGAGAGTTTCTGTTGTTTTCATAGTAGCATTTGATCCAGCTGTGGAAAACGGACCTGTTAAATTCAGAAGCTGCCTGTGCTCCCATCAACCGTGCATAGCCATCCAGGAAGTTGGCTCCCACTTGATTTTCACCACTTTGTAATGTGTGACAGATTTGCCTGTTGCTTTTGGCCATGTACATAATGATTCTATGATTCTAAACCATGGAATAGCGGACATCATGTAGTCTCCTTTTTCCTCTGAAGACAGCCATCTGCAGGAGGAATGCTGCAGTATTAGGTTAAAAGAATACAAACCGGTAGGTGGACATGCAAAGTCCATGGCATTGTACATGCCAGTATAGTATAATAAAAGGTCTCTATTTAGTCCTTAACTTTCACCTTTTCACCAGTTTCCTCCTCAGATTGGGTTCCTGTATGATTGGCAGACCTCGCTCAAAATCTTGCTGGCAATAGTAACTCAGTTCTTATTCCAAATAAAAAATTGTATCCTGATTAGCTGTGTGCTGTGCAAGGAGTTGCTCCTTTTCATCAAGCATCATGGTGTCTACCCAAGATATCATAGCTGTGGCCTACATAATTTGGATTTTCAGTTGTTTTGAAAAAAAGAGGGAACGGGGGAGGCAGCAACAGCCTCTCCAACCCTCATATCTCTAAACTTTAGAGAAAACTGCCTAAATTCATGGGTACAAAATGTAAATAGTCTGAAATATATACTCAGGCTGTGAATTTAAAGGCACATGTTTACCACCTTGGTAAACCCCTTCAGTAGCCAGGTATCAACAAAGAAGCCATCATAACCTAGTAATCCCGTAAATGTAAACCCTAGTAAACCCATAATGCACAAGCGAAGTGTAGACCAACTGTGGGTCCATATAGAGTTGAATAAAGTCCCCAAGGTATGTGTCTACTTTAAACTCCCATTTGCTGCCTTCTTCGTCCTACTGTACTTCTTGGTGCTAACTCCGTGGCAAAAAAAATATAATTTGGGACATATAATGCCCTTTTCCTGCATACATTTCACACCATCAAAAATACAGCCCTTCTCTGTCTCTGGATTGTGGAACAGGGACATAAAACACGTGCTGGTTTATATTACAGATCTATTCGTAGCATGTTCCAATCTTGTGGCCTTTATGTTTGTGATGCTTTTCCACACGGGCTTTGCATTTCTCACAAAAATCATAGCCAAATAAACAATTTCTTTGTTTAATTTTCTTTGTTTAATAGGCAGGGCCTCCTGCCTCTGCAAACATTCCCAGTCCTGCTCATCAGTCTGCTGTTGAAGCACCTTACCTTCACATTCATGTTAACTGCAAAGTTGTGTTAGAAGCAAAGCTGACAAATGTCTCCAGCTACGGACATGATTACAGAATCTGTGACAAATACATCACAAAAGGTGTCGTCCACTNATCACATGAAAGGAGGAAAGAGATCTTGGAATATGTAAAATGGTCATTTGGCTTAAAAATCCCCCAACCTTTTTTCCCCTCAGATAGGAAGATGCTGCATATAGTAACATGCAGCAGCACCCCAGCTTGTGAGGCCACTGTATTGTACCAATTAGCAGTTGTACATCTGTCAGATCCCTCATTGTTCTAAGTCCCGTGAGACTCCTAGCAAAACAGAGATTATTGTTACCATTATTTAGATTAATTAAATAACACCACGATTTTAGAATGGCACGTATAGAGTTTTGTGTCCTGTGCTCCCGCTTTTACAAGAATGAGCACCAAGAGGCAAGTCTGATCAAAACACAGCTCTCATTTACTTTGTTGGAAAGTAGTTGGCTGATTCTAAAACTTTCTCTGTTCACATTGCTTAAGTAATGGGAGAATATAAAGGGTTGTGCATACTGACAGCTTTAAGATGGAGCTGTGTGGTTAAACATTTCCTAAACTTTATGTAGTGATACCTGCCCTGAATTACAATCTGAATTACAATTAACAAATCTGTATTCTTCTACATATTTCCTAGCCCCAAACCTCTGTATGTGCCATTTCCATTGCTACGCACGCGCCATGGAAGCCCCAAGTCAGTCTGCCTTCCTTGCTACCTCCTCTGCTACATTTAGGGAGGAGTAGAATGGCTATGCTGGGCTTTAAAGTGCCCCCCTCACAAATAGGGTGTGTTGTTGCTGTACATCTTCATTGTAAATCTGTTCACAATGAGCACAGCCCTTTGTTCTCCAGGGTAGATGTTGCACCCACTAAGTCCCTTCCAGGGGATAATCTGCCCTAGCAGCAAACATATCCACTGCCCACCGGATTCAGAAAAGCAGTTTGTACTTGAAGGCAATAATGGTTACCATAAACCCTTGCTAGGAAGATGCTTGTAATATAGTAAAAATTGGTTAGCTTTACTGACTAGCAGTCTTTGCTATAACAATGTTTTCTGTTTTGCTGGGCCCAGAATTACCTGCAACACCAGCACTTTTATGCCCTCCACTTTGCCTGCTACTCCTCTGTACCGAATAATAATAATTATGCAAAACCCCCACTGTTTTTTTGGCACCTTTGGTCTTTCAGCAGCAGCTGTGGTGTCTAAGATCATGTGTCTGTAGGCTGCAGCCCAAAGCCTGGACTTTGCTGCTTCCACATTAATCGTTGTTTAACAGTACAGTCTATTTTGTACTTAGTCTTCTGCTTTTTGTTTGCAACATCAGACTAAGGATAAGGAAACACAAGCTTCCACCCCATAATAGTCTTACAAGTTCATGTAAGCTCCCTAGAGCTGTGGGTAAAGGGTGCTCCTCCACAACCCACATTCTCTGAATGAAACTTACCTTGAAGTTCAGTTTCCAGTTCAGGCCCTGGTGCATCTAGTCTTTTTTCAAGAAGCCCTCTGGGACTTTAGCTTATTCTCCTGAATATGCATTTTGTTCTATTTTTCCATTTCAGTGGGCAGTGCTGCCTGCAGCACAGTCCAAAGTCCAAATGCTGCCCAAGTAAGTACCATGGTCATCCTGGCAGTTTGAGTCAGGGTGCACAGGTCTCTTGGGCAGACTCACAGGACTGGTGTCTTTGCCTGGGACTGGGGTTGCTTGTGGGGTTTCTTCGTAGCCTTCTAGGCTTGGGCCATAGACCTCCTGCATGTTCTAACTCTTAAGCTGCTATTATTACTGCTGACATTACATCAACTGAACAGTCTAAGTTAAAATCTGTGGGTAGTCTATAATACAGGGGTCTTACAAGTGTCACATAACAATCAGTAAGGAAGAATAGGAAAGGTGTAAACAATTCAGTGGTTTAGGAAGGAAGAGGATGGCAGCATACTGACTTGCACCAGCAACTATAACAAGGTCAGACACAAGCCAGACATCTGAATAGAGTACAGTCAGAGCAGACAAAACAAAGATGGACAGAGATACAATTTTTCAGTTATGGCCAAGAGTACTTTTGGTGAAGCTGGCATGTTCCAATAAGGTTAGAAGGGTAACCACCTATTTTTTTCTGGCTGTGGGAAAGTTAAACAGAAACAACAAAGATGGTTTAGAGCTGACCTGACAGATAACATATGAAGAGACAGGGTCTGTGTTGAGCTGTTATGGAGTAATGGCATGCAATGGACTGATCCAGAAACAGACATGAATAGAGAATAGGCTAGTAGAAAGACGAAGAGGCAGGTAGCCCAGATGGATATGGGCAGTGAGCCCCTCCAGTTGCAGCCGTACTCTGTGGACCACCTCTACTGTTTGGTTTTGACCAAAATCCAGCTGGTCCTGTAAAGAAGGAATATAAAGGAACAAGTTCCAGAGGATAAGCTGTGGCCAATGGTCAAATGACACTGAGGAGAACTGGAAGATACTTAGCCCCACAAAAAAAGTGGAGGAATCTATGTGTTTCAGAAATACCAGCATAGGTGTAACCCTGCACAGAACTCTGGAGAGTCTGTGTGACTGTCACAGCTGCAATTCTTCTCCTTCTCTTCCCTACCCTCACTCAGATCAAGGTTGCAGCTATTCCCTCTGCTTTCTCAGGTCTCTCATTCTCTCAGCCAGGAAGTCACCCATTTCTGCCCATTCAAGCTCAAAGATGTTATATGAAGTTATTAAAATTCATTCCTCCCGGTCTTTTCCTGTGTAATCTTTCTTGTAAGGAGTGTATTCCTCCTATTCCACCACAGACTTTACTAGAAAAATCTAAATAGTTAATGAAAATTAAAGTGTCAGAGCAAATCATAATCTGCATTGCTCCCTGTTTTATGTTTTGTTATTTTCTGCCTCTAACACCTTGAGATCTGTCAGGAAGCTGTTTTGAAATATATGGAAGGTATATGAAGTGAACTCCATAGAAGTTTCCAACCAAATTTCAACTGGTACCAAACCAAATGCTTTAGCTGTTTTCATATGGGCTGTAATTGTTCAGATGTGTAATCTTGTTCTGCAAAATTTATATATCAAGATCTTTCCTCAGAACAAAATTATCATTGAGCCACTTAGCTCAACTTTCCTGAGTTAGTCTTTCCCCCCTTATTAGGTATTGATGCTTCAATATTGATAAGGACAATCATTCACTTTTGGAGGGGGAATTACCCTAGTTTTTCAAGCGTTCTTAAAATTTCCTAAACCAGAGAAGTCACTGGCTAGCTTTTTTTTTTTTTTTCTTCAGATTAGTGTACATAAACTGTATTAACCCTGATGACTTTTTGTCATAATTATTGACATCATTATGTCATATTAGTAAGTTTTTTATAGTCAGTCACATAGTCTCATATAAACTGGATATATTAAGCGTTTTTCTTTCCTTCCTTGCCATTTCTGATTTTGTCTTTTCCTGTGACAATATGTATATTTTTTGGTTTCTAATGATTTAGTTCTAATATCTCAATAACATAAAAGACAATACAAGATTTTAAGATATTGATATTAGTGACTTCATTTTTTATCAGCTTTGTTTTAAATTCATAGCATAGTCATCATTAGCATTAATTTAATCCTTTCTCTATTCTCATTATGTAGACTAGTTTCATTATACTTTCACATCTCCTTACTTGTTCTGTTTTCAGAGTGTTTATTTTTGAGCTCTGAATGGAATATCCCCTTCATATCCATTTTGTTAACAAGAGGAATGCCTTCTAAAGGTTCATCTGGATATATCTGCTTGAATTGATGGTGTACCTTCTGCATTCCTTTCTTGCCACACAGAAAGATTATGGCTCTCCGGAGTGAACACGTCACAGATTGAAAGCTTTTTGGTTTTAATTTTTTTTTTTTTTTTAAGCAAAACCCTGATGTAATGTTTCATTAATTATTAATTAACTAATGATGTAATGCAATGTTCCAACATTGCACATTTTAGATATAGGTCTATATAATGTCTTAATCTCATTCTACTTTTGCTCTTTTTTATTTCTTATTCCTAGAAGGGTACCATCAGGGTAATCTAGTGTTAAACCTGGCATGTATCACAACATTACTTATCTCATGCTATTTGAAGGTAAATGACAAAAAAAGTTACAACAATTGAATTACTTTTCCCAGTCTCGAGTCCACATTGGGCAAAAACTTTTAAGAGGCTCACAAATCGCAGCTCTCAGATTACAGGGTGTCCCCAGTAATAGGGGAAAACCCACACCCCCGTATGATCTTACCATCCTTGCTCCATAGAACTACACCAAATGGATCTCCATGGTTACAACAAGAAACAGAAGAGTTCTAAAAGAAAGTGGTCACTCTTCATTCAAAAGTTGTTTGGTCCAAAGCTTCTCTTTCTCTGGCTTTTAGCATTTCTAGACATAGAATTTGTATCAGGTTGAATCAAAATTAAACACTGCAGTCCTAGTTTCTCCCTACTCCACCTTCTGTGCATGTGGTATGATGCAGTTTTCATCTTCTTCGTTGTACATGAATTCCTTTCAGTAGACTTCTTAAGCACCAGGTGGATGGTACTTAAAAATTATCAGCTACTTCAAATTCTCTTCTCAATGCTTATACATGATCCCATGCACACTGTTTAGTCTGTTTTGAAGAGAAAATTATTATTTTTCACATATATTTTAAAATTACATTTGCCATTCTAATTTATCATCGCATCCGGTTCAATAGTACCATTAATTTTGATAATAGCCTTTACCATGATGAAATGAAACTTAAAGTAAAGAGTGCCCCAAAATATCCTTGCCTCTGCAGTAACATCAATAACATTGTAAATCTGCTGTCACTAACAAAGACACCATTCCATTTGCTTTCTGGAACTTGGAAAAGGCAGGGGAAGGATGAAGAGACACATCTGTAAGAAAGAAACTCCTTTTTCATGCAGGAATGTTCTTATTACTGTAGTTATACGATAGTTTGAATGGGGACAAACTGCCAAGCCCATACCAGATATCAAACAGTTATCATGCCTCTCTCCCTCTCCTTTTCTTGCTGACCTGCTATCTCCCCTACCACCTCCACATCTGACACTTCACTGTCATCTCTGATGGCCAGAATCCCCCTTCTTTGGAGGCATCTACTCCATCAGACAGCGTGTTAGGTAGACATCTTCCATCCCACTGAGGTATGGGACCCACAGACCCATCAGAATCTCCTTCCAAAATGCATAGATATGGACCGGCATGATAGAGTCCTTCTGCTCTATTCTAGCATTTTGCTGGGGAGGGAGAAGAGCAGGAGAAGAAAAAAGGCCCTTAGTTTCCAAGCCTGCTTTTCCCACTATTGGAATAGAGATGCCACAATTCTGCTCTGGGAAGGATGTAGGGTAATCAAGAGCTACAGCTCATCACTAATGCTACATCATTAATATTTAATTTTTTGATCAGCCCATCCACTGATTCTTGGAATCTGCTTCACTTCAGGTCACAGTTTACATATTCACTCTAGCACGGATGATGGAGCCTTCTGCTGTCCTCTGGAACCCACAGCTACTGTGTAGGAGAGCAGATTTCTGGGAACCGTCTTCATCTCCTGGTAATTCCAAGGTGCACAGAGGACTTTCTCCTCCACTTATCCAAAAGGTGACCTGCAAAGCCCCTGCTTGGGGCTTCTGGATGCTGTCATCTCTTAGAGGTTCAGTGCCCTACAGTCTGGCTCTGGTTTCCTTTGAAAGATAGTTTCTGTCTGCTGGGATCTGAGGAGCTGCAGCCTGGCAGTCTTAGTGCTGCAGGCATATGTGCAAGGCAAGATTTGACAAGGAGAGGAAGCTTTCTTGTGCCCAAGAGCTGGAAAGCAAACAAACGAACAAACAAAACCAAATAAACCAGCTTAGTTTTCAAGCACTCAGACACAAGCACACACTCTCCTCTGGCTGTTTTCTCAAAGGCACTAGCTGGACCCACTTCTCCTTGCCAACAGCACCTAGATGTTCCTCATCACCCCTGCAGGAGAGCAAAACCTCCTACGGACTTGCCTCGGCTATGAACTGGGAAACTGCATATATGTAAATCAGAAATAGCCATAACACCCTCTTCCCTTCCCTTCCCTT
>VXAA01000386.1:1120-19482 GCA_013399115.1 Anseranas semipalmata
CTGAAAGGGTTGTGAGCCATTGGAACAGGCTGCCCATGGAAGTGGTTGAATGACCATCCCTGGAGGTATTCAAAAGATGTTTAGATGTAGAACTTAGTGACATGGTCTAGTGGAGGGCTTGTTAGTGTTTGGTCATGGGTTGGACTAGGTGATCTTGAAGGTCTCTTCCAACCTAAATGATTCTGTGATTCTGTGATTCTGTGATTTTGCAGCATTACCACAGCTTTTGAGAAGGTATAAAGACAAAGTTTCTGTTTGTTTGTTTGTTTGTTTTTTTGATAATTTATGGAAAAAAATTATGGAAAATAACTTAAGTCCAGGAATGGTAATGCCAAAAGTGTCCATAGACTAAAGTAATTAGTTGTTCATACAAATGTGATAAGTTGCTTTCCATAAAACATGTCCTTTAACTCTTGGCACAAGTGTTTTATTTAGAAATTCTAGTACCATACTTCTGAGAAATCATTGGTGCCAGTGATATCAAAACTTTTTAATTTGCCTGGATGCAGCCAAACAATCTTCTAAAGTTTTTTGTTTATTTGTTTTGTTTTGTTTTAAATTCAACAGTTATTCTCTAACTTTTAGCAAATACATTTATCTTTATTCTGGACAACTATATCTCAAGTGTTGTACAGAATCTCTTTGGATGATTAAAAGCCATTCTTAATGAGTGGATGATTAATAACCATAACTTTTAAACTGTGAGACTACTTGAATTTGATCACAAACAGTAATTTAAAAGTCAGTCCTCAAATATAATATTTGCGTTCAAAAAAATCAAAAGAATGTGTCTTTTTCTGTCCCTGTATATAGAATCATAGAATTATGGAATGCTTTGGGTTGGAAGGGACCTTAAAGATAATCTAATTCCAACACCCCTTCCTTGGGCAGGGACACCCCCTACTAGACCAGATTGCTCAAAGCCCCATCCAACCTGGCTTTCAACACGTACAGGAATGGGGCATCCATAACTTCTCTGGGCAACCTGTTCCAGTGCCTCACCACCATCATAGTAAAGAATTTCTTCTGAATATCTGATCTAAATCTACCCTCTTTTAGTTTAAAATCATTACTCCTTGTATACTACACTCCACTATAAATAATCCCTTTCCTGCTTTCTTTTTGGCCCCCTGTAGGTACTGGAAGGCCACTATAATGTCTCCCCACAGCCTTCTTTTCTCCAGGCTGAACAATCCCAACTCCCTCCGCCTCTCTTCATAGGAGAGGTGTTCCATCCCTTTGATCATCCTCATGGCCCTCCTCTGGACTCATTCTACTAGGACTATATGTAATATGTAATATGGATTCCCCATCACCATCAATGCCTTTATTGAATGTGAAGTTCATATTTTATTTTCTATTTCATCTTTTGAATTTTTCAGTACTTATATTTGTTGTATGTCAAAATTTCTTCTCTGTCAAGGTAACCTGCAAGGGAAAAAAAAAAAACACACACATGAAAAATGCATCTAAACTATTTACTTGTTTATCTACCACTGATCTAAAAAGATTACCAGTTGGCTAGAAAGTAATACTATAATCTTAAATAATTTTGCTTTCATTTATTTTTTTTTCAAATATCTCTGGTATTGGCTCTGCAGTGTTGTTATTACAAACCACCTACTGTTGCAATCTTTGTGTTGGTCCTTGTAAGTACGGAGTCTATTTATTCCTTGCTATTTAAAACAAAATATACTATACTAACACTCTGATAGTCTTTGCTGAGCTAGAAATGAAGATCTAAGAACTCTATGTTGTAAAGTAACACTCCTCCAGACACTATAGCCACTTTTCTTCCTTGCTCAGCATCATGTCATCATTCACACCCATTTAAATACTCTGTCCTCTCCTTCCCCAAAAGAACTCATTAACAAAGTAGAATGAAAATATATTTCCGTTAGTTCCAATCACAAAATGCAAAGCAAAATAAAGGGTGAGATGGCTAATATGAAAGTTCCAATGAAAAGACTATTCCTAAAGTCTCATAAAGCAAGCTTTTATCTTCTGTTCATCCGTGTGTTTACAGCAGAGAAATGTTTTCATTCTTCCTATAGGAAGAGTAAAATATTACTATCTGCATATGTTTTTCATATATTCTACATTTTTAAGAAACCAGCTTTTTTGTGTGTGTTTATCTAGTTGTAGAAATGAGAAAATTTGAGATTGAGTTGCTTATCTCTACAACAGAAATTTAATGCCAGATTTTCCACTAACTAATGAATTTTATTTGTGTAAGAAATTTCATCCAAACCCTTCAACACACAAAGACCTTCCAGTAGGAAAGTATTTATTTGTTTATACATTTATTTCTGCTGAAAACATCCTGAAACAACTCCATGAAAATGTTTATGATCTGATGCACATTTACATGTGCGCTAAACTACCATAATCTGAAAGGATTTCCAAAGGATAATCTAAAGGATGTTTAGTGATGAATTATTTCTGACAGTAGTTAGCAAAAATGTCACAAATCACATTTATAATGGGAACACACTATGTAATGGGAATGTTACCTATGGCACTACAATATTAGGTGTCATGATATGTATCTAATATTGTAAAAGGCTTGAGCAGATTTTGCCACCACAGCAGTTTAACACCTCATCAATATTTTCAACATCAGATAATTGGGATTCTTCCAAACACTGAACTGTATAACTGAAAAATCCAATACAGAGAACCTGACTTATATGTATTGCTGGATTATAGAGATGAAGTTAGAGAGCACTTTTTTAGCACCTGAAATATAGCATCGCTAAAGTGAAAGATATAATAAATAAAGATATAATATATACTTTTTTTTCCCCTGTATGAAATTATTTGAAGAATAAAGTACACTGATCTAGTTTTAACCTGACCCATCATTAGGAGAAAGTAGTGTCCAAATGCAGAGCTTTGACACTAAGTTATGATTCTATACTACAGTAAGTGTACCTGAATGGCAGGAGCCAATGTCCAGTTAGCTAAATAATGTGTGTGGGTTGAACAAATGCATTCACTGCATTTCACTGCTAAAATGGTAGTAATCAACTGAAGTTATCAGAGATGCTTTGGATTTAGCCATGTGATGTGGCTGCTCTGCTAGGTATCTGAATTTGAAAAAGGTTGAAAAGTAGATAATAAATACCACAAAATGTTGCTCAGGAACAATATCAATAGGAACCTAGATTAATTTGTTTTTATTTCTGTTAGGAGAAAAGAAACCATGTCATATGTGGATTCATGTCTTATCTCTGAAATGTTCTACATATGGGGGTGCAAATAGATCTCTAGTCTGTGTACTTAGTTGGCCAGGTATGAGACAGCTGTGGCTGTGAAGACTTATACCCATATTAGCACAGAACAGAGCCTGAGCGAATATACATTGCTATGAAAGCAAGGGAAGTAAAGCAAACCTAGTGGACCACATCCATATCTTATCTATAGATACTTTTATCAGCACTGCTATGTATCCTTTATATGTATTTCCAGTCTAGATACAGGTGGTGTTTTACCATGTTTGTAAAAGACACTGTTGTTTACAAAAAATATCTCAATAATATTCCATGCCACATGAGCCATACCTCGGGATTTTATGAGGAATTACTTAGCAGAGAGTATAAGAATCTGTGTAATCTTACAGGATGAGAATAGACTGGAGAGTTACATTAGGCACGTGAGATTAGGAGTGAAAAGATATTTAGACATAAGTTTGCTAATAGGCATTTTCGTTGTTCTATTCCGTAAATATGAGTTTGCACCTTCAAATACCTGAACATTCTTGAATGTCTGACCCAAGATCTTCATAAATTAAGCTCAATAATACAGATGTTAGATATTGTTCATGGCATATAAAAAAAAAAAATGTGTCCATATTAAGAGATTTTTTAAAAACTAAGATTTCTGATCAATTTTTTATAATTGTGAATCCTTTCTTTATTCTTTCTCAAACAAAAATTCTTTAAATCTTTTAAGTAGTGACACTATGATAATATCCTGTAAAATATTCGTAAGGAAAGGATGCATTTCTAAAAGAATTAAGGAGTAAGGAGCTACAGAAGATATTACAAAAGCTTATGGATTCTTAAGGATTTCTTGTTTTCTAAATTGCCAGGTCATCCCTGAAAATTTCCTGTTAGCATAGCATCTGCTGAGATCTCTCTTTAAATATTTAAAATACATCTTTGTACATATTCTTTCCTTTCTTTACAGTCACATCTCACTTCATTCTTCATAAACATTAGTCAGTCTATTCAGGCTTAAAAGTAATTTCTTTTGAAGTTCTGAATATTGGACTGAAGGAAAGTGTTATAGTTTCCCTTTATGTATACGAACAATCATGAAGTGAGATATTCACTACAGATAAAAATAGTCCATTAATAACAATAATACAGAGCACTTATGTGAGACTTACTATCTGCAAAGAAATTTACAAACAATAACCAATTAATCTTCTCTAGTTGCTCATTGTAATCCATTCATTACCTAATGGATCCCAAATCTTTAATGCAATGGCAAAATTTCTAACAACATACCTGAGGCTACCATTTGCAGCTGAAACTCTCATTTTACTGACGGTTATGGTGGCTGAGCAGAAGTGTGGCAGGAAAGTTGCTTGGAGCTAGACCCTATAAAGCTTTACTCTTGATGGTTTCAACACATAGAACAACAGGTACCTGACTGTGACTGACAAAAGCTCTTATCACAACTGCCAAATTAATAATAATGAAAAGAAAGGATACCCCAAAGTTTCACTTTGGGGTACTTTGGAGAAAAAAAAAAAAAAGAAAAGAAAAGAAAAGAAAAAGAAAGAATTGAAAATGTATAATTATTTTATACTTCTTAAAACCCCTATAAAATTGTATTTAGGATACCTAGACCCTATAAGTTAGTGATGAAAGATTTTTTTAAAATATCTGTGGAATCCTGGTTAGAGAGACTATTTCTGTCATTTTATAGTATTTTTCATGTTATAAGACCCAAAGATAAATGTACAATTCTATGATGAATTTATTCTAAAGCAAACCAAGGGTAAGTAGCTTTATAAATGCAATTTGTGGTAACTTCTGCAGCCTATGCAACATCCTTCTGTTCCTTGGAGATACAAGTGGTTTGCAGCAATGTTTTCTGACAGGAAATAAGGAATATGAAGTGATATTTCCACTACTTAACTTTAGCTCTCTGAGTTGGGAAGTTTGTATCCCAATTAACCTGTTTAGTCTTGGAGAAAAATAGATGTTCTGAAAATCTATCCAAGATTCAGATGCCCAAAGAGAAGTATCTAAAGTTCATTATGATGCTATCTATACTGTCTGTCCAAGGGCAAAGATGTGGTACAGGACTTACAGGATATCTGCTACAACCTCCTAGAGCAGCAGATGGGGCCTGGATGAAATACCTCCTCAGCCTTTAAAATGGCAGTTTCCTTTGTTTAGCGAAGAAAACGCTTTATGTTCTGTTCCTCCTGGCAGGAGCATCCAGTGAACCTCTTGTGCACCAAGAAGGCTTTTGCATGCACAGTCATGAGACCCCAAGTTTCATATAAATTTTCTAACACTTAAGAAAGAGTAGCTGATCCCCTTTTGATACATTGGTCACAGCTGCACATACAGTATCTTCATTTTCATTATTTTAAATTCTTTGACTAATATTTGGCCAAAAACTTTTCCCCTGAAATCTTTTTTATTACTGCTAATCATTTTTTGTGATCCTTATAAGCAAGTATAATTCTATTCATTTTTCTAGTTGTGGGAATGTGTTATCTCATGATACAATGTCCCCCCATGCAGTGATCTCATCTTTTATTCTCTTACACAATTCTTTCCAATGACTTCAGAAACCCCACCCCTCCTGTTAATGCATTCCCTCAGTGCTGAAAGAAAAAAACATCCAGCTCAAAGGCTTTCTCATTGTCCTACAAAGTTATTCCTTTAGCTGGAGCTTTATATAGGAAGAGGGCAATGTATTCCTTAGCTACATTCCTCAGTTTGTGTTCATTATCACTTAGAGCCAGACTTGGTGTCTCAGAATACTCAGCATTCTTTGCCTAGATCAACAAAAAACTTAAAACTGAACAGCTAACAGCTGAAAGGCCATTCTCATTGTATACGGTAGTTTAGGCTTGAGAGAGTAAAAAAATTCTCAGAGGTCGTGTTCTACATTTCTATTAACTTGAATCCCCCAACAAAAAAACAAAAAAAACAAAACAAAACAAAAAAAAAACTACAGCTTCCAGCATCCTCGCTTCATGAATAAATTGTCTGACTTCCAAAAGACACAATTTAAAATACAAATCAGATTCACTATATGATGTAGGGATGAAAAAATCTGAAGTCAAGGGTTATTTATTAGATTAATTATTACTGCTAAGGATCTTGTTATCAAAAGAAGAGAATAAGTATTTTGTGCTAATTTTCGCTATTTATAGTAACATAAAGTAAATATTAAGAAAAAAATACACTAAAACTCTATACACCTTCTGGATTTCCCATTGAATCAGTCACTTACTCTGTTGACAGACTGTATGTCCTTTATCAGATTACATTGGACAAATGCATCTTGTTACTATATATTCAATGTTTTTTTCCTATACCATTTTGATAAAAGAGTTTCTAAAACGCTATCCAACGTTTTTTTTGCTTAGGAAATTCTGAAAATTAAAAAAGTAATAAGAAAGCTGATTGATGTTTGATATTTAGCTGTTGCTGATGAGCAAGATCCATACTGATTTCATGCTGTGTATCCTTTGACAAAATGCAACATAATACCATACAATACGGTAACATAATCAGTCCTGCTAGCAAGGATAAAGCCCCTAAGCCTGCCCCTTAAATTCAGATGGCTTGCTCACAAAACAAGTATTTCTGACCAGTTAATTTTGTGGCCTTAAGTAAACAGTTTATTCATGTTGAATATAATTTGTCTACATCCTTTGAAATTTGTAACTGAAATTATAGCTTTAAAAACTTGAGGAGTGTTCTGTTCAATATGATTTTCAGTCTTTGCTCTGTATAGTCTGCCATCTTCACTCTCAGTTGCTGTTGAATTCTATCCCTACATGTACTCCTCATGTAGGGATGTCTTTCATTTTCCTTTGAATGGTACATGCAAAGATTTTCCCAAACTCTTTGGAAGAGTGCTATAGGATAGCAGTGTATTCTATATATTTTATAAGGCTTATAGAAATGACTCTGAAAGATGTATCATTTAGTATCTAATTACAGTCATTGGATAAATTTACAAAACTGGTTTTCACAACTCAGTACCTAGCTCATGTGAAAGACTATACACCTTTTCCAAGATGCACCAGTAACATTTGGGGTTCAGTCAGTTGCCCACACAAGGAAAACTAGTAGCATCTGAAATACTCCAGGTACTGAAGATATCTATGTAAGATGACAGATATAACACAAGATCCATGGGAGATTTACGCACTTTAAACCAGTTCCTGGTATCCAGTAGGAACACCCCAAAAGACATAGATGTCTGTATTGGGCAGCTGAACTGGGCCTTGATCTCCATTTAGCACTAGACATTAAAGATGCTTAGATATCTCAGTCTCAAACCATCTTCCATCTTTAGCACTTACATTCATGATATAGTACAGAAAAGTTGGAGAGAGACTGGATGCCCGCTCTGCTGGGATCAGGCCAAAGTTACTTCCTTTGTTCACTCTGAGATGCTGTTAGGTCTTTTAATCATTATGATGCCATAGGTTCCTGCTTTGTCATCTGTTGTGTTCCTCTACCATTATTTATACCCTTGAGGACTTATTGATTTATGTACTCATATAATTATAATATATATTACAATCCACAGGTTAACCTTTACTCTCTATGTAGTCTGTAAGAAGCTGGGCTGACTGTATGATACGAGTTATTATTTGACCTTGTTGTGGTTTAACCTGGCAGGCAGCTAAGAGCCACACAGCTGTTTGCTCACTACGCCCCAGTGGGATGAGGGAGAGAATCGAACAAGGTAAACATGCAAGAACTCATCAGTTGAGATAAGAACAGTTTAATAAGGAAGAAGAAGAAGAAGAAGAAGAAGAAGAAGAAGAAGAAGAAGAAGAAGAAGAAGAAGAAGAAGAAGAAGAAGAAGAAGAAGAAGAAGAAATGAGTGATGCACAATACAATTGCTCACCACCAGCCAAACAAGGCCCAGCCAGTCCCTGAGCAAAAGCAGACCCCCAGCCAGCTCACCCCAGTTTTACTGTTGAGCACTGTTGTCTCCCAGCTTCTTGTACACCCCCAGCATCCTCGCTGGTGGGGCAGCATGAGAAGCAGAAAAGTCCTTGACTCAGTGTAAGCACTGTTCAGCAACAACTAAAACATCAGTGTGTTAACAACATTATTTTCATCCTAAATCTAAACCCCAGCTCCTTACCAGCTACTATGAAGAAAATTAACTCTATCCCAGCAGAAACCAGGACAGACCTGCTAATACTTTCATTGAAAGTGTAATTTATAAATTTATTTTTCTCTGTATATCCATTTCATTATCTCTAAATATGAATGTCTAATGAGACTTTAGTTTGTTGTTTTTGTGGCTATTCTCAAAATAAATAGGTCATTTGCTATTTTCGTACCCATCTGCATTTGAAACTAGCAAATATATGTCTACAATGGACTCTCATGTGTACCTCTTGGATTTCAGAGCTTCATATTTATAACAGACCAGTGTGCAAACACTATTTTACTCAGTGAAATTATTTCTAGCACTTTTCCCTTCCCCTTCCCCTTTCTTTTCCTCTTTCTCTTTCTCTTTCTCTTTCTCTTTCTCTTTCTCTTTCTCTTTCTCTTTCTCTTTCTCTTCTTTCTCTTTCTCTCTTTTTCTTTCCCTTTCCCTTTCCCTTTCCCTTTCCCTTCCCCTTCCCCTTCCCCTTCCCCTTCCCCTTTCCCTTTCCTTCCCCTTCCCCTTTCCCTTCCCTGTCCCTTTCCCTTTCCTTTTCCCTTACCTCTTCACTTTCCTTTTCTCTTTCCATTTCCCTTCTTTTTCTTCTTTCCCTTCTTTTTCTTCTTTCCCTTCTTTCTCTTCTTTCCCTTCTTTCTCTTCTTTCCCTTCTTTCCCTTTCCCTTACCCTTTCTTCCTTTTCTTTCTGGCCAGGAAGTATTATCACTAGCTTTTTTATGTCATCCAATGACATATTTTTTTTCCAATCTCTCAAATCAAGCTTGAAATTCAAGAACATTTACAGATTACTCACCCAGCTTTCAGACTACTGGAGCTCCTCAGGCAACTCCACACAGGAAGGAAGATCATTTGGAAAGAAAACATGAGGTACTGTGATTAAGCCAAAGCACATGACCTTCAAGTTAGAAAGCTGGCTTTGCAAAATGCAGAGATGCCTAACCAGAATACATACAGAACCAAATATTTTTCTGAGGACTACTTCATTTTTTCTTCATCTTCTGTAAGGCAAAGACAAGGAATATGAATACTCCCAGAATAAAATGTTGAGCAACTTTCTCTAAACAGAACACTTTTGATAATGTTGATGCCATACTTCAGAAGGATCAACGACTGCATTTTGACCAGCTCTTATTTAAAACAAAGTTCATGTCACCAGGGGCATTCTTCAACTAGTTTCAATTCCGAGTTCCCAGCAATATTCTCTCATTTCACAGCTTCTCAATTATAAACATATTAACCATTTTATGGTTTCTGGGAGTTTGACTTGCAGCTTAAGATACATTTTCAGATGGAAGTTTAATTTAGATTTTCAAGTCTCTTAAATTTTTTCTGACACTTATATGCAATGGCTTTGATGACACCTGTAGGAATTTGTATCTTAGGCGCTCAGTCACAGAAACAATAAAATATTTTCAAAAGCTGTAAAAATATCAGCAGTTTTAGTAATTTGATAGTATTACCAAAATAATATTAATGGAGAATACTCCGAGAGCATTCTATGATTATGTCACTTTCAATGTTCATTTAATATTTCTGCTTAAAAAATAGATTTTCTTACTCCAATCTTTTTTCATGAGTTTAGTACTTAATGATGCTGCTAAATACTTGCATCAAGATAGTGAAAATATTCGTAGTTCACATTTTTCAGATGTATCTTCAAAAAAGTGAAGAATTTTTTAAAAAGGGGAGGGAGGATACTTTGGCATTTTTTGTATAAAGTGATGTCAAAAAATAATTCAACTTGGCTGAAACCACCATTTGAAGTACCACAGTATTTACTTTCTGTTTTTTTGTTTGTTTGTTTGTTCGTTTTTTGTTTTTTGTTGTTTTTTTTTAACATAATATTAATATTTTCAAGAATTTTTTTCATTGTTTCTGTATATAGTCAGCTATTTAGGCCAAAGCAGTTTTCTCATTCAAGTCAAAGACAGAATCTCTTTTCTAATATGGAAATGATATATGTGAAACTTGGATCCATTTAAGGTAACTTTTCCAGTAAAGTCATATTCAAATTATGCTATGAAATTAAATACAATTACTCTAAAATGCTGTAATATAGCAGAAGATTCAGTCTTTATAACCAATAAAAATATATAGAGTAAGTGAGCTGGGGAATCACTGTGCCCCTAGCTTGTGTTTTGACCAGAGATGGATCTCACTAGCGTGAGAGAGATTGCATACATTGAGAGAATAACACAGCATGTGAGCTGAAGATATAACCTGATAGGATTAGCTGGTGTTCACCAACATGACAATCTATTTTTAATGGAACACCTAGATTAGGAAATGTAATTTGCTTGGGTTTATGTACTTCTTTACAGAAGAATATGGCTGCCTTACCTGAAAGATGTAATTGTTTTTGTTGCTCTCTGTTTCATGCCTGATAGAATTTTCAAGCAGAAGAGGAATAAGGTTAAAACACATTAAGTCTTTTTACATTAAAAGTGCACACTTGGAGACACATTTTTTTAGTTCTTACAATGGTATAAACAAAATGTATAGTGTACATAACAATAATGAACACCTATATGCATTAACTCATATAATTGACTCCAGTATTACAATGCTTCACATGTATTTGTATGTATCTCAGTGAGTAGTATATACCCATAAGTACAGTACATGTATCTATTGTAAACATATACAGGAAAATCATCAAATTATGTTCTCTTCTGGAATCATTCCGATGATTGAAATATTGAAATATAAATTCTTACCTGTAGTCACTTCTTCATGTAAAAAAAAAAAAAAAAAAAAAAGGAAACATGCAGAGGTCAAATTCTGTAACTTCATATAACAGTGTCATAACAAGTTATCACCTTTTCTGCATCTGCTGCTGCTAATGGAATAGATTAGTGAAAGAAAATCATCAAAATAGTGATGCTTTGAGAAGAAGCTGTTCTACCAAATATCATTGAGAACCTTCTGGAATTTTATTGCACGGGAAAATATATATATATATATTGCCTATGGAGGTGGGGGCAAAATTCTATACATTGTACTGTATCTAGAAAAAAAAAAAAGTAATGTTACATAAAATATCTGCTTATAAGTGTGTTACAAATCTGAAATGGATGCTCTTAATTCGTAGATCTGTTGCCTATAAAAACTGTCCTTTACACCTCTTTAAAACTGAAATACGTAATTATTAATAAAAATAGTCTGTAGTCATAATGCAACTCAAAACTGATTTGTGTGCAAAAAGAGGGCTGTTTTTCGTCAAAAGTACATTCTTAAATAAGAGAGAGTTGGAAATAAAAAGGAAACTGCACCTTGAAGTGAAAGAACGGGAGCAGATGTCCTTTAGCTGTGCGTTTTATTGATTTATAAACACTCAGTCAGGCTACCTCATCTCTGCAGAGTAATTTAGATATGGGAAAATATCTGTGAAATATATTGATTGCATTATTGATTGAAAAGCCAATTGCTGTTGCACTCCTGTTTTACCATTTAAGTCCTGACACATTTTGACATATGAGCCAGCTGCGACTACTGCCTCGATACTGCAATGAGATAATGTGAAAGCTGTCATAACCACTTCTGTGTCAGCCTCAAGAATTTACAGTGTACTAGTGCTGCTATTTAGCTTGTTTCTTAACCACCTGAATAATTAGGGTTTGTTAAAGCTTTTGCTGTTGCACATTTGGTTTATATATGTGCTGTTTTTATGTTTCCTTTCACACTGGATTGATACATCACGAACAAAAGAAATGTAGAAACCAGGCTGTTATTATTCAAAGCTTATACACGTGGGGATGATTGTTTCTGCTCAAATATTTTTCTCCTCTCCTTGAGGAATTTGGATTTTAGAACATTTCACAAGGGAATTCTCACTTGTTTCCAGATCAGTTTACACTCAGTAGCAATAAATCAAGGCAGGACAGGAAAAAATCCTCTACAGCCTATTAACAACTCTGTCATTTATTTTGAAATTTTAAACTGGAAAAATGCAATGAAAGGAAAAATGTATCGCAACATGTGTATATTTAATATTTATCATATTAAAAATAATTTTCTATTTATTTATCCATCTGTTGTTGAAAGTAAAATGGATGAACATACTAAAGATTTTTCTGAATCCTGGTACATAACAGTAAATAAAAACCTCTTCATAAAATACATCCTTGAAGAACAAAGGTAAAAATTTCCTTCACCAGCTCAACAGTTTAGCATGGCACAGACTGAACTAAACAGTTTAATCACCCACATTCCTACTCTTATTAGTGAAATTATAAGGCATCTTGATAACAGTTGGAACTAATTTCTTTGATGATATAGTCTATAACCTTCTTTCCAAAGGAAGCTGTTTACATAGTTCATTCGTGTAATCTCTTGTTCATTTTCAGTTGTTTATTTCACAACCTTTTGAGCACATCCAGACCTTCAAGTGTAATCCAAGTGGGACTTCCCCTGTGCCCTGACAGAATGGCATTGATTTAGATGGATTCTGTACATGCTCTAGGTTGCACCTTGGTAGATCTCACAGCAGGATTGGACTCTAGCTTGCATATTTTTTCATCACAGTATCTGTATTTATCTCCAGGGTACCAGATGAATCATAGAATCATAGAATTGTTTGGTTTGCAAAGGACCCTTAAGGATCATCTAGTTCCAACACCCCTGCCATGGGCAGGGACACCTTCCATTAGATCTGGTCTGGATCCAGGAATGGGGCAGCCACAGCTTCTCTGGACAACCTGTTCCAGAGCCTTACCACTCTGAGTAAAAAAATTCTTCCTTATATCTAATACAAATGTCCCCTCTTCTAGTTTAGAGCCATTCCTCCTTGTCTTATCACTATACTCCCTGGTAGTGGCTGTGCTATCATTCAGAGGGACCTGGACAGGCTGAAGCACTGGGCAGTGAGGAACCTCATGAAGTTCAACAAAGGCAAATGCAGGGTCCTGCACCTAGGGCCAAATAACCCCATGCACCAGTACAGGTTGGGAGCTGACCTGCTGGAAAGCAGCCCTGCAGAGAAAGACCTGGGAGTCCTGGGTGACAGCAGCTTGAGCCAGCATTGTGCCCTTGTGGCCAAGAAGGCCAATGGTATTCTGGGGTGCATTAGGAAGAGTGTTGTCAGCAGGTCAAGAGAGGTGATCTTCCCCCTCTACTCAGCCCTGGTGAGGCCACACTTGGAGCATTGTGTCCAGTTCTGGTCTCCCCAGTACAAGAGGGACATGGAGCTCCTGGAGCGGGTCCAGTGGAGGGCTACAAAGATGATGAGGGGACTGGAACATCTCTCATATGAGAGATGGGCCATCTCTCATACTGAGAGAGCTGGGCCTGTTTAGCTTGGAGAAGAGAAGACTGAGAGGGGATCTTATCAATGTGTACAAATATCTGAGGGGAGGGTGTCAAAAGGATGGGGCTGGACTCTTCTCAGTGGTGCCCAGCGACAGGACGAGAGGCAACGGGCACAAACTGAAACACAGGAAGTTCCGGCTGAATATGAGAAAACATTTCTTTACTGTGAGGGTGACAGAGCACTGGCACAGGTTGCCCAGAGAGGCTGTGGAATCTCCTTCTTTGAATATCTGGAGATATTCAAAACCCACCTGGATGCGATCCTGTGCAATGTGCTCTAGGTGAACCCGACTGGCATGGGGGTTGTCCTAGATGATCTCCAGAGGTCCCTTCCAACCTCAACCATTCTGTGATTCTGTGTAAAGAGTTGTTCTCCAGCTTTCTTGTAGGCCCCCTTTGGGTATAAGAAGGCCAATGAACTATAGGTGAGCTATAAACACTCTCTACATCTGCTATTTGGAGAAACTTCTGCACTCTTTTAGAATAAGTGCTTATTTCAGCAAATGAGGTATGGTCAATGTGATATTCCATACTTTCTCTTCCCTAAATGAAACATATAATTCACACTAGATTTTCTAAATAATCAGTTGAAAACAACTTACAGTACCAGAATAGTATTGATTAGTTAGCAGCTAGAAATGGCCCATATGATGAGTCTGCAGAGCAAGTTTCTTGTGCTTTCATTTGAAATTAGCGTTGATCACCAAGTTATGTGGTGGATGGCCATGTATTTCATACTGCAGAAAACATACATAGAAAAAATATTTTAAAAGCAATGCAAACAGAAAAAAAAAATGTAAGTATTACTGGGGGGGGGATTGTTTTTGTTTCTTTCTTTCTTTCTTTCTTTCCTGGGTGACATGGTAATTCTCCATTATTATTATAATTAGTGTTAGCATTGGTATTTATTATAATTATCAGGTTGAAGCAAAATAGAATTACAATATGTAGTAGAAACACAAAGATTTCCAGTCATTAAAATTTGACATTGGTATTCAAAATATAATTCCACCTCAGAATTATATTTGAGAAAGAAAGAAAGAAAGAAAGAAAGAAAGAAAGAAAGAAAGAAAGAAAGAAAGAAAGAAAGAAAGAAAGAAAGAAAGAAAGAAAGAAAGAAAGAAAGAAAGAAAAAGAAAGAAAACTACAAACTGTTTTTGTTTTCTCTTTGTTTGCTTTTTGAATGAAAGTAAAGCAGCATCTCCATATCAAGGAACAGTTATGAACTTTCTTCATTAAATTCACTGTTTTTATTTGCCTCCTTATTTTAGGTATTTGAGGTTTGACATTGTTTTGCAAAGTGGGGGGTTGACACCAACCAGCAGCTAAACAGCCACCCTGACTGTCACTCATTCCCCTGTCCCATGGGATAGGAAGAAAACAGAAGGAAGGCCAGGAGACATGTGGATCAAGATAATGACTATTTAATAGGGAAAGAAAAAGCTGCACACACAAGTAAAGCTAAAAGAGGAATTCACTCACTACATCCTATCAGCTTACAGATGTTCAGCCACTTCCTGGGAAGCAGGGTCTCAGTATGCATAGCAAATGCTTGGGAAAACAAACACCATAACCATGACTGTCCCTCCTTCCTCCTCTTTTTCTTGAGCTTTTCTTGCTAAACACTACATCATATGGTCTGGAATATTCCTTTAGGCAGTTTGGATGAGCTGTCCTGGTTGTGTCCCCTCCCAACCCCTTGTCCACCCCCCGCCTACTTGCTTTTGGGGGGGGCGGGAGGGGCTGGAGAAAAAGAAAGCCTTGACACTGTGCAGACACCCTTCAGCAACAGCCAAAATGTTGGTGTCTTATCAGCACTGTTTTAACTATAAATGCAAAGCACATTATCATACAGGCTGCTATGAAGAATGTTAACTCCATCCCAGCCAGACCCAGTGTATGCAATAAGATTTTTCTCATGGGCCAGCTGATAGGACATATTAGATTTTTCCTTCCAGTGCAATAATGAAAAGGGAAGCAAGGCATAGCATCTGTAAGAAGATCACAACAGTTTAGTTATCAAAGTGTAATGACGGAAGCCTTGGAGGAAGTTTTACTGGAAAAAAAAATATAACACGATTAAGCCATGGGTGCTCTAGGGCTGTTTGGATCTGAATCCCACTGAGATCCCACAAGCTGCCAGCTTAGGAAAAATGATGCCATCTTTAATGGTATTAGCTTGTATGGATCAGAAAAGACAGTATTACCTGTCACTGCAGCTTTGTGCACAAAAGGCTCTTCTGAGAGTATCCTCGTGCTTCAAGCAGCATTAATTCTTCCTCCCATTGTTAATGTTTGGCTACTTCAGCCTCTGATTTCACTACTGGCTTGGTAAAAATCCATTTCTGGATTTTTGAAAGAGTTGTCCCACAGAGAATAACCCTCTAATTAGTTTTTGGGTAGTGTCTGAGTTAAAATTTACCTGAAGGCCTAAGACAGGCATCTAGAATATTAAGTGCTTTAGATCAAAAAAATCTCATCTAATCTTGCAGTCATCAGACTGCCTTACCATGGAGTAACCTGAAAACTGGTAGATCTTCCTTTTCATTGGAGACCTATACAAAGTTTCCAGGCCCTCTTAGAAGCATCCATCACAGATCACGTAATCAGCAACATCTGACCTAAGGACAGTCATGGTCCAAAAAATGAGCAAACTCCCAAAGACACCTTTGTGATCTAGATAAGAAGCATTTGGTCAAAAAAAACATAATGCTATCATCAAGTTACATCCATTTTATATTGCTTTCTAACTGACCATCAGCTTGTCCTTACAGTACAAGCTAGCCCAGATCCACATTAAGTTCCAGATTCATCTTTAATGTGAAGCACACATTGTGGACCAGAGTGATCTTAACTACCTTACCACCTCACTATTGTCAGGAAAATATCTATAAGTACTTTACTTAGTGAAAGGCACCTCCAGAAAGCAAATCAGATCTTATGTGGACAGAGCTTTCTTTGTGAAGGTTAACTTTTCTCTTTCCATATCTCATTTTAGCAATATAAACTGTCTAGTATAACTCTTTTCCTACGTTAAGAAATTAACTCAAGTGGCAGGAATTCAGACCCACATGTCCACAACTGTTGTTGTTTGGAACACAAATGTTTGTTGTTGGGAATTCGATGTAGAACACTGAGAATAAGAAAAGTCTCTTGACAAGCTGAATTCATGTTTGAACAAGGAGAGGATTGTACTTCAGAGGTTTATATCTAAGGCATGCTACCTCTTGGGATGACGCAGCCCACACATTATTTTTTGCTGAAGGCTGTGCCTAGAGGCACAATGAAGTCCTGAGAGATTTAATATAATCTAAATTACACCAATCATGTTGTGGCCTGATTCCCAAAGCCTTTACACTAGCTTTAGAGCTTTCAATGGATTATATTAGAAAAATATAAATATTCTGAATAAAAAAACTTTTATTGGGGTAAAAATGAAAATATGTTACTTTTTGTCATTAAAGAATTACTTGCTAAGTGATACGGGAAGTATGATATTTCTTTAAAAAAATAAATATTTTTAAAAATCTGGAATGTTTTAAAAATGCATATTCTTTCATACAAGAAAAGCTTCTTACAATATCAAAGAGATCGAAGCGGGCAAATACAGGATTTGCAAGAATATACGCATAATAAATAATAAAGGGTACTAAAAATCATTGAGAATATATATATGGAGAAATAATATAGACAGATAATATCAATTCATTCAAGTACCTTAATGAATAGTAGCAAAAGGACAAAATACTGCTTCATACATTTCTTTGGGGGTTTGTACACAGACTAATACAATGTCTTTCAAAAGTGATTACAATAGAACTTCAACTATTATGATTGAAACAGTCTGTGCAGAAAAGTGAGGAAGGTCCAACATCCAGATCTGTTTAAAATAAGATTGATCAAAAATACTCAAAGCTAATACAAGAAAATAAAATTTTCTATCTGGCCTGTATGACCTAAAACTTTTGTCTCCTATACGTGAAGGAGTGTCAAGTTCCTTCGGTCTTAACTTCGTCAGTAACTTCATCAATAACTACTTAAAGGCAGAAAATATGAAGATACAATTTTAATAAAGAGTAGAGTCTGTATTGCTTTTTTTTTCCCCAAGCAATTACAATTTTATGACAGTTATATATATGCTCCAGAGGCTGTAAGGGAGGCTTAAATATCCCATTGGTGAAAGTATTGAGTTTAAGGTATGTATTGTTCTACATTTGCAACAGAAACACCTTCCTCTATAAGGAATCATGTAGATTTAGAAAAAAGAAAAAACATTACATGTCTTTTTTTTATCATTTGAAAAGGATTCCTTTTAAACCAACATAAGTCAGTAACCAATTGAAAGCCACCAATACCATATCAAGTTTTAATCAGTACGTCATGTAATGGACTCTTAATTATATATATACCCAATGTGTTTTGTTATGAAAATGAAATACTTATGAATTCATTAGATGTATTCATCTGGATGTGAGTCAATTTATTGTCATTTGTAATCCAATCTTCCAAAGAAAATTCTTCAAAACGCTTTCTGTTACTTTTGAAGGTTAACATTGTTGAGTTCTGCAATTGGTAAGTCATGAAAGACTTGTTTTCATCCAATTTAATCAAATAACAGTCAAAGATTGATTTACTAGGATTCACAGCTATTCCAAATAGGAAAA
>VXAA01000388.1:0-32029 GCA_013399115.1 Anseranas semipalmata
CTGCGTGCGTTTGTGTAGAAGCATTTCAAATGCGCCCCCCTGCATGCAGCACCCCGTGGAACAGACCGAAGGACCTCTCTAGCACACAGTCCCTCTGATTCTAGCGCACCATCCCATAGCTTATCACCGGTGTGCCTGGTTTTATCCCTTTCCCCCTTCGACTCTAGTTTAAAGCCCTATCTATCAGCCCCGCTAGCTCCTGAGCAAAAATCCTTTTCCCCTATTCTTTCTCTATAAGCAGATGCCTAGAAAAGGACACATAGAGAAAGGATACAATGATGTGTAATCCCCTGATATTCTCTAAGCCTTTAAGCTATTCTAAGTTTCAGGGGTTCCTCAGCCAAATGTGGTCTGTGCGTGTTTAGTAACCTTCAGAGAATCTCCCTTCCATGAACTTCTCCAGTCTTCTCTTGAACTCTTCTAAAATGTCAGCATCCAACATCCTGTGTCAAGGAGTTCCACCAAACTACAACCTGCACTGTGAACAGCCATCTTTCTTTCTTTGTTTTGAAGTAGGCTACTATTGATTTTAGTTGATTCCACTCGCTGTTGTCATAGAAAAGCTAGTCAACAGTCAATTCCTACCAGCTCTCTCCATGTCTCTCATGATTTTGTAGACTCTCCTAAATCATCTCTTTCCCAGGCTGAAGAATCACAGCTTACTCAGTCATTCTTCACAGGGTAGCCACTCATATGGCAGTCTCGCTGATCACCCTTTGAACCGTCTTCTGTTCTACTACCTTCTTTGTAGGATGAGAAGACCAGAACTGCACGTAGCATTCAAGACGTTGACAAACATGTTAGCATATGGACTCCAACTTACCTTCAACTTCCATACAACATTTTTGGTGCAGAGCTCAATACAAAGGGAGTCTAACGATAGGAAATGGCTCCCTATAGCACCTAAAATGGTAAAAATGTTTCTCTGAAAGACAAGTCAAATTTAAATACACAGCTCTGCAAGTTATACCTTCTGGTAGCCGAAAACAGTTCAAAGAAGCAGTTGGTTGAAGTGGTCTCACTACACATACAGAAATCCCATGCTTTTTGGCTGGCTATGTGGGTGGGTGGGGAAGAAGGCTCAGGGTGGAGTGAGGGAGGGGGGAATGGTGTGTTTTGTTTGTTTATAGCTTGAGTGATTTGGAAGTGTGTGTGTTTTCCTGTGGGAGTGCCAAGCTCTATCTCTGGTGATCTAAAATCAGTGTTAAAGGTTTGTGAATGGGTTACAGAATGAGCAATGGCACCTCCCATCGTTAGCTGTCTACATTTTTTATAACCACTTGCATACTTTTGGTCAACCACTGTAAAATAAACAGTCCTTCCCAAATGTTTTTGTTTTCTTTGACAGCACAGCAATAATTCACTTGGAATGCTGCAGAATATAATAGCACTTTAAAGCTGCTGTAAAGCTGCCTTTTTATGATTTATGTTTGAGTTGTTTTCAAGCAAAAAAAGATGCCAGACCTACAAGAGTATGTGAAATTAGAAGATGTATCATGTATGCTTGTACATGATATGTGTGCATGGGGGGGGGCTCATATGGGAGAAACTATTTTAAATAATTTTCATTTTGCAGGGAACATCTGATCATTTGCCTGTCTTTGAAAAATGACTCAATACAACAGCCAGATTAACTTCCGCAATTACCAAAATTTAATCAAGATGACCAGAATGAGTATCTTTCAACATGAACTCTTAGGACCTCATGTTTGCTATGCCCCTCGTGTAGAAAAACAATACACTCTTAAACGGACATTGCATCTGACCAGAAGAAACATTTTGCAGATGGAACATTAGATGGCTGCAAATGCGATCAGGACTCCAGGCTAGTGCAGAAACCTGTGAAAATGACTCTAGTGCCTGTCATTCTGCACTACCAGGGAGTGAATCCATGTGACCACAGATGTTTATATTCAGCCAGCAATACTGTATTACTCTCTCATCTGCTTTCTGAAAACTCTTGTCTGCAGCCTGCACAACAAAGACTTTAAATTGTGCTGTATGGCGAGGAGGAATAAGCTGTATGTGAAGTTTGCTCTTGAAGGCTCTGAGGTTATCAGTTTGGCCATCACACCTGCATTCCCGACAAACAGCTGGAGACCCAGAGAGACCTGGCCCAGCTCAGTCCTTCTCCAGCAGAGAGCAGTGATACACTGTCAGTGAGCTCAGCCCTGGAAAGCAGGGCAGCTTCCAAGAACCGGCAAAGGCAAAGCTCAAAGTTGGCAAGCTCACCAATGCAAATGTCAGGATCCGGACTTGGAGAAACAGATGACAAGGTGGGGTCATCTGAAAAGAAAGTCATTAAAAATACCTGCAAAGGCAGTGCCTGAGCCAGCAGCCCTCAGTTCAGGAGGATTACTCATGTGAGTAAGAGCTCTGAGCTCAGATCCTTGCAGCCTTTTGCACTGCAAGCCAAGAAATGCAGGGGGCATTTGTACCATAAACTCCACCTGCCTCCAGATTAGTATCTAATACTCTGGCAGCCCTTGCTAAAGATGCTTATACCTGTTCAAATGATACCAAGGAGAAGACACCATGCTGCCAAGAGAATAGCATCTACCTTACAAACTGTGTTTGAAATGGCATAGACACTGCAGATTTGACTAACTCAGATTGTGAGCAAAGGCAAGATTTACAGGCAGAAGGAGATTCTTTCATTAGACCAACCAATACTAACTGAAGAAAAGTGACAAGCTTGTCTCAAACTTTGCCCTGCATATAAGATGCTTCACATACTACAAAGATAGGCTTATACCTATCCACATGCACATCCACACACATGGCCACTTCAGCTTTTGCACCTTGTATGTATTTTACCCTTGTATATAGTCTCAATAGCCACTAGAAGTAACAAAGCTAAAATGGGAACCCCTCTTAAGCAATAAAAGTTACGGATTGCTAAATCACAGATTTTATTGCCATGGTCTAAGCAACAGGTGGACGAGGGCCTTACCTGTCCCAGCCACTAGGATCTGATCAGGCTCCCTAGAAAAAAGCCTTTACAAGTGGAAAGTTTTTCCAGTGTCCCATCTGCTAATAAAATATGTGTTTGTTTTCTACGTCAAAATATTTCACAAAATGAAAGACCGGAATTATTGTTCCTGTTTTACACATGATGAAAAGTGAAGCACAGAAAGTGAACCGTCTGGACTGAGGACCCAAAGCCAGGCAGTCAAGTTTGCATTGTACGCTGATGGTCCCCAACCCGCTTGTAGCCAGGCCACTCTGCCACTGCTTTTTTGCCTGTCACCTCACCTCAGCTCTCTGCCCTTGCCACCTCAACCTCCCTTGCCACTTCCCCCACTGTCCTCTTGACATCGCCTGCTCCTTCCTCCCCGCCTAATGCCTCACCTCTCCATCGCCCTCCCGTGCCAGCGGGGAGCCCACGCTCACCCTTCCTGCAGAGCTTACAAGACAGCGCTCCCACGGCACCCTGGCACTGTGGGCGAGCCAGGCGAGTGACAGCCACCCCCTTGGGTGGCAGCAGCTGATTTCAGCCACAACTTGCCTGTTCTGGTAAGAGCCTTGCCGGTACTGGCAGGACCCAGACTGGATCCCCTTTTTGCTGTCTGGGTATTGGCAGGGCTGGGGAGTTCAGGCAAGTTTGCGTCCTCTGGTGCAGTAACCCAGACAGATGTTGGCTGCTGGGTCCAAAAGAAGAGCTTGTCTTTATTCTTCCAACTCTCTTCCCCTTCTTTCCTGGCTTGGTAACCCCAAGATATTTCCAGGGCAGCAGCTACTGTACAACTTTTCTGTAAAACTGTTGGGGCAACAGAAATGTGTAAAAATTCCATCAAGACAGAACTTCACAGTGGTAAATACGAGATCCTGCTGTTTTCTCCTCTCATTTCACCATATCCTGCCTGAAGTAGTCCTATGTTTTTTTGTCTCAAGTATGCATGTGGGTGCAATTCCTTTTTCACTCAAATAACCACATATTCTTTCTGTACCTTGTGGGCACATGACCTGAAGGACAAAGCATGAATAAAAAGAGTCTGAGACATAGCTTTGTCATGTGTAATGGTCTCCAGCTTTCCCACCACTGGGCAACAATGTGAAGGAGAGGGAAACCACTGCTTTCTCTGTCAGCCTGGGCTGTACTGCCAGTGCCATGTTGTACCTACGGATCATGCTACCAGATGGTGTTGTAGACACCATGTAGCCTGTAGATAGATCAGTAGCCCAAGTGGTATAAAATTAACCATGAAAGCAAAAATTGAGGTTTTTTTTAGATCATACCCTTTGCCATACCCTGACCTTATCAGCATTCCCTATTTCTGTTTGAATTTAGAAATGATACAAGCCTATTTATTTGTCATCAGCATTTTGAAATTTAAGTCTGGCACTGCTTAGAAAGGTAAAGAGCTACCTATTATTGTGTTTTTTGTTTTGTTTTGTTTTTAATTATAAAAAGAGCTGATATTATTAAAGGACAGCCTCTGTTAGGGCTTTCTGATATCCTCTCAAATCGAGAGATTGAGGAGGCAGTGATCTCCTTTCCCCATGTACCTGGAATGCATAAACAGAGCAAAACACTTCCTTGTGCCCATAGCAGGTGCAAAACTTTGGTGCAGATGGTTGTCTTTCATGTTCTCAGAGCAAAAAATCTGTTTTTAATTGGTATTTTTTGTAGCTCACAGTTCATCAGTATCAAGATGGTTGGAACTGGCACATCTTCATGAACCTCCAGCACCTGTAGTAATCTTTTGTGGTTTCAGGAGGAACAAGAAAACGCATCTTTTTCATAACATTGAGGAAGTATGGGAAAAAAAAATGGAGTTTTGCTCCCCAGGATAGTGATGAAATACCACGTCTGTAATAGCGCTTGCTGTAAGAGGCAAAGCAATGCTCTCAATATCCATTACCCATTCCACCTTCAAAGTGTGGTTCATGAGACAGCTGAGCCAGGAGCTTTGGGCTGCCTTCCTTGAGCATTCAAGGACTCAGCAGAGGAAGAAGGATCGGTGCAGCACCTCCCCCAAAAAGCACACATGCAACGAGGTGACTTTCAGAGGACTGGCTCAAACCAAGCGATACTCCACGTCTCACATCCCTCTTGGCGATCATGACCTTCTGATACTTTGTGAGATTCCCTTCGAAGCGATCCTGTCCTGGTTCCTGGAAGTATCTATTGCCCTGCTCTCTCCTCTTCCCACCACCTCCCTGGGCCCTGCTGTTGGGCAGCAGCAAATAGGGCGGCAATCCGCGTACCTCCAGCCCGGGCTCCCCAGCTATTGAAGAATGTGGGCTGCTGCGCTGGCTGAAAGGCTTGGGAAAGTGCAGCCCTGCTGTTTCATGTCAACATTCCTCCCCCTCTGCCTTTCCCAAGGTCTCAGGCAGAAAATCCTTTTTTGTTCTTATCAGTTCAAACAAGAACAATGAATTCCTCAAGCCCGCAAGAATGTGACAAGGTGCCAACAAAGCCAACCAGGAAGGTGATGTATGGTCTATAGGCTGCAGCTCAAATAAATCACTTCACAAACCAGTGCTGCAAGGAGTGATTTCAAACAGCTTAGAGCCTCCAGTTCTAGCTCTGCCCTTCAGATTTTCACCTGCCAAGTATCCCGAATAAAAGCACTATGTGTGATGCTAAAATGCTGCATGCCCTTTGCTTTTGTTACCAGGAATAACTATGCAGCATGTAATTAAATCAATATTACAGCAGTGTGTCTGCACAGCTTTGGTGAAGGCAGAGTTGCAGTTTCCATTATAAACCCCTGAATTCGAAAGTTTACAACTGGCTGTAAAACTGGCTCACTGAGCAGAACTTGGCGCGGATAGCTGTTAGCCAAGGAGCAAATGATTTTTACCATATTTCAAAAATAATTGGTTTGGCTCTTTTAAAATCGTATTAATGTTTTTTTTTTAAAAAATGAGGTTACCATGTCTGGATGCTTTTTAGTGTATATCTTCCATTTCTACAAAGAAACACTGGCAGGCAATTGATCTCCTAGTCAGCTAGTCTGATTGGGAAAATAAAAGAGTAATGACCAACATATTCAGTCATAAAAAGGCAGCTTAGCAGGTACATATTCTGCATGCGCAAGGATTTGGATGTCTTGTCCTCTGCTTGGACAATGTGCCTTCTAGACAGAAGTCACATGATACTTGACACTGCAGAAGTTAGTACACGAATAATTGTTTCATGCTAAATTACACTGACAATGGTGAAAATTCACAGCGTGGTCAGAATGGCAAGCAGGTATCCAAGATGCTCAGTCCACACGGGCTCTTTACCAGCCAGTGATTAAAATGCAGCACACCTAGCCTTGCTGTAAGCTAGGGGCTGCTCAGAATTAGCTGTGCCCGTGCATCGCTACCGCTGCAAGGGCAGCGCCCAGCCCTTTGCAGGCGCAGTGCATGTGTAGGAGGTGCTCAGCGGTGCAGGCACCAACTGTGCAGCCCCTGGAGAAGCCTCCGCGGCACTAGCGGTACACATGGCACAGCACCACCTCTAGGGAGCAAACTTGCGAGAACGACGACCCGCGACACGCCAACAAACTTCCTCACGTATTGCCAGCATTGCCATGCCAAACCAATGGTCCACGTGGTGGATCCCTTGCCTTGGCCGGCAACGGCTGCGGGAGGCACCTGCCTGCTCGATCCACAGCCCCATATGGGCCGCATCCCTGCCCCGCTGCTCTCACCCGTGAGGGGCGGTGGAAGGAAATAATGACTTACAGCTTTGGATTTGTCACACCTTCCCAAGCCTGTCCTTTGGCACTAACCTATATCCGTACCAAAAACCTTGCTGGTGCTACACAGGGGGCACTCAGCTCTCTGCCTGCCTTCTCCTCAGTGCACAGAACTACACCACGGATGGATTTTTCCCATTTTACATCACCTCATCTCTTCTCAGGAGACACACTCCTTGGCAGACACTCCAGCACTGCTCCTACTCCATCATCTACCTCATCTACATCCTGTCTCACCAGTATACATACCATTGTGGTATCAGCTGCAAAGAGTACACTACATCCATGCATCCCTGTCCTGCTTATCCTCAGAAAAGAAAGCACCACTGTATCTCCTGCTCTTAGCCTGTGGCAACCAGGTTTTCCTGGATTTGCCTGGACTAAGTTGGCTATGGTTGCAAGCTAGTGAGTAAGAAACACAGTAAGGAAGAAGAAATAACACACCTGACTGATGAAGCTTGGTGCTTTTCAGATCAGTTTTTACTGCTTCTGTTAATAACCAATAATGTACCATCAAATTTGTTGGAGAGTACTGAAAAAAGTAATAACATCTCTGTAATGAGAAATCTTACTACAGCTCTCTATTACTACATTTTTCCTAATAAATGAGGAGAGACAGAGTTGGTGTTCTGTTATGCTTCTAACCTTACTGGTCACCTCTTAACATGGCTTCAACTGCAGCAGGACTTGGTCCTCCGTCTGTAACAGGCAGACTTGTGCAGCTGTGAAGAAGCAGTTTTCTTTAACTATGAACAGATATGTTTAAAAAAATCACTGCCCTAAATACATATTTTATACAACATACCAAAGCAGTCAAGTAAGTAATTCGTATGCTGGGTTGAAATGGCTTATTTGGAATTGCTGCAGTCTGCAGTACAGCCTGCTGAGCGTGTAGTATGGGTCAAAAAACCCTTCCTGAGAGATTTCTGTGTAAAGGTTATTCTAGCAGAATGGGAAAGACTCTCTTCTGATATCCACCTTGCCACTTCTGCTCCCTGGAGGAGGCCTTGTGGCATGGATATGTGTATCAGTACCCTGGTTTATACCAGTCAAAACAATCACTCGGGCCAGTGAGCAAAGCAGTCTGGATCAGAGCCTTCCTAGGCTGGGGGCTGCATAAAGCACAAAAAGACAGGCAGGCACCGCTTCGGGTTGCGCGCTGCATTTAGAAGGAGCTCTTTTTTGTTGTTCTGACACTGAAACGCAGCATTCCTGATGAGTGAGGTGTGGTAACAACAGAGGTGAGATGTGGCGCGGAGCCCAGACTCGCTCACTTAGGCATTATGATCAGGCCGAGCTCTGTGTCACTTTGAGGGGACGGGGGAGAGGCAGGGAGAGGGAGGAAGAGAGGAAAGCTGGCCTCCTGGGACCAGTGAGGCAGGTGATGGAAGCAGGAGAGGACAGAGGATGGCAGCGATGCCTGGCAGGAAAACAGTTGGGAGCTACTACCTTGAAAGACTTGCGCAGTAAGCTCCATAACGCGTCCTGTGATACTCAGTGAGTTTCCTTCTTAAAATCTCAGGTGCTGGAGCCAAATGCAGATATAAAAATATTAAAATACATCACCATTAAAGTGTTTTTAATGGAAAAGCTCAAAATCCTGAAGGCAAATATAAAAGCCGCTTCTCTTTCAAGTTGCTCATGATTCTCGGCCAATCTCATGAAGCCTGGTGTATACGTTCTCTTTTAGAAAAACTTCTGTAAGACTACAGAAATTATATACAGAAGGCACTGAGACACTTTTCAAAATTACGTAAGCCGTTTTTGTATAAGAGAGCTTTTGATGTTACAGAAAAAGTGACTACTAAGGAGCAGAGAAGAGGAACTCCAAGGAAGAGAAACTATTTCTACATTATCACTATACATTTACATTTGATGTTACTTATAAAGTCTTGACTGTCTCCATCTGCTCTACAGTCTGTTGGCCTAGCTAAATAGAAATTATGAAGATATAAAGCGCTTTTAAATAAAATATACAATTTTATTGTACTCAATTCACTTTTACTTTTTAAGTGTAATTCAGACCATACTAAATTATATGTCCATACAACATGAAGATAAAAAGGCCTAAAAAATTCTAAATTAGCTCCATTCTTCTATTAAATCACTTTTTTATATCAAGCTTGAAGAACACCAAGGCAATTTTAGCTAACAGAGACAGTATGTTAATCCATTTCACCTCAAGAGCAGAAGGTCTTAGCACATATTACAAACAAAAATGATCTTTAGCATCCTCTTATTCTCATCTCATAAAGCAAACAAGTGAACACGTAGTTTGGCACAAACCTCCCAGCTCAAGAAAGCCCCCAGATGACATAAGAACAGATGTCACCAGCTGGGGCTGAATTATAGTAAATCGCCTCCCATCATGAGCACTATGTTCTGTGCCTATCACAGGTATATTTAGCTGCAGCATCTTGCTCAAATAAATATACATTTGCAGAGTAAATGAATACAGATTTTTACTACAAACAAATGATACAGTATGATTAATTCCCAATTTCCATCTCTGAAATAGTGTCAAAGAAGAGCCAACTGACTGCCTAATAAAATTACAACTCAAAAGTAATATCTAATGAAATCCTGTGTGGAGTTTATCATGTACTAATTTTGTGATGCCTGCAAAAGGAGAAATTCATTTTCCAGGTGACCTAAATAAACACTTTCACAGTGGGTAAGAGGGATAAGTGACCCAAACCTGCTTACTGCCCAATTGAATTCACTGTGCTTGCAGGACTTCACTGACAACTGGCAGTGCCCAGTCTCTGGGAGCTCTGAGACCTCACTGAGTTTCCAAACAGTTGGAGCACAACTACAAAGGTCTTCATAATGAAAACAAGTGACTGGTGATATGGTACGGTCGATCCTCCACTCTTAATTTCAGTAATGGCTTGTTTATTTGGTTACCAGTATCATGTTATTAGCAAAATCTCTGCATTGTTATTCAGATCTCAAACACTATCTTTTCTCTGTTACCTCTTTCCTAAAAACATCAGAATGGCATTCCAGGTAGACCATAAAACCCAGCAGCCTTCCTGAAACAGCCGCCAAGGAGGAACATTTGGGGAAGAGAGCATAAGTACAACAAGCACATAATGATACTTCCCATAATGCTGCCTCAGTTTTCAATTATTTATGGCTCCGGGACATCCTGAACCTAAGCACTGGTATTGAAAAGCCCTAGATAAAATCACCTGCTTTGAATCTGTCCAATTAATCTTTGAATTCACGTAAAAACTTTCATTTTCTGCAGCACCCTGTAATAAGTGTTTTCAAAATGTATTGTGTGAAAAAGCATCTTCTTTTGTTTCCGTCGGACCTACCAGCTACTGGTTTCATTAAATGACTCCCAGTTCTGTTATCTAAAGCATGACAGTAAACATTTCCCCTCCTGTGTGCCACTACTGGTTCTGAGACCCCCAAACACATTCTACCCACTCATCTTCTGTCCTGGACAAAGAGTCCTGTTCTGTTTTATTCTTCACCTGAAATTCCTTCGACACCTTTAATTGTCCATTTTACTCTCCTGTGTGTCTTCTCCAGTCCTACTCTCTTCTTAATTCCCTAAATTCTCAGCACTTGCATTTTTGGCTAGCAGAGGAGAGCCTCCAGGATGGCTGAGGAATGCTCAGTGGAGTCTGGAGGAGACCTGAAGTTTCCTCTGGCTATGTCTAGACTGAGTGGCGGCTGAATACTGTGGTGTGCCAATTGTCCAGGTCAAAGATGGGGCTGGAGCATGTCATGGCTCCCTTCTGGTTTCCTTTGAGCAGAGAGGTGTGTGTGTTTTGGGGGAGGGAAGAGTAGGAGGCTGGTATGCTCCTGGGTCTTGCCTGGACATGGACTTGGAGCATGGCTGGGGCACATGTCCGGAGTTAGGAGCTTGCAAATACACTTAAGTCCACTATTTCATATGTAACCTTTATATTCTCATAAAACTGCTAATGACTGGCCTAGCTGCTTGGGTAAATAACGATTCCTGTTGCTCTGAGGGTCAAGCAAAACATGTGAAGTCATCTGACTCTGTCCTTTCACAACTCAATGCTTTACAACTCAACGCTTTCCTGATAATAGCACGAACTCAGGCATCCTAAAAATCCTGCATGGCCTTCAGTCCACAGCTCTAGGAAGAAGCCTGTTGCTATCTCAGCTTCCCAGTGTCAGTGACATAACTTCGCCCAAAAGGCAGGGGATGAATGGTGTAGCAGTGGCCTGAAATACCATGCTAACTCATCTGTTTTGTCGCTTTCCCCCTCTGTTTTTTTGTCTGCAAGCCTTTCCTGTGACTGTACAGAACACAGCGCGCTTTGGAAACACCTGTGCTGTCCGTAATGATGGCCTGGGACCTCTGCATGTGCAGTATCCCCAGCGAAGCACCGGCTCAGCTGTCGTCTCTCCTCAGGACCTCCGGCCTTCCCTGAGGTTCATTCTGCAGAATGCAGAGGAGACGAGGTAAAACCGGGGACAGTCGTGCAGGTCCTACCTTTTCCTCTTTTCAGAGATTAACCAGAAACAAAAATACAGCCTGTGGCTGTTTCACTGAGTTACCAGTATTTCCGAGACTCATGCTAAGCATGCAAAGTACGTATTCTTGAGGATTTATTTTTGTTTACGGCTTGTTTGCTTTTTAAACTAAGCTGCTTAAGTTCCCATTAAGGAATTGTGCACTGCCTATGCAGGCATGGCTAAATTAGCTTTGCAGCAACCCGCCATTGCCCTGAGCTGCTCCCGACAATATTCCAGTTGTTTTGGGAAACCCAGGATCTGTCAGATGGCAAACACGGTCTTCCTACTGTTCAACTGTCCCCTTCGGCCAAGGAGACAGGATCTCAAAGGATCTGGTTTCTCTTCTGACAGCTTCAGTAACTGCACCTGAAGTGAGAGTGGAGTTTCTTGGTGAAAAGAGAAGCACTGTTGTCATCTTGACTCTCTATAAAGCCCTGGACAGATTTGTACATGCAGTAGATTTTTATGTCCACTTTAACACCTGTTGTTCTCTATATAGTTAAAAAATGGGGAAATTAAACCACCATTGACCTACATTAACACGACAGAGGCAGGCACAGCACTATTTGGCAATGCTTTAAGGCTTGAATTAACCTGAACATAAACAGATTCTTAAAAATGTGCAACTGGTCTCCCATCTTCAATTGGAAGCTCCATAAAATGTAAATCTACTGCACTCTAACACGTGCACAATTTCACCCATGGCTTTTTAAAGGCTTTGTGTTTCTGGTGCCGTATCTGATGCAGGAGGAGGAACAATTCTATAGGGAACCAGACGGGCAGATCTTGATGTTGTTCCCAGTTGTGCCAAAGACTTTCTGTACATCTCTGACAAAGACAATGACCCTAATTTTTACCGGCTATAAAACAGGATATTCCTGCCTTGTATCTATTCCAGCTTAGGTCACAACCCCCTGTGGAAGTGCTCAGACACTGCTGCAATAAATAAGCATTACATTTTCAAATGTTATAGGGGCTAAGGAGTCTGTACTGGTTGAATACACTAGAAAACAAATCTCTAATTCACGCAAGCTTCCACTGACATAAATCAAAGGAAAAAAAAAAAAACACAAACCTTCTAAAAACGTGGGGACAGTAATTGCAGAGTACTGCACAACATCCTCTAACCTAGCACTTCCCTACTGTCCCAGCTGCCAGTAGGCTCACCCCGTGCAAAGGAGAGGTGCCGCTGCCCTTGCTGCAAGACCTGGAGGAGAGCTGAGACACGGGCACCTCTGCCAGCCGCCAGCCGGGGAAGCTGCAGCCCTGCCTGGCAGCCCCGCAGGGGGCTCAGCCCCCAGCACCAGCTGAGGGGACGCCCGTCTGACCGGCAGGATTTACATTCTCTGCATTGCGCTTCTGCAAAACCAGCTGCGAAAGAAGTCGACTGAGTCAACAGACTTTTACCACAGGTATATCTGACTCGTTGTTTGGAAAGAGTTGCTTCAAATTCCTGTTTTTTGTTGGTTTGGTTGGTTGGTTTTTGAGGGAGACGAGCAATGCAGTAATGGCATTATTTCCTTGCTCTGTCTACATTCATTATGTCCCACCTCATGATATTAGGATGAATCTCAGTGAATCCAAATGTAATCTCTACCACAATACTACTTGAAACTCAGCATGTTCTTCCCATCTAAGAAATACACTTCATTATGTATCACTAACCCTGAATATTTGCAAATGTTTGGGTATTAATATGAAAAGGTTTTCATCTCCAGAACTTATTTGCAACATACTAAGGGTTATTCTCCCTCACAGATACATATAGATGGTATATATGTATTTAAAATAACTGAAATGGAGATGTAGATATGCTACCATGGGATTGAAGAAGTGCTGTTGTGGGACAAATTGTCATGTACCCATGCTCATTAAAAATGCTAGTATTTCTATTCAGTGTTCAGAAAAATTCTCCTACAGCTGCTAACATATACTAGCATATCTAAAGCAGGCAAAGAACTGACAGAAAGCACACAGAAACAACTACACTTTTGCATCATTCAAAAAGGTGTTAATTAAAGTTGGATAGACTCTTCCAGTCTAGAGGTCCCAGATACTTTACATCCATCAAAATACTTATTCCTTATTGTAGAATATGTTTGAACTGCTATTTCAATTGAATTTCTTATTACTGAAATATTTACTATAATATAGAAGCATACAAACTAGGAATTAGACCTTAAGAGCACCTGCAATGAGTCAGAATAAAAATCTATTTTTAGGGTAGTACCAGCTCAGACAGTGGCTAGTAATGGATGCTGCGGAAATATAAATGTGGCAAATATGGAATGATACTTCCTGCATTTTTGAAGTGGGAGATGGCATTAAATCCACCGAGTTTAAAAATACTTCTGTATAAGGTCTGTATAACCCTTCTTCTGTATCTTTCTTACTTTTTTTTCTATGAATTTGTTTTGTAAACTGTAAACACATCTGACATGAAAAACTTCTATGCTAATTAGCTCAACAATTTAACTGTGCTGTGTGAAAAAAAATATTTCCTTTCATTAGTTTTTACCCTAACCATTCTGTTGATGTCTTCTAGTTCTTTTAAGAAGTTATAAATAATGATTTTCCTTTCATGTGACAGAACTAATTAGATTTACATGTCTCTGTCATATTTCTTCTTCAGTTCTCTCTTATTTTCATTTGAGAAGACCTATTTACTCTCCCCTTGTAGGGCAATAATTCTGTACCTCTGAACAACCCAACATTCATCTGCACTTCTACAGGTCCTTTATTATCTGTAGTGTTCAAAATGCAAGTGTGCCACTGAGATGTACATGCCAGAATTATGTTTTACATTTTGTTCTCTACTTGATTCCTAACAATTACCAATATTTTATTTCCCTTTTTTGACCACTGCTATCACAGAATTGACATTTTGCATGAACTATCCATCAGGACTCCAAGTTCTCTTTTATGTTTGGAAATAGCTAACTCAGAGCTCACCTTTGCCAAGGTAGAGCTTCTTCTCATTACCTTGAAGACAGCAACACAAAGTGTCACCTGCCGTTGCACTGCCAAGCCCATTCAGTACCATGAGTTCCTTCTGAACTGATCACATCCAACTTCAGCTCCTCATCAATATTATTCCTCAGTTCAAATATACATTCCTGAGGATTTCAGAGAAAAGACTCTGGAGCCTATATTTAAAGCTACCCTTTAATAGCTTTAGGAAAACTGGTGGAACAATGTGGACCAACCTGCAATTCTTCTGGCTATGATCAAATTTTTATTTGCATGCAGGATACTATTTTCAGAGGCCATTTATCCAGCACGTTTAATCAATGCTTTTAGTTTCATTAAGATTTTTATATTCTACACGTGCTACTTTTGTCAATACTTTTAATCGCTGCTTTAGGTCATTGCTTTTCCAGATTAATCAAATATTTGTATCATCATTCACCTAGCAAAACTCTAGCAATAACCATTTTGTACAAAAACTAACTTAGAGGCGCTGGGCTTTTTGCTGTTATTGAAAGGGCCTGACCTCATTAATTCTTTGGTTGGAATTTTGCTTCCAGAAATACCTGTGAGGATTATTTCATAGGTTCATTTTCTAGTTCTTAGATGTCTAATTGCCTAATTTGTAGATGTGATCAGGTAGTTAGCGTTCTAAGTACTATAAATGGCACCCACAATTATTTCCTGAAGCAAATTTACAAGCACAAAAATGAAGGACATTTTTCAAAAACAGACTAGAAATGTGTTTTTAATTGTAGATAAAAGCATCCCCAGCAGCACTAAAATACAGCTAGAGGTGTCGTGCCTGCAGTGGCAAACGCTAGGTTCATAATTGTTAGATATTGGCTACATTTAGTAAAGCTGTAAATGTTATGTGGTGACAAGTACTACATTATACTTGGACTTTTCAAAGCTTTTCTTAATTATTATGAACTGATTGTCAAACCTGAAAAAGAGTTGGGCAAACGCACCTAAGATCTGTTTGCCTATCTGTACTTTACTGCACAGCACCTCTTGTGTATATACCTGTGTACGTGTGCAACAGAAGTGAAGCCTTTCCTTCTTCTAACTACACAATGTATGAATGAGACTGGTATAAATACTACTCTGAGATACTTCCTTTCAACTTCTGGCAATTTCAGTAGCATCACAGGCTCTGGCCTATCATCCTCAGGTCTTTATCTTCCACAGATTGAAAGAATAAAAGGCAAAGAGCACGCAAGATAAGCATATAAGAATATAAGTCATCCTTCTACATGATATTTGGGCTGGACTCAGCATGATGTCTTGCATTGCCAACAAGACGCCTTAAAAACGTCAGGCTTGGTTATGGGAACTGACTAGTGACCCTGCTGGCAGCACCTATAGCAATTCTGGTAGTTCTCAGTGGTGCTGCCCTCAGTGTTCTGATGGTTTACTCCATTCAACAGTGAGCGCAGCATGTTGCAATCCTCCATTAGCATAAAATGATATAACATAGTGGAGCTACTGCAGCTTGCAGCAGCTAAGAAATCTTGTGCAAACCCTTCTCTAACTCCACTCTCTTTCAACCTGGCTTCTACCTGGAGAGCTCAGCACCCTGGTGTAAGAGAAGGTCCCGGTAACACAGACCCCTAGATTTTTAGAAAACTTTAGACTGTGCCTGTAAAATCTTTCCATGGGAATAAAAATCCACAACAGACAAGAGGTATTTTGCCTGTTTTTGTCTTGGATTGTAATGAAGGAAAATTACAAAATCAACACTCTTAAGTACTGAGGCAAAGCCTTCTTTAATTCCCATTTCTTTAACTGAAAGTCCCAGCTGTGGAATGCTGGAACTGGGATACTGAAAAACTGACTCAATGTAAAGCACTTAATTGTCATTAGATGTAAAAGTGAAAGGTATCTCTACTACACTTCCTGTCCTGGAACTTTAAATGGAACATATGGCACAAGTGGGTGGAGAGCCTGGATGTGAAAATACAGATACAGTTCTCTTTCCAGAAAGACTACGAAGAGTAACTTACTGATCAAATGAAGTCGGAAACCCACAGAACACCAGATATGGTCAAGGAATGTCAGAGTTTTAGGAGCTGCTGATTAGTTACAGAGACCTAAACTTGCTTACAGTTGCTGGTTATCTGGTACCCATTAGGGTTAAATGCATTATAAAGAATCACTCCATCTCTACCAAAAGGGCAGGGAAACAAAGAGAAACTGAAAAATAGGATCTGGACTCTTTAGCATGAGCTGCCTTTCTCATTGGCACTATGAAGGGACAGAAGTACATTGCAGAGTTGAGTAACTAAGACCGGAATGCAATCTAAATATTCCTTGAGTGATACTAGTGTTTAGAGTTTGCTGGGTGACGATACTTGAACCAGTTCTGTGTTATTTCCTTTTCCCCCTAACAATGGACACTAATAGCAGAAATATTCTGTCTCACTCATGTTATATAAGAGTTCTCCTCCTACACCACCATTTTAGTCAGAGGGCAGGTCAGTGGGCAAAATATGCTCATTACTATTTCCTTTGCTTCAGAAACACTTGCCAAATTGCAGTGGCAAACGTTTTGCATTTGCCTTTCAGGCTGAGTGGTTTGGAGACTCTGGAAACAAGCCAACGACCAGCAGAGTCGAGTCGGACACTTGTGCTGACCGCATCGAGCTCTTGATCAGACTATGAGCATTGTGTTCAGCACTGTTCAGTACAGCTTCCCAAATGAATAACATCTTAAACAGCAGAGAGCTTCACTGACTCTCCATTTAAATATGTAAGTATAAACTTGTAATTTTAGACACTCCGAGGTTTCCTCTGGAGCTTTGTCTTTTTTATTCCACTCAAACTCCTTTTTACTCTGTCCCTTCTTTGAGTTCTCCTCCCTCACTCTGCTTCTTTAATGTCACAGAACCACAAATTCTGAACTGTGAAAGACCCGTCACATCATCTAGTCCACTGGCTGCAAGAAAGCCCACTGACTTTCTAATACATTTTTTATAATGCAATGTAATCTCTTGCTCCTTCTTGTCCTCTGGCTTTGCTCCACTTTTCCTTTCTTTTATGTTGTATAATAGATTACGGCATATCTTTCTTTCCATTTTGTCCTTAGTGTCTGTTTCCTCCTTCCTTTCCTTTTCATCCACTCAGTCTTTTTTCTCTTTTTCTTTCTGTGATGCCTCTTCTATTTCTATACCCCTGCATTTTCTCTTTTCCCCTTTCTCACAGTACATCTCTGCCACTCAGTCCTGTCATATCATCTCCCCTTCACACGAGAGGACTAGGTCTTCTAACCAAAGACGTACAAGAAAAATTTAATCATGTCTCTCTCATCCCAAGCATGACACTGATTACTTTTATACATCAGCCTCAGGTTTTAGACTGTCTAAAGAGCATGAATCCTTCTTTACTGCCTTTTTAGCCTTTCTGTCTCTGAAAGAGAAAAAGCATGCTCTTGTTTGTTCCTTTTCCCTCTGTGCATGCTCAGTCCCCCTGTCTGTGGGCTGTTCTGACTTGTCTACAATCACTGTCAGATGGTCTGTCTTACTCTACCTCTTCTCAGCCAGATTTTTCCAATTTCTCACAAGAAACCCAGGGTCGAAAGAAAGAGCAGAACAAAGAAACTAGGTGCTGGGAAAACCTTAACCTTTTAAAAACATGAAGATAAGACAGCCAGGAACAGGACTCCTATGAAGAGGAGGCTTTAGCAGAAAAGAGAAGCGTGCTTTCACAGGAGGAAACATGCCTAACTGCTGAACTAGCTGAGGAAGATGGAAATTCACTGCCGAGGAGAAAGTGACTCCATGGACTGTAAGAGAACAAAAGCTTCAGAAAGGACATTGCAGGCTTCTCACGTGACTTTGCTCTTGCCCTGTAAACCTAAGAAGAAACTAAGGCAAGGAAATATGTGTGCATATGCATTATTTTGCCTAGATCTCTGTATGCCAGAGCATCTTAAGACACCTTGTATTTAGAAGCTCTTACATGTCCATTTTCCTTCATAAAGCATATGTCTGACAGTGAAGTAGCATGTCATGCTGCTTTCAGGATTGGCCCTCTGGGACGACAGGAACCTGAGAAAGAGTCAGGGGGATCAGTGGCTGGAGATGCCATCTGGCTTCACATCTGTGAAACTAACAGCTATAACAGAGGGAGAGACTCAGGCAGACCTCACGAAATGGGGCTGTAGAAACCCTCCTAGACCAGGAAAGCACGGGACTGCCTGTCCTGGGACATCGCCCCTGCAACCTGACATGCTCCTAGGTGAGCAAAACCCCACCAGAGCAGCAGAAGGCAGTGGGGAAATCAAACAGCGAAATGTGCGGTGACTGCTGCTGACCCCAGCTCAGCCAGCAGTGTCCCAGCAGACCCAGTGGAGCTGAGCTCCAGTTTCACTGCAGTTTGGTAGCTCTGCCTTAAGTGACTCAAAGCGATGGGGTTTCCAGTACGTCCCTCAGGAGTCTGCACCATGGCCTGATACATTTTGCTCTTTGGAAATATTCCTGATATTCAATCTAAATTTTCCTTTGGTCAGTTTTTCCTATTACATCCACTTTATCTTTTAGTTTTTATTGGGTCCTTGTTCATTTTTATACTAAATGTGCTGACAGAACTGAACCTCTGCTAATAATTTATAAAGCTATAAGCATTTCAGATACTGTTTGGCACACTGACTCTCACAGCCCCTAACTGAAAAAAAAAAAAAAAAAAAAAAAAACCACAAGATATTAATTACAAAAATCTTCACTCGTGAATTTCACTACTGTTAAAAAAAAATATATCAATAGCAAAAAGGGAAAAAAACCACCCAAATACTAGTGTACTTAATAAATCATTATCTTTGCTACTGCATTATACATGACTTTGAAAAGAACCTATTTTTCTATTATTTTCTACCTCTTTTAGAAAAAATGCTAAAAAGACCAAATCAAATTCTATAGCCACATCAAGTTACACTATAATCAATCATTAATGACTTTTCTATGAAACTGAATTTTCAGCCATACTCATTTGCCGTGTGCAAAATTCCTACCTGGGGAAGAAAGTACTAAAAATCATTGAAAGTACTGTAGTACAGCTACATATCCATTGTTTTTTTTTCCGCATTCATTTCATGTCTCATGACTACTAGTACATCTATTACTGTTGCTACACTGATTTTTAATACATAGAAAGAATTTTTTTAAACTTATGCTGCTGCTACATGAAGGAGGTGATTTTAATCGCAACAGGCTAAGATAATTCAGCAATACTTCTCCCATCTGACTGACAGATGCAATTTACAAATAGATGAGAGAAACACTTTAAAGCCTGAGTGAAGGAAAACATTTTCCATGTAAAAGAGCTTGTTAACTTCACTTTAAACACAAAAATATTTTGCAACCCAACCTAAAAGACAAACGTACTGAAATTGAAATTTTGGACTTTTTCTGAACAAACAGCTTTTATTGCTTAGTGCTGCTAACTGCCTTCTAGTACTAAAGAACTATTTTGCAGTAATGGCAAACTGAAAATTTTACAGCAGCGCCTCATTACTATTCACAGATCTCCACTGACCACCACAGAAGGCAATGTTAATAAAGGTCAACATTACAGTCTATCTGTATAATCTGTAATACTAATACTAATACTGTATAATCTTGGGTAAAAACCATACTGTAAGGATCAACCAGTCTAACTGTTTAATGCATTTGTAATGATCTGATTAACCCGTACCAAAGTCACAGAAAACACTTCCACAGATTTTAAAGACTTGAGTCAAGCCTAACAGATGAAGGTACAATAGGTTCTTTATCAAATATTTTAGTTTGATATTAAATTATTTCCATTCCTTTCAACAGTACATTAGCTGACTTATTAAATCGACTAGTTACTCATTTAAAATTACTTCCTCGGTTTGTGGTACTAGGAAATGACTCTTTAACAAGTATTCTTGAAAGTGTATCATTGCTCATTTGCTCGGTAAGGTAAGCTGATGCCTTTTAAAGCAGCATATCAATTTGCAATTTTTAAAATAAAAACTGAAGCAGCTATTAGCTGCTTCAACAAGCATGCAAACAAGTAAAGGACAGGATTGTTCAGTTATGGCAATCTACCTAACCTTAACTCTTCTCACTAACCCCACCAAATATTTACCTTTTATATTTATTTTGTAAAGTGCTGCATTATCATTATTTTCCTGAAAGAGATTAGTTGCTGCAAAGCTTCCTTTTCCTAAGCACTTCAAGAAAACTAGCACATATGTCAGTAAACTTAATGGAAAAGTCCAGTGAGCTGAATGCCACAAGTAGGACATGCCACATTAAATACGGTCCTAGCTGCATGCACAGAGAGTGAGATTGTTTGCCAAATCATTAAACACTGATCCGAGTGTATTCCATACATTTTATATATTCTGTACATAGCACTCCATATTATTTATTCCATAGATAATTTAAGGATTTTTATCACAATTTTCAATTTATAGGTACAACATTTTTGTGACTAAGGACATAAAGGTTGTGTATGACTTTAGGAGCAAGACAGACTCCTTGTTTTGCAGAGAAATACAGATTGAGTAACCTTGCTACCACAGGGTACAAATCAGCGATGCCCTGCTCACAACCTGAGAGGGCTGAACTTGACCCACAGACAACTCGGTCTCTAGATCCCAGTACGTTCCCATACAGCCCCGCATAAACAGCAGCTGCCAAACTGACTCCAGACAAAACTTAGTCCGTCAGCTGACACAGAATCAGAAAGGTTGGCCAGCTCTTTTCAAACGATAGCACGATGCACATTTAGGATTGATAGAGAAGCTGTTCAAGGATGAAGCAAAAATCACAAATAAGAAGAGAAAAGAAGCCAAGTGATTTCACTGCAGAGAGAGGTTAAAACTTTGTCCTCACTTATGTTTGCCAGAGCTGTAATGAAAGGTAACTTATTACCATATACAATCTATTAGGGGTCACTATGAGAAGGGTTGTCACTAAAATTCTAGTTGTGAGGACAGGAACATCAGAAACTTGATTGACCTTAAGTAAGCATTTATATACTTTTCAAGTTTTGATTGGTGGCGGGTTTTTTTTTTTTTGGCCCCAAATATAACCTTAATTTTGAGTGTCTCAGGCTTACAAACATTAGGATTCAAAAGTCTGAACTGTAATAATATTTTATTTTAGAAATTACAGTTTAATAAAAGATTTTTGCCTTGGAATTTCTTCATTTTAAAAATATCTATGTGTGTCTGTGTGGTTACGCATCCAGAAGAATTGCTCAAACACAGGCACTTGTAAGGACCTTACAAACCACATACTGGTCAATCTATTCTTTCTCATATGTCATCCAATTTACACACAAACTACCTCTTTCTCACTTCTTGTTCACCACCTCATTGCCATCAAATCAGATCTGACTGATCTCCACATGACTGCTCACCATAGCTACTCACAGCATCCTGCAGTCCCTCAAACCAATGAAGGTCTTGTATGTCTTACAAAATGACTAACAACCTGTAAATATTTTTGTAACTTACATAATTATACCACCACGTACTCGTCAGCCACGGATGTTTTGCATATGTAACATCTGAAGAATATTTAACCAATGAACACTAAAATGCATTCCCACTCGCCTCTGGAGGTAGTCTTGGCTAATGGAATAAAATACTCATTTAAGAAAGAGAACACGCAAAGAAAAGGCTGAAAAAATCAAAAACAAAATGTGTGACTAATCTCCATTTTTTAACCTCTCAATCCCTGAGTGAATGTATTTGTCCTCCAGCCTAGCTTCTCCAGCTGCAGGCAGGTAAGCTCAAAATTAAGCAGAAAGTACTTACACGGAGCCCCCAAGCTGAGCACCCGCAGCTGCAGGCAGCCTCAGCTTCCACCGCGGAGGTGTGGGAAGGGAGACTTCCACTCAACGCCACTCATCACTTTCGTTTGCATTAAAATGCTTCACATTGTTGCCCACATAATCATTCCAGGTACAGTTGCTGTGAAACCGAGACTGAAATAACCACCCACACCACAGCCAGAACGTCTCTGTGTGTATAAAGGTGAATGACTTTGCAACAAGTGCAAGCAGGACCTCAGAGTGCCTCGTATGTGTGCGTGTACCAGGAATGTGAATAGCATTATCTTCACATTTATGCACAGACAGACATACATTTTCTAGCTACCTGATAAACACAGTGTGTTTTCTTTCTATCCTCTGTCATTTCTGGTATGCAAAACCCCCAGCTGACACTACCTATTAATATCTGCAAGTCTCCTCACAAAGCTGAGTGCTCAGCTCCTTTATGTACAAGGCCCAGGGGAAGCAGTGCCTGCTAGGGTAGATATTTCTGAGAACATCATTCTCATGTGTTAGGTTTACCTAGGCAAGAGGGAACTGGAAAGAGGTGCCTACAGCAACCAGCTGCAGGCTGGAAGACCTAGCATGGGAAAAAGAAAGGAGAAACGCCAATAGGCAACTGTGGGAAGAGTAATCAAACAAGAACTGCTCATTTCTTCATGGCCTGGCTTTGTCTGTGGACCACACACGGAGCTCAGGAGATGGATGATCACCTCTGATCTTGACTCACCAGTCAATGGGGAAAGGTGGTTAATGACCTCAATTATACATCTACGACACGTAGCTGAATATCACTCACGGGCCCTGAAAACAGTCTACATCCCTGAAAAAATGTCAGTACCACTGTAATGACCTTAAAAACACCTTTCTGCCAAGTACACTTGCCCTTATACAACTTTAATTTTCAAGCACATGAAGAAACTGTACTGTGGCCAGAATTGCTAAAAATGCCTGATTTTCAAAAGGGGAAAGGTACCGTCTTGACAATTACAAAAGTTACACAAGCCGTCTGATGAAAACAGTGGCACAAAACACCACTCTCCCCAGAAGGACTGCTCTACCTCTTCTCCTCTCAGCTCATAAAAGCAAAGAGCACACTCACACAAGACACTTCCTCAGGATGGATAAACAAAGAGTCACCATCGCCTCCCAGACAGTCATGCTGCCCAGGAAAAGCCCTACACATTTGTTGTTGTTCCTCCAGTACCACTTGTGAGAACTCTTTCTTCTGCCTCAGGAGCAGCAAACAGAAAATTCTTTTATGAAGCCTGGTGTGTATGACTCAATTAACAGGCCACGACTGGGCACAGAGGATGTAATTATTAAAACTCCAGGAAGCAGAGAGTCTCTGTCCAAACTTTGAAATGCTACAGAAAAATGAGACAAATCCTAGGGGAAATATTTCTGAGAAACTGAGAAATAGTGCTCGTGGGAAACTAAAAGGAAAAGGAAATTTAGAAACCGTTTAGGGTTAGAGCTACTGGCCCACACAGAAACCCCTCCTGTCTTTATCAGAAGAGGGAAATGAGAGCAAGACAAAGATGTCTCAAGAACATAAATGCAATTAAATAAGGCAAGACCTACCGTAACTCATCAACTTCATCAACTGAAATGTCCACAACTATGAATCCTGTCATGAGGTCTTCTATGGGAAGAAACTGAAGAATGAATATGGAGAGACGAAAGCTCCACTAGGGTATGCAGGTCCTTTAATAAAGTCTCCATAAACCTGCTACTCCTTTCGAGGTGCTTTTTTGGTAAAGACATCCAGGAAGGAGCGGTGGGGGAAGACTGGGGCAGGAAAGTGGTTGCAGGGTGGCAGTTTACAGGTCTGAAGTGAACCAGGGCCATGAACTCTGCACAGAGCCTCGAACTGAGGCCAAAGCATGGGCAAGGACAGACTTCCACCAATGTCAGCAGCCAGAAAGAAACATAAGAAACATGGTCCCAGAGCTTCTGTGGTTTGTAAGCCTCCCCAGCAACATGTTCCAGGAAGAAGAATGAGGACTAGAGGGATGCAGATGGCCACAGAAACTATTTGGTCGTTATGGACTCATCTCTGTATCTGTTGTGTTGTTCACACTTACGACTCCACTGAACTGGGGAGGAATTAAAAATCTGCCTGCTTGGTAAGGACATAAGGCAGATGTTCCTGAGCCTTGAGAAGTGTCATGACTCCTTCAAGTGGGGTTTATGAGCCTGACAACAACTAAGCAGTGGATGTGAAAGAAAAGCCATAAAACCAAAAGGGAAACTAGAAGTAGGAAATATCAACAAAAAGACCTGGGAGCTTCTGGCATCAAAGGTAAGATTATTCTTGGCAGAATTCTCTCCCCGGGTCACTCCAACAGTGAATGTGATGCCATGAAAGTTCATCAGAAATGTTTGCTGCTGACAGTCTGAGGAAGCTTTTGCAAAAACCTCATCACTACAGTCAACTACATGCGGATGACACTCGCAGCAAAGCCCTTGAGGAATCAATAGTGTCTTCTTCAATAAGGGTTACACCTTGGGGTTTGTGTTACTTTGAAACAACACGCAAGTCAGGATGTAACTTGTTTCTGACAAACACAGCAGCTTTACACAGCAACCTCAGGATTTCTAACAGAGATGTGAAAAATCCATTTCTGACTGATTGATATATTTTGTTGCCTTCATATAATGCTATAACCCTATAGGAAATCCTAACAACCATTCAGCTTGAATCAACTTTGTCAGTACTGCTATCATGTGTTCATTTTTTTTTCCCCTCCACTCTCATTCTTTATTAATAGGGTCATTTAACTGAAAACCTGTTTCTGAAGAGTTCATCTGTTCACGTTGCACCTGAAGTCATAAACCTTTGTTTGCAACATCACAACTGGTTGCTGTGGAAATGATTATGGTGTCACAAAAAAAGGATTAGTAAAATGTAAGTAGGGAATAAACAGGTTGAGCAGATGAACTCTTAAAAACAAAAATGCTGTTTTCCTGCAACTACTCACAGAAATAGAAAAAAAGAAAAAAAAAGAAAGAAAATCTTTTCCTCAGATCTGATATATAATGTATGTTCACACAGTGTTGTCATAGACCAGGGAGAGAAGAATTTCCTTCATCATCATTGGTCCAGGAGCAATGTTCAAAAAAGTTTACTGGTCGTGAATATATTTATTGCATTTTGAAAAGATATTTCTAGAACATAGATCTTACCTTAAAATTACTGTTAACCTTGTATTTCTCTTCCCTTCTCAACAACAGAAAAATAAAATATTCTGTGGCTAAATAGATTTCTTTTCCCTGGGAAATGATGCATTTGACATAGCGGTAAAACTGAGCTTCTCAATGGACTTCAGATCAAACTAACTGAAAGCAGCCCCTTGTGGCACCTACTTGCTGTGCCATCAACCAGAACAACTGCTGCTTGTGACCCTTCACCATGAGATCTCGCTCAGACTGGTGAACTCTCACTTTGACAGGTGACATGGGTGCAGGGCAGGGATGCGGCCAGCTGTGGGGCACAGGGTGGCAGCATTCGTGTTAGCCTGCAGCTGATGAGTTTGCTTGATGGGGCATGTCTCTGAATGAGGACCCTTCCCAGCAGCTCACCCACCACTGCTGCACCATGCCACAGCCTCTATTCTCTGTAGCTGCCACCTGAAGCAGCTGGGTGGCAAATCTGTTCATCAGTTGTAGCTCTTGTATGTTGACAGGTACAGCATAAAAGCATAAAGTTTGGGTTGGAAGGCACCTAGATAATATCTAGTCCAACCTCCTGCTCAAAGCAGGACTATCTTCTAAATTCAAAGTTAGATCGGGTTGGCCAGGGCTTTTTCTAGTTGGCTTTTGAAAATTTTCAAGGAGGGAGATTCCCCAGCGTCCATCCATTGGTCAGCCCCTTTCACTGTGCTCCATGGGAATTTCCCTTGCTGAAACCTGTGGCCATTGCTCCTTGTCCTCTGACACTGTTCTGTAATTGGGGAAATGCCACAGATTCAGTAGACCTATGCAACTGAGAGAGAACGGAGTTCTGTTTATATTAGGAATTCTGTTGGTGCAGAAATGACACTCTCCATTAACCCACATCCTCAAATGCCTCTGCTCCCCGTGGCCTGACTTTGTACATAATCTTTCCACAACTTGGGCTACAAAGGAAGCTTATAATGGGGAAGTCTGATGCAGAAAAAGGGTGAGTCACTTGCACTTCAGTACAACGTGTAACTGTTTATTCCATCTTTCCATGTGTCCCAAAAATAAAAACAAGTCTTTTTCAAGATTTCAACAACCACATTGTATTGATATTCTATTTATACTGCAGATCATTAACTTTAAGATGTTACAAGCACTCTGCATGTGGAGTTGTAGAGGTAATTTTTTGTAAAGGATTAAAAATGACAATAATATTTAACTTTGGAAAATAGGTGCTACAATGATCTTTAGAAGACATCTGCATCTTTCTTCTCATTGAAATGAATGCTTTAGCTACACGAGTAACAACCATAGACTTCAAATAAGGAGACGCCTTGCTCTTGGTAGCTACACAGCGTTCATGAAAGTTTTGTGACCTCCTCAATGGAAGACTGCTTTTACTTTCATTAAATATATATATATACTATATCCACAATAAAAACAACCCAAAAGACATCAAACTCCAGAAAAAATACATTGAAATAACATTAAGGATCTAATATAAATCCACAAAAGCCAGGAAATTCAGAGATAAAGAAAGACTTTCAGACGAGGGGAAACTTTCCAATATATTAAACTGGAGCATAAATTCACTTCCTCTTCACATGTTTGCCATCAAGTCATTCCAGACACAGGGGGTAAGTTCCTCCCTGGGGTAACTCAAGTGCCTTCAGCAGTACTGCACCAAGAATCAATTTGGTCCTACAGAACTATGTCTTAATACTTTCTCTTTCTGATAATTACCAAAGATATTTGAGTTTAAACAGCAAATTCCTCTCTTACAGCTCATTTTCCCATGGTTCAGAGACTGCTATAAAACTGAATTTGTGAGATCGCAATAGTTTCCATGATTACAGACTATGATGTCAATTGTGGGGTTATGACTTCATTGACAGACCAACTAGAAGGAGAACCTCTGTGTGAAGGAGAAAATCCACACTCAAATACAAATATATCTGAGATTAGCAAAGACAACACTGCACCTCACTGGGCACGGACGTTCCCATCTGCATAAATAATATTCTTGACTTTTCATTCGCGCCAAGTATAAAAATGCCCCTTAAAAATTTCTCTTTCATTTATAAGTCATTCAGGGTGCTGATGTGTTGCCACCCAAACTCAGCCTTGGCGCTAGTGATGTGTGGGCCAAACTTGATGTCAGCAGTAGTCTAAATCATGCGTTATGGGCCCGATTCTTTGCTGCACTTTCTGGAAGTGCAAAATCAAGCATACAGCTTTAGACAGGATATGAAGGTAATGAAGTGATTTTTAACTGCCTTCAAACCTCCTGTAATTCTGCCCTTGTGCTCAAGCTAACGTGGCTTTTGGCTCTGGGATCTGGCTACTCCCTCCCTGACAAAGACAACCATAATAAACTACTTATTAGAAGATCCCTAGGTGTCTGGCTGTGCAATAGGATCCAAAAAATGAATGTGACAATGAAAAATGGAAGGAGGGGAGACAGGATGGAACCTCCTGAACTGTGTCTTTCCACAGCTAACCCAGATATACAAGACAACCGCACTGAGCCTTGAGATGTGGAGCAGAGCTGCTGTAAACACAAGAGCTTTCAGCATCACTTTCATTTCTGAAAAAAAGAAAAATGATTTTTCCTTTCAATTTCCTCAACAGCAGGAGGCACAGGGGCTATGACTGACCCCACACAGCCATGTAAGGTAAGAGATGGTTAACTTGTGCACTTTCACCCTCCACTGAAAACTCTAGTATCAGTGTATGGGACACAACTGAGCTGACAGCCGGTGAGCTTGGGTTCAGCCTAAGAACCCAGGAGTGATAACTCTCTACTGTCTGCTCTAATAGAGCTCATAGCAGGGTCTGTGTGTGGGCACCACAATGAAATGCTGCAGGAATAGCTCTATACTTTTGATTTAGGCTCTACGTTCATTTTTTCTGCCTGTCTTATACTCTTTGCTGTAAGACCTCCTTAAAGGTTACCTGAAATTTCTCATATTTAGTCTTAGCCAGATGTTTATTTTATTGGATAGCTTCCAAATAAATCCAGTCAGACTTTTTTAATTAAATAAATGCCCTTTTCAATTTTTCAACTCTTATCATGCTGAAATTACTCAAAATAAGAACTTTTTCAAAGCTTCTACCCATGATATTTATGTAGTCCTGAATGAGGAGAGTGGGCAAGCTAAGTACTCAGAAGTCAACGTTGAGAAGACAGACGGACTGAGAAAGGATGCAGCTACAGTTCACTTCTGGCTCTATACTTACACAAAGTGTCTGGAATGCTCACATTGCAGAAGTGTAAAGGAAGGACAAAATCTCTCCCCTGGCTTTTTGTGATATGGCCACTAAAAGCTCTTGTGAAAATTAACAAGTCAACAAAAAACGAGGAAGTTAAATAAATCAACAGAGTTCTGTACCCCAGTTATTATACGCTCAAGATAATGGGTGTACAGAAGGATGCATAAACGTTGCAAAGCTTGCTCTGGGATATCATTTAATTAACTATTTGAAATTTTAATCACACAAAGCAAACCACAATGACTTATAATTATGCACAAAGATCATGATGGCTCTAACTTCTCCTTAAATAGTTTTCTTAGTGATTTGTAAGCACAGGATTAATAATCTCTTTCTTGGAAAACAATGGCATCTGGTTTGCCTGCAGTGGCTCTTCTACTTCCTGAAATAAGTGATGAAAGAGACCAAGTAGCTTCTCCTTGGAGCAAAATTATTATTAAGCATATAATTTTGAAATGCTTTTCTGTGCGTGTGTGAACTACAGCTAGAAGATAATTTCTCTTTGTTGCTGTCTGTGCAGTGGATATTGCCTTTACCTAAGGAATTTTGATCTAGTTGAAACAAAAAAGTACAATGCACAAAACCTCCCTCAAGATATGCTGCAGATTAAGGGGCAAATTCTTTCCCTTACTCAAAATCATAATCGGTAGCTTTGTGTTAGCATAACTAAGAAGGGGATTCCAATTTATATATCAGCATTTACAAGTATTTGGAGAGAAAATCCTAACTGCAACAAAGTCAATGACAGTCCTGCTATTGAATTCTCTTCAATGGAGCAAATATTTTATGCAGACTTGCCTTAGAAAGAATTTCACTGCGTAACATACTGTCAATACATATCTATCTCTGACCACTGCTGAGCATACCCTTAATGAAGATTATAGAAGCGGAAGCAGCAAGATCATTCAGGCATTTTCAAAACCATGTCTTTGTTTATCTTAGAAAAAATTGCAGAAGGCTAAAGTGCAGAGCTATCCATATTCCAGTTTTCAAACAGTCCAATGAAGTGATTAAATAAGACTAAGCTTCTACTTTTTAAAGAAGAAATACTATTTATACAGCATACAAGTTGCTTTACAGTTAAAAAGTATCAACAAAAAGCTGTTGTCTGTTTCTCTGCACAAGTGTAGCCCGTCTGTTATTCACATAGTGACTGCTTAAAGCTTCTTGACACAAGGAACAAATTTATCATATTTACAGATCAATTCAAATAACATCCTTGCCATGTGATAGTCATGGTAAAGTTTCTGTTCATCTGGTGCCTAACTGGAACATGTATAGATCTTCTGCCTCAAACGACCTCAGTTTTGTGCAAACGTGGCTATCTGCATAATTTATAGAGCTTATAACCAACCAGCAGACGCAGTTATGCACCACATGAGTGGCAGATGGGCTGAAACCCAGGCAACTGATGTCATTAGGAGTTGGGCCACTAACTTCAACAGGTGTAAGATTTTATCATGCATCTCCTGGCTGCATGCTCAATCTACTTGACCCGAGACCACATGTCACTGACAGACTGTTCGTCTACCTGTTTCAATCAGACTTACATATAAAACTTGGTAAAATAATTGTTTCATGCTTGGATAGTCATTGCTGACTTGAATGGGAAGTTTGCAAGTGAAGCACCTCTGCCTCCTCCAAGTAGTTCATGAATGTCAATGAATGTTAATGAATCCAAGAGTGCACGCCATGGCAGAGAGATCTTTGTCTCCTCTGCATTTTTAACACTGTGATCCAAGTACTTTATTTTGTCAATGTGTTGTGTGAATTGTTTTTTTAAGACCCAAACAGACAGTTGTCTGTGGAATAAGAGTCCCCAAGCAGATTTCTCAAGGTGTCTAGCATCATTAACAGGAAACAATGCAGCATGAGCAGCCAGAGTATGAATGAGTTCAGTGTGAATACTAAGGAAACCCCAAGAACATGTTAACACAATGAAACTTTGATAAGATCACAATAGTGAAGCTCACATATGTGTTTGTATTACATCTTGTAAAAGGCCCCAATTGCTGTTTATTAGGATAATTGATGTAACAGTCAAAATGGATTAAGATAACATATAGGGTAAAGTCATGATTTTTCTACGGACAGGAATGACCAGTCTGAATGCTTTTTAAGCTCCCAGCAGTTACTTTAAACAGACAGGATGTAAAGTTTCTTAATCTTGCCAATTCACCGACAGTCTTAATGGCTCCAAAAGAGAGACTGCCACTACTGGCAAATCACTGTTAATCAAAGCCAACCAACTTTTGTGGACCAGACTTTGTTCTCATTGACCCTGATGCAGATACACCAGTAACACACTACTTCAAATGTAATTTATCAGTGCTATTATTTAAGTCATCATAAGTAGCACCACAGTCTGACCCTGCAGTTCCACAGTTCAACAGTTCCCAGGGCTAACAGACTGGAATAAAACTAACTAAAGATAGCAAGTTTATTAAAAAAAAAAAAAAAAGTAAAAAGAAAAAGCAGAATAAAGAAATGCATTCAGCATTGCTAGCCTCCTAAAACTGATATGGAAATAGCACACACATGTACATAACTGAATCGTCAAAATCCTGGAAATTTACAACATGTACAATAATAGCATGCAATACTATCTGAATTGGTAAGAGAAAGAACTAAAATCACATGCAAACAGATTACAGCAAGCTGTTGCCTGCAAAATTTTTGCAGCCACACTTTAAAACATACAACTAATGTCTCGTGTGTGCAGAGTGCTCTAGGACGGGATCCAAGACATCTATTTCTTACTCTCAACCACCTAACTCTGTAAGTTCCTCAGCTCTCTACTGTTTTCCTACTTAACCTTAACGCCCTCTGCACACTGAAGTTCAATTAGCTGAACATGCTCAAAATTGTTCATCTCAGGTAGCAAGCCTTACATCCCAACTAACACTTCACTGCATTTCAAGTTTCAGCTGACAGCCACCCACAGTCCAGCTCCACCCTCTGGAGAAACCTTCAGAGCTACAGGACAGAACACAACTCCATTCATAGCGCTCAAACCCTACTTGTATGTCACCGTCTCGGACTGGGAGCACTCAAAGGGAGCCTGCCCATTAGTTAACATGAGGAAGAACCAAACCCACACCTCCTACACAAGTGTCTTAATCCTCAGCTCCTGTGCTCTCCTGGGTGAGAAACATTCTCCAGCCTTTCCCTCGAAGCTGAAGTGCCATGCAGAGAAAAGGCCCCAGAATAAAAACAAGGAAGAAAAAGACTATCATTTGAGTTATTAGTTATTAGTTAAGGGCCTTAACTTATCAGTTATTCAAATTGAGACAGAAGTGGTGTTCCAGGCCATGTTCTCCAGAGTGGGCATTTTAGATCAGACAAAAACTCTAGAAGCTCTAGGAATGTCACCCCAGATCTTTACGTGCTTGCCTAAAACACCAGGCCAGGCTGCTTCTCATTTTCATCTGCTCTCATTTGTCCCCATTACTTTTAAATGACTCACTGAACAGTGGCCCTGGGTTTGAGGAGTTCTCACCCAGATCAGCTTGTGGCATGTCACTTCTCTTGGCACACAGCTTCGGCCCCGGCTGAGCAGCACCCAGGACCTAGGGTCTCTGGGTGCTCCAGTAATTAGGTTATTACACTAAAAGGGG